>KK499794.1:1655813-1809018 GCA_000688715.1 Glossina pallidipes | reverse complement strand
AATCAAATGATTTTTTTTTTTTTTTTTTTTTTTTTTTTTTTTTTTTTTTTTTTTTTTTTTTTTTTTTTTTGGTAGAAAAATAAGGAATAAAATGAAAACACAAAGCAAAAAAAAAAAACTCGCAAAATAACAAACAAACAACAAAAGAACCAACAATTACAATAGTAACGACCTTGCGTGTGTTTCTTGTTTGTATTGCGGCTTTGTACGCACCATTTCAACATGAATTCAATTGTCTATATTTTCAAACATATATCCAAGCAAATATACAAACATACATATATTTGTACATGTAGGGAAAGGTTTCAATTTAGCTCTTCTTCTTGCAACTCTCTACAAAACAATACGCTATGTGCGTATTTCATATTCCAGTCACACAAAATCTATAAAAGGTTATTGGTGATGTGAGCAACTTGAGTTAGATCTCCTACGCTTTAAAACTTCGTTGCCAAAAGTACTTAGAAATAGGCGCAAACGTCGTGTATGGCTAATGAGATCTGCGTACACTCGATCAAGTGAATGAATGCAACTTAAATAGGATGAGCCTTTTTTACATACCACACTACACAATTTATGGTACAAGGACATATTAAGCTAATGAATGTATTACGTTAAGAATGTATACGACATCGCGAAGGACTTATGATAGATCCATGTGTCTTATTATAGCAAATATCGCCAGTATCTTTGGCTCCAGGCCTAGAAAAGCAACTGAAAAGTGCTATAAACCAAATTCTTGTTAGAGCTCACTTGAGAATTTATCTCTTGCTTGCACATTTTAATTCGTTAAATATATTTTATAAAATAAATTATACTTTGAAAAACCTAAATACATAACATCTTTACTGAATGCATGATTCGGGCAATCCCACTCATGTACGCATACAATCGGCATAGCCTAACTGAATTGCCAAAAATATATCGCCAAGGTGTGAAAAAGTTCATAGAATATTGAAAATCGTGTTAAAACAAAACCATTCGTGTAAACACATAATTTTTTTTCTTTTTAAGTAGGGGGAAATCAAATTTCGTGAAAAGTAATTCATGGTAAAAGAGAATTAGGTGTATTTTGAAGTTCTCCAGGACGAATGCTATGGAAAAATGATTGAGTCAAATGATGTTTTTCCATACAAAAAAATTTTAATATTTCTCCACGGGAATACATTAAATGAATGCGCTTAATTTGCATAGATGGCGCCGCTTTCCGAACCCTTCCCATATCTTCACATAGAAAGAAGCTAATCGATGGCGATAAACTTTAATTTCTAATATTTTATAATGAAAATTAATGCAAAAGAGTGACTTCCTGTATAAATTACCTATGGTAAGTTTAGACTGCGAAGACCTGTTTTTCAGATTCCTAGCCATATATGGGTTCTTATAAAAAATAAGCTTTCATTTGACAACAACGACTAATTTTTGATATTTTATGCCGAAAATAGATGAGGATAGTCGATCTTGCCCGATTTTTTTTTTAAATTGGAATAAATGGGCTAACTCTGCTGGTGAACGACGCAATCACAAAAATCGGAATTTCCCATTATCTGGATGGAGCATTTTTCTTTTTAAACTGTGGCTTGATAAAGAAATAAAAGTAAGAAGAAATCGCTTTAAAGTTATTGGCAGTTTTCATATTACCAGGAAGAGTTATCGCATGACCTATAATCATCTCATAAAATCTCAGTCATGTCTTCATTAGTAGCATAATAATTTGTTATTAGCAGAGTCGATTAACTTTGCAGAATCTTCCAAGACAGCGCGACTAGACCTATGCCGTATAGATTAATACATTGACTTCTCTTTGACAAAGTATTTTCTTTAGGTTTTATTCTTTTATATTATATTTGGTCCCATCTACCTATAAACAGTTTATGATAGCACATCACTCATCAAAAGCATTCCTTTTTTCCTTAAATAAACAAGTTGCTGGGAGTTCTCGATTTCTGCTGTGGATTATAATGCAGCCACAAGGCAAGGGCGACATATAAGAGGCGTCGCTCATGAAGAACTTGCAAGATACCACGAGTTTGATACACAAACTAAAGGAAATGGGAATGATTCATAAGTAAGGGCATTGTTTGCTGTAAAAGGTAATTTTTTGGCCACGATAAAGAAGTGCATAAACTCCTCAAGGCAATGTTGGAAGCATGGAGCGGAGATTTGCATTATGCAATTTACTCTCTCTAAGTGCTGCATATTTTAACTGACGACTTAAGGCCATTCTTCTTCCCTCCTTTCGTAATCTTTTCGTTTTTATAATGATCTAGAGAAAAGGTCTGTCTTAAATAGCGTCGGGAGACTAGTCGCCCTCCCAAAGCAGCATTCACATGCCGCCGGAAACTTGGTTTTATGGTCATAACTTTACAATATTTTGAACGAACAATTTGTCAATATTTTCCCCTCCTTTCAAAATATTACACATTGTTAAGAGAATGAGTGGCTCTCAACGCAGCTCCACGCTATGACATCGTTTGAGGTGCCGGTGATTCGCTACTCAAAACTTTCAAACACACGATGAAAGCCACCTTTGTCTGATTTACAGCCTTTAGACACCTTGAATGGAATTGAAGATTTTCAAAAACAATATTCGATGCGCAATTGCTGTTGCGAATTCATTTTTATTGACGAAATAAGTTAAACATTTTCGATGCATTTTGTTTCGATTGCACATGTTATTCGTGTATTTATTTTAACAATGTACCATAAGTTTTTTTATTCCCTTGCTCTTATTTAAACAAAGTGTTCTTTCAACTCTGCTCTTCACAGTTTTCATTGAAACGTTGCACAAAAATTAAATTAAATTAAATCAAAAAGTTTTTACAAAAAATATGCAACAGTGGCTGTCAAACACACGTCTTTAGAATGGATTTAGGAGGAAGACATTTAGTTATCTGTTTAAATCACTATCGGGTTAACTTGGCCTCATTAAGCTGCAGAAGACGGGATTAACGGTGAACGAGGATGGGAAATAATCGGGCTTAATAGAAGTAAGAACTCAAAGTTTGCTATTCGCGCAGGAAGGATTCCACTGAGTTGATTCTAATGCGCTTATAAAATTAGATTTTGCTTAATTTTCCGCATTTATAAGATCACTCGCTGCACTCTAACATAGCACAAATTTTCATTGGCAATCGCATCTCTTTAAGGCGGAGATTATGGTTTGTGAGAATTATTTAGCACAGCTTATGAACGACTCAATGCAAAATATGTTAGATCTTCATTCGCTCTGCATGCAAAAAATACAAAGTCAAGATTTATGCACCTCTCGGTAACGTGGACTTTTGTAGCCTGTTTGTCGGTAGATTGTTATCGATTCCACTTAGAAACGAGCAAAGAGTATCTGAGCCGGTCGATAAATTTGACGTTTGTGGCTGAAATAATTATTCTAACCTCTTATCAGATACCAATCAATCAGTGCTCTTCCTTTGTGGAATGCCCTTTTATTCTCACCAATGGGGGCTAGTTAATTATTACGGCGTTGAACTAAGGATTACGCAGCTTTCTCGTACTTTCGTCTTACGGTCTATAGATTTTTTAGGGTGTGACAAATATATCTTTCGCTTACTTTCATTTCACTCTCGCTCTCCTTATACAACAATATATTTATATCGAGTTTCGTAAACGAACGATCAATAAAAGTTGTTATCGACGGATTTACTCTAAACATACTCTCCGTAAACCAAGGTTCTCGGTAAACCGTGTTTCGCTTCCTCTTCGCGTTCATCCGCGCGCGATAGCATATTTTGTCACGATCTTTTAACAAGGCATCATATAGCTTTATGCTGCAGAATAGATGCCACATGATGGGAGACTCTGATATCTGAATAGGATCAGGCATATAGGATGATCTTTAACATCAACAAAGCGCAACAACAGTTTCTTTAAAGCAAATATCTATCGAAATTTTGCTGTGAATAGTGCTTTAAAACTTGAGGTGGTGGATATTCCAGTTTTACAGGAAGGCATACAGCGCTTTAGTTATTTGGTAAATCTTTTGTTTGTAATCATGTTTACCCTATAATTTATGTTATTGGGTACTCAAGTTTCGTCCCAAGGATAGGACAGCTTCTGTTCTCATTGTTTCGATTCTTTCCTTTGCAGCATTATTATAAAAGATAATTTTTGTAATTATTTTGCCCGCAGATAGCATTACTTTTTATACTTTTTATGCTGTATAGAGGAGTTCTTTTGTAAATACATTTCTATTTCTAGATAATTTTCGCGGAAATTTGAGCAGGAGATGTTATTGTTACGTAAAACTCTTAAGGTAAATTTAAGATTTATTGGCTCAAACAAATAGAAAACTATATCGCAAAAAGAATTTGATGTTAAGAGGTCATTGAGGCAAAATAGCATGAGTTTCGACCGCCTCTAACATTTTTTCTCGTGTTTTTTTTGTTTGTGCTTTTTCTTAGCAGCGGAATCAAAAACGGAGCGTGAAATATAGTCTTTAAAAACAAAACTTTTTGTTTCCATAAAAAAAAAATCTATTAAAGAAAACAAGAGAAACTATGTTGAAAACTTATAAAAAAGTTAAGGTCGACATTGTTAGGCTGTTTCGATGGTCAAAATCTGAGTACGAAATAACACGTTCACATCGTCATCATTTGTCGTACAGGGTATGTTGCTTATGTTGTGTATGCGGATGTATGTAATACTCAGAAGGACTTAAGGTACACCCATTTTTTTGTTCGAATTGATTTAATTTGTCTGTCCGCCTGTCCGCCTGATGTCTGTCCAAATATTTTTGTATTCAACCTACAGGCCAAAGTTTTTGAAATATTTTGATGAAATTTGGTAGATCGGCGTGTTTCGGTCCAGGGGCGAACGCTATTCAACGAGGTTTCGATCACTTCCCATGTAACGATTTATTTTGAAAAGTCTTTATATGGACAAGGGTAGAGTGATATAGGGTTTTCAATAGTAGACCGTGGCCCGGTATAGTGTTTTACGTTTTCTTTTATATTTCATTGAATTCTCATTAAAAGTGCTTACCGTATAATGAACACGTTATTCACGGCATGCAAGTAGTATGGAAAGTGGAAAACAGCAAACGAATAAATAAATAAATAAGTAAACAAATAAATAAATGAACAAGTATGTAAAGAATGACTTTAGCAAAAAAAAAAAACAAAAAAAAAACAGGACACAAAATTGAATGCTAAACACTTGCACGGCCGTTGGCATCTTATTACGTAAACAATGATAAAGTTCGGAGAATGCTCGAATGTGTTATCAAAATGACAATGACGATACGGCAACAACGTTACCAACCAGTCTAGAGTTATGTATAAAATGTAAATGCAGAAAAACAAAACTCGCTCAGACAGACAGGCAGTTGTAGTTATGTATACAGAAGAAAGAAAGTTAAAAAAGCACTATTAAGAGAATTATATTCGGCTGTGGTTGCATTTCTTTTATGCTTTTTAAGCGACCTTTTCTATTTTTATATAGGTGCTAAAGGATCACCCGTATCTGGAACTCTTTATCGTTGTATTTTAATCTACTTTTGCTTTAATCGCTTTATATTGTACAATGGGTATTGCCTTTGATTGATTTGCTCCATTTTCAATATCTGCCAGAGTTTTGCGAAATTTTGAAGCCGATATCTCAATGTTTAAACCCAGGAGAATATTTGTACTACAAACAGGCGGACTGACACGTCTACATGGTTTTGGGAATTTGATATTAGTGAAGAGAATATATATATGCTCTATACGATCTCTGAAGCTTTCTTTTGGGTGTTGCAAATATCTTCAACGGCGGATGTAATAAACGCGAAGAGATATCAACCGGTTTATGTAAAATTTCTCGATAACGACTAACCATACGTTTTTAGTATCTGTTAATAAGCGCTTGTTGAGATAAAGTAAAATGTGTTCCAGCTACGCAGCGCTTTTCACCCACTTGTGATTAGATTTATGTAAAATGTTCTGATAACATAATACAGGCCTTGCCACACCATCACCACCAGACCTTCACGCGACTTATTTCATTATGACCTTCAGTATGTAGATCAGTAGATATAGATATTTTCGTAAAGGAAAATATCAAAACGTTTTCCTAATATACACGTTTTGATTTACAGATCAAGAAGGCGACCGACATTTGACATATAATATTTAAAGCACAACATAAATGCGTACATTTTACGATATATATGCGAAGAATAGTGCAGTCCAACTTAGTCGTGATGTGCTAAATATACTCGGAATGTCAAAGTATTCAATAACTGTTAGATGAATTTTCTCTTCTTTGGGTGCGCGTCTACAAAAGGTTTTACTTATTAATAAGTTTTACGGAATAAAATCTATAAAGATAAGCAGAGAAAACATCAACATTGCGAACATTATCGAATGATTTGCATATCAACAGCATTAGTCGACCTATTACCGCAAGTTATGAAAGTAATTGAAAATCCGCTTTTCTGCCTACTTCCAGAGAGTTATTGCATTGCGTTCTTGAAGAAAGTTCTTGGCACACCAACACCTTAAGCGCTCCTCTTCGACCTTACATTGCGATTCTTTAAAACAATTTTTTTTTGCTTACCTCATGAAAGGCTTTCACTTCCGTTTCCTCCATGTCAGACTTTACAGTCCAATAAAAGCAAGTATCATATATCGTATCGTTTTCAGAGATTGGAATGATTTATTACTCACGGAAGAGGCACGACATAAACTTAAGATATTTAATGATATGTGGCCGCGCTGACGAATCCGATTTATACACTTCACATTAGTTAGGGCAAAGGATATGTTAGGCTATGCGGATCTATGCAACACCCTGAAGGAAATTACCATGTCAATCGATTCGGAATCATCTTCTGAATCGACTTAATTTTTTTTAATTGCCTGCCTGATGCATGTCCATGTATTTTTGTGTTGAAGGTGAAAAGCGCAATTTTTGAAATATTTTCAATTAATACTTGTTTCGCTGATGGCTTTTGTCTCAAGGGCCAGGCTTGAAAATGCTCAAACTTGGACCATTTTTGCATCACGCCCCATGAAAATGTTGTTATATGAGAAAAACTTGCAAATGTCAAAAATCATATGTCGTCGTACTACATGGATGCAAAAAATTTGGGTCGGATAAGCCCGTTTTTGGTGTTCTCTCTCGCCACAAAGTTTACATAGCTAACATAGCAACGTTTACTTTTTAATATGTTATGATGAATATAATTTGGCATAAAAACAAGTAAAAAGGCTATAGCGGGTCATGGTTCATTACGATCTGCACCACCCTACAAATAGTTATATAATGACATTTAAAAAAAAAGCATGGGAGGTGATCGAAAAAATGGTTCGAGCACAACTGTTTTCAATAGAGCGAGTCTGTGAGTTAAAACGCGGCAGTGTACGAAATTTCATCACAATATCTCAGAAGTTAGGGCGTGTAGATTGAACACAAGAAAACAAGACGGATAAATGGACAAACCAGCTTCAGACCCAGTTTCCGAATCGATCGGTGCAATAAAAGATTGCTCTATCCAAAGTTTTTGTTGGTGTTGTATACATCTCCACAAATGTAATACACTCTTGTGTCAAAAGGTGTTATAGTGTATAATTAGCCCTCTCTCAGATTTGGAGCACGTAGATCTATTTTTTCGAGCCCATTTTACAAAAAGTTTCTCATGAAGAAATTAATTTTCTTAAGCTTGGATTACCTCAGTTCACATTCTGAGCCGCCGTGGAAAGTATGCCTTTTTATGGAAATCAGATATAATTTTGATATTTTATCGCGACAACATGTTTAGGGCGCTTGGTGGTCGATCTTTTTTCATATGACTTAATAGTGTAAAGCGAAAATTTAATGATGGTAAGGCGTGAGGATTAGAGGTTACTTTTTGCATTCTAAACAAATTTTGAGCTTATGATTATGGCCGATGAACGGTCATCCACTATACGTTCTCATGAAAAATAAATTTAACCATTTGTTTCTGTGTGTTGTAAACATTGGGAAAAAGCTGACGCAAACTCTGCAGTGGAGGCAAAAATACATTTTAGCCAACAAAGAATAGAACAGAAAACATTGTGTAATTATGTAATTATGTAATTTGCTTGGGTCAAAAGTTGGATGCGCTTGTATAAGAAGCTTTTTATGCTTTGACTTTACCTAATGAAAGAAAAATATTTTACCTTTTTTTCTGTTTACTGATGCGGATGAATTAATTCGAACACGTTGCTGGTAATAATTACAGCAGTGAAGAGTTGAAAACAATGTACGAGTTTTCTAAATTTGTTTTTTTTTTTGTTTTTAAACGAATGCACTGTGAAACAATAACCGTATGAATAAAAATACTGGTGGCATAACAATGTTAACAACAATTTTATGTATCTTATCATATGGAGATGAAAAGCTGGAAAGTACATCTGTGTAATACCACTTGTTTTTTGTGGTTGCCATGTGGCTTTATTACAGTTTCTAATATTGCTTCTCATTACGAAACTATTGCAAAAATGTAATACATGCAAGTTTCAATTCAGTTTAGAGTTTGAAGGCATTGCACATTTCAGAAGCACGATCGTGTGGATACAACTTTCTCCGGTTACGGCCATTACAGTCTTGGGATGATGCATTCAATTTCTTTGCCTTTAGGTAAGGTTCATTTGATGGCTTTAAACTTTAAGCTCAATGTTGAGTAGACGAGATTCTCGATTAATTTAAAAAGATTACACATCAACAAACAAACAAGTTTCCCAGCGAAATACTTAATTGCCAGAGCGAAGTAAAGTTTTCAACTTTCGTAGACACTAGTAGCAGATGCTACAAGAAGCTTAGCCATCAAATATTTCGGACCTAGTTTTCAAATAATATTTCTCGGTCCTGTGTACCTTAAGGCAGACATTTTCAATGCTTTTCTAGCACAATGACTAATGCTATTCACAACAGAGTGGTTTGCACAACTTTGTACAACACCCATTGCCTATCGTTCTATTTTGGAGAAGTGGTTATATGAAAACAATTTTTTAACAAAAATCATTTGAAAATAATATTTTTAGAATTTCGATGCAATGAATCCATTTTTTTAACAAACATTCTCCCTTTTATTTGCCAAACAAGGTCTAATTTTTCATAATTTGTGGTTAGCACAGTGTCACGGAGTGGTATTAGCATATAATAATTTTGTGTGCTACATTTGGATGACAACAGACTATTTTCGAATCACGTGAAGTTCTTCATTAACAGGAAACCTTCATATGCCAAAAATTGTTGATTGTTCTTATCCTGTGACGAAAAAAGTAGTATAGGGTACCTGTTGCACAACTGCTCACAACTATGAAGTTCAATTTCTTTATTGCTTGAATTTCTTTTCTATCCCACTTTAACATGTTAGTCCCACAATTTGATTAAACGTAGATTGCACTAAGCGTCACAAATTCTTTATAATTTCTTAAAAGAAAAAATATTACCCGGAAAATTTGCTGTATAAACGCAGCGAATTTGATTATTGTTAAAAAATCATTTCCGTTGTTTGGTTTTATTATACCGAACTCCACTTTTGGTAGAAGGGTATGTTAAACTTATGTGGATGTACACAACACCTGGAGGGACTTGACCCATCTGTTGTTATACCCATCGAATCAGACTCACTTCCTGCATCGGTCTGTCCGTCTGCTAGTTCTTGATACTTTGATGAAGTTTGGTACGCTATTGAAAATGGCTCGGATCGGGGCACTTTCTCGACCGCTTCCCGTATAAGGGTTTATTTTTAAAAGTAGTTACATGAATAATTGTGCTAAGCGAAGGGGTTTAGACTATTTAATAGTGAACCGTGGCCCATTAGTGGTTTGTGATATGTTCGCCGTAAATCTTATAAGAAATTCCTAGCATTTTTCATTATAAATTTTTTACGACAACGCCATGGCGTTTTCATATCTCTGTCAGGCGACTTTTTCACTGTCAAAATTTTTCGTAACACTGCAGGATTAGATTTGTTGTATTTCTATAAAGAAATATTCCTATTTTTTTGCTTATTTGTTACTTCTTTACCATGTTTATTGTAAACTTTAATCATGCTCTACGTTCTTCATTGCATATCTTTATCGTTCTCTTGTAATAAGGAAAAGAAATTCGAAATCGAAAATTTGTGGTAAAAGTACAACAGTAACAACCTTTATGCGTGATGTCGGATAATTTGTAAGACTTCTATTGTCATTTTTTCATTATATGATCTTTATTACGCTGCTGCGATTTAAAGCATAGTAAATTTTTAGGAATGTCTTCTTTTTTACTGGTTTAATAGATGCTTCCTACAATGTATGGAAAGAATTACTTACTAGAAGAAAGATTTTTGCTCTCTTTATAACCTCTTCAAAACGCTAACAAGTGTTTACGTTCATTTAAAAGCACTTTCACATAAAAATACGTTAGTATAACTTCATCGAGATGACAGTTGAAAGGATATGAGATTGAGAGCGACTCAATAGGTGTCAGCGCTTCTGCCAAGAAATTAAAAACATGTATTGAAAATGGTGTTGTTGATTATGCATTCGGTTACAAAATAATACATTTTCTTGTCGTTTCTTTGACAAAACGTTCGACTCTATCTTTGACGAATGCAGCGAAAGAGGTTACTTTTGGCAAAAACTGTTCGAGAAAAGAAAGTAGGAAAGAATACTTAAGAACAGTAAGCGATTTTGACTGCTTTGGGGCGTCCTATGGGGACTAATAGAGAAACTAATGGAGAAACATTAAATGTATCTTTCTTGACCTTTCAAAGGAGCGATTTTTATTTTCTCTTAAGAACTTTTCTGTTGAAATGTCTTCATTCATTAGCGAAACACCGATAAGTGTATTAAGATAAGTAAACTTAAATATATTATATTAAATAAATTTATTAAAAGGGTATAATTCTCTTGGTGAGAAATTGAATTTTTTTATTCAAACTCTTCCCAAGCATACAAAAATCGGTATTTTTAAAACTCCGCTCACTTGATTCACTACCAATAGGCACTTTTTTTTTAAGTTTAAATATCTGTAAGGTATATCGCTTACGGTGAGACCCCTCAAAATAAGGGCCTCTTACGAGAATTACTTTGGTGTTACCATTTTTTAAATGGAAGAATATATGAAGTTTGTGCGGATGCACGCAACATAGATAGAACCATGGGATAGAACCATTTATTATTGTGGCAATAGACTAAGAATGATAATCTGAATCTGAATGTTCGTCTGTCTGTCGTTTCTTGCGCTAGTCCTACAGGCCTCTTTTGAGACGTTTTCATCAAATTTGATACACTGACAGTGGTTTGGCCTAAACATGAACGCTATGGAAAATGGTTCGGGTCGGACCATTTTTTCGACCACTTCCCTATATAACGATTTGTTTTGAAAAAACGTTACATGAACACCTGCATGGTTGTGTAGGATATTTAATGGTGGGTCGTGGTCCACAACCATACTTTTACTAGCTTAATAAAAAAATGTATAAGTTCGTCGAATATTGTTATTCTATTTCTTTTTTTGTATTCCAAAAGCGTTTTTCTTGTTAGGCTGTATGCTATAGTGTACAGTGATTGCACCCCCCCCCCCCCCCCCCCCCCCCCCCACCGCTCTCTTCCCCAATATATTGGCTTAAATCAAGGGAGGAAGTTGCAGGAAGAACATTTTTCGTAATAAAGTTAAAGTAGGATAAAATTTATTACATGCTGTAGAGCATTTCCATATTTTTTGCTTTAGTCAGTTGTTCACTGTATTTTAGCATGTTCGCCATAAATCTTATAAAACATATGTTGCGTTTTCATTGCAGGCTGTTTCGTTCTTATGACTCAATGTGTCAACGATTTGCGCTGATGAAGGAAAGAAGTTTCGCTTCAAAAAAACAAGTATACGGCTTAGAAAGAGAAATCACTGGGTAAATCATGCTGAAGATTATGAAAAATTATTAACTTTGATTATATTAACTTATATCAGTGTAACTAACTACTCGAGCAGCTGATTCGTTTATATTTATTACTGATTATTGTATTATGTTAGCAAAATGAATTGTTTTTAATGAATTCATACAAATGTAGGCGACAACAATTTTCGGTTTAAAATTATAAAAATTGTTACTTGCTGAGACTACCGTGTTTGTGACTCGCATGCAAAGCGTAGCTAAACAGTTTACAAAGAATTTCGAATGTCGAGAATGTAAAGATATTGTTATCTAGAGGATAGCACAACAATGTACTAAAGCGATTGCAATGTTTCGTTGCTTTCTCAGAAGTAAAGAATTTTAAATAAAATAAGAAGGAAAACGTATAAATAAAAAAAAAAAAGTACGCTTCACTAAATGAAGTTCAAAGTAAAGTTATGAAAGTGTATTAAAATAAAAAACTTGATTTTATTATTATCTGAGTACCACAGGAAGCAAATGAAGCTCATCCTGTTCTTATCATAAATACATTTTGCCCAAGTCATCATTACCGTTTGGTGATATTTTTTGCAATGAAATGAACATACCATACAAATGTTGCTTCCGGAGTCAGGCGGACATTAAACCGACTACACATCGAACTGAATGCGTTTATCCTGTTGCTTATTGAATGCTTCACTGACTAGTGTGTAAAGGGTAGTTGTAGTGAGGAGTGATATGATGTTTGTGTGCGACAAGCTGGTCTAGCTGGCTTGTTTTGTAAAATTGCGCTTTGATGCTTTGGCATTACAGCAGCTGACGAACACTTTTATGAGCGGATCTCTGAAAAAAATGTAAAACTCTTTTAAAACCAAAAAAAAAAAAAAATGAACAAAAAAACACATCAACAACGACCAACATAAACAGAGAACATAAAAAAAGGCAAATGTTTCCACGTGTCGCTATCCGAACATCCGCACAAAATAGAGTGTAACAAAAATGAAGATAAATTTATTTAAGGTCGAATTTTCTGTCATCCTATGAGTAAAATAAATGAATTTTAGTTTCGCTTCAAGTTTCCTAAAATGTGACTGTTTGCCGGACAAAAACGTACATATAAAGTAAAATGTATTCTTATTGCATGTCAAAGATAGTATATAGTATTCCAAGGATTTAAAAATGCCGTAAGGAATTCGTTATCGCTGAATATTAAAGAAATGGGAAAATTATACTTGCCTCGAAGCAAATCTTTCTTGCCAAACAACAACAATTTCAAAAATTTTATTCGACCATGAGGTATTATGAAGCAATAGAAATGAAATATTTATTTCCCCATTTTAATGTGTGGCATGTTTATATCTTACGCCACTTGTGGTATAAGGATATATTAAGTTTGTGACAGGGTATACGACACTCAGGGCCACTTTAGGTGAACTCATGTTTTATTATAGCGATCAAATCGAAATAATTTTCTGCATGAATTCAGGGTTGTCTGGCAGTCTCTCCGTCCGATGTTTGCCTGTTTATTTTTGGCCTCAACATACACGCCCCACTTTTTAATATATTTTGAAAAATTCGCATTTTGTAGTAGAAGTGAAGCCACCTGATTTCCAATCTATAGATCGTAATTTTCAAGGTGATTTGAGGAATACATTAAAATGCTTTGACCCAAAAACGAAAACTATTAGAATTGAATTGAATCGACCCTTTGCAGATAGTAACGATGTATCCGGCGAAAGACGATGTATGAATGAAAGTAAAATTAGCGCTTGTAGGCCAACGAGGCCCGAATTTTAGTATTCCATGACGGTTGCTTCATATGTATAAAGGTTCTCTTGAAAAGTACGTTTTTATCGACAACGTTATCTAATCTTTAATCTTATATGACGAAAATAGTGACACTTAAGTGTTTGTCTTGCTTACTTATACAACTTGAACTTTTAAAAGCAAATGTGAATTTTTTATTTATATATCTTAATGATTAAATTACAATTAAACTTATAACTTAAAGGAAAGGGGAAGGGTTATAGCTACAAGGCACTTCAGCCTATTACAAGTTAAATGCTATTGTTAATTAAGGGGTGCAAGGGGTTTTGCCAGAGTTTTTAAGCATAAGGAGATTTTCAATTTTAAAAGTTTCTATGCGTCGGTCTTTTAAGTTATGGGCGCATGGGCGATAGGTGAAGAATGGAACTTTCAAACAGCAGGATGTATTCTTGTTAATATAATGCGGGTGAATGAATTTGGTCTCCCCTAAGCTTAATCGAATTCATTTAGAAATGGCGTCGTTGAACTTTACACTTCGTTAAGTAATCGCTAATGAAGAAATTTTTTTTGATTAATGACCTGTGCTAAGGTTTCTTTATATACATATACAGGAATTAATGGATTGTTTTGTATCAGAACAATTGCAATTATTGGTGAAGTGTATGTGGATTGGAGAGGATAGAGACAGACGACGACGAGTGTAATATGATTGTAGCGAAATTGTTCTGAGATGAGTGTGTTTGCAAATGGACAAAATATTTGGCTAAACTCGCCTTTAATTATCGGTATAATCCAGAATCATTTTCTGAATCGATTTAAGCCAGTCTGTCCGTTTGTCACCCTTGTTTTCTTGTGTTGAGCATGCAGACCGCAAGTTTGTGGGGACCATTTTAATACCCAGAAGGACTTAAGATCATTTTGCGAATCGTTCTAAGCTTGTCTGTCCGTTTATACTTCTTTCCGTCTGATTTCTGTCCATTGTGTTCAAACTACAAGTCGCAATTTTCGAGATATTTTGATGAAATTTAGTACACTGACGTTTTTGGCCGTTGGTCGAAAAATGCTATTGAAAGTGTTTTGCGTATGACCACTTTTGAGCCGGATCTTCATATAACGACCTATCAGAATTGTAATTTTTAGAATTTTTGGACAAAAATTGCTATAACCGCTTCCACGAATGCGGAATCTTGATATGGCAAAAGGAGCTAATTTCCAATAGTTCTCGATGAAAGTTCGTTCATAACATAAGGTGGTTCCATGATGAAACAATGAGAAATATGATGCTGATCAAATCGCCAAAAATTTCTTTTTCGACTGTCGTTACTTTTGTTGTTTGATTTGAGGAAATTTGTTGTCGAAGCCCACCAACACGTTCAGACGCTTCAAAGTTGTTATTTTGATGTCAATGACAAAGAACCGCCTGGCGGAGCAAAAAAGTTCAAAGACAATGAATGGCAAGACTTATTGGACGAAAACCCAGCTCAGCTTCCGAACAACTTAGCACTTGATGAGTCATTTGTTTCTAGATGTTTACAAGCGATGGGGAAGATTGAAAAGGAGAAAAAATGGCTACCCTGCGAATGGACTGAAAATATCATTTCGAACCTTTTCAACATGGCGCTTACATTGCTTGCCACGCGAAAAAGAAGAGTTTTCTACGGCGTTTTGTGACTGGTGATGAATGTGGATATACTACGACAAAGCCAAGAACAAAAGGTCATGGGTTAGCCAAGGAGAGCCATCCACATCGACTGCGTAATTTTCATGGCCATAAAATGTTGCTGTGTATACCCTATATCAGATCAGCAAGAGATCAGCAAGTGGTATTGTGTTACGAGCTGCTAAAACCGATTAAAACTGAAGGATGTATTGTTGCAAAAAAGACCAGCAATAGCGGCTAAAATAGCTACCATGCGAATTGACTGAAAATGCCATTTTGGCCACTTGTTGCAATTGCTGTCAAGGATACACAGTTGCAGCTAGATTGGGAAGCTCCGTCACACCCAGCGTACTCATCAAACATGGCGTCTTCTGATTACCACTCGCTGAGATCAATGCATCGCGGCTTGACTGGCGCGCATCTCCGCAAAGTTGCAGAAGTGCGAAAATGGGCCGATGATTGGATCCCTGCGAAACCAACATCGTTCTTTCGAAAGCATTGCCTTGTTGCCAGACAGATGGGAAAAAATTGTAAAAAATTGTGGAAAATATTTTGATGCACCGATTTTTTTCAATAAATGCTTCTCTCAAGTGAAAAATTCTCAAAATTAATGCAAGCACCTAATAATAATTTTATAAAAAAATTAACCTTACGGACGAATGTGGACCACATAGGTCTATTTTTTGGATGCCAGCTCATATCAGGATTCTGACGAAAAAGAAGGTTTCATATGCCAAAAAGGAGTAGATGTTAATAATTTATGATGAAAATTTGTCCTTAGTAAATCAACAATGGTGAAGTTGGATCAGATAGATCTATTTTTTAGGCACCACGATATATAGGGCTCTCATAAGAGCTAATCCTTCTATGGGGACAATTCCTCATTTGTGGTTTGCGGAGCACGTTGATGTTTGAGCATCCGTCAATGTGAAGACTTTGGTGAAAGCTATGCATAAAAGTAATGCATAATTTTGGTTGCATTGTTAATTAAGTGAAGTAGTGTAGAGTGTCTAATGGTTGTGGCTTGCCCGACTATAGCATTTTTACTTGTTTTTAAATATCTTTGGAGTTCTTCAAACAGCAAAAAAAAAATGTATCCATAACTTTCTCGTATTCATAAGCAGACATAAAGACATGAAGATTGCACGCTAGTTTTTCGGTAAAGTGTTTGTAACGTTCTGAGTTCTTAGGTTTGTTATGAAGTCATATTCGTTAACTAAGGAACATCTGTTATATTAAATTAATACCTTTTTTCATAACATCACCCATTAAGGTTTGTCTCTCAAAGGGAGGGGTTTTAATAACTCTCGGCAGACGACAGCATGACGACATGAGGAATTGATTTTTTATTTTTTTTTCAACATACGGCAAAGAACGATCAAGTAAATATTACATTTACGTCATATACGTCGCTCATTTCGGATTTTTATAACACGGGTCTACTACGTTTCTATGTATGATCTACTGCACTGTCTAACAGGTGCACAATTAATAAAGATAACGTGTACTTTCTACATATATACCTCGTGGGTGTTCGTGACTATTTGCTTACTACCTAAGAATTCGCCCAAAGAAGTTTCTTTATGTTATTTGTAACATTCAGTAGTAGAAGAGATAATCATGTTGATGAATCTGTCCGTATGTGTAGTCCCTTTTCCATTTCAGCTCTCTTATGGTATCAAAAGTTAATATTCGGTCGTACTTATACCATTAATATTCGGTCGTACAAATTCCAAAAACACCTGAATTTATTGATCAACTTTAGAAATCGGCTCGACCTTCTTGTTCAGTATGTGCAAAGACGGGAATTTCAAAATATTTTTATGTTTTTCGCATACATTACCTGTAAATATTTATTAGGTGCAGTTGTGATCTAACTGATGCTTTCTCGACCTTAGATTTAGTATAAATGTTTTTCAAGGGCAATGGTGTGTCATTTGATGTGTCCTTGATTAATGAAAAGCTTTGCAAAATTTCTCTATATGAATGCAGTTATTGAATGCCCTTTACTTAAATGTCTTCCTATGAAGAAACAATAGTCAAAAAAAAGTATAAGCACAGAGTGCAAAAGTAGTGCCACCTGATAGTTGATTGCATTTTTGATACTCAAGTTTTCTTTTAATGGCATTTTTTTTTTTGTTGCAGGAGATAAAACAGAAAAGTCCTCAAATTGATAGCAAGCATGATTTTTGGAATTTATTTTAAGCAACGCACAGAATTCAGTGTCATAACCTCTACGTTATATAGCGTAGTCTTTATGTATATTCAGAATGCATACACATACGTACATACATGCATGTATACGCAAGTGTCTACTTTCACTCCTAATTATTTTGCAAAATTGTTCGAAGGCAAAGGCAACTGAACTGACGACCGTAACCTTTTATTATCAAAATGACATGGAAAAGTTTTAAAAGCCTAATGTTTATGGAAAAAGAAATTAAAGCGAAAAAAAAAGAAAATCTGTCTTAACTTCCTTTTAATGGAAAGAAGAAGCGAAGAAAGTTTAAGCAAATTGTCGTTTAATATGAAAGAATGTTTCGCAAAAGCCAAAAGCATTTCATTGAAGGCAAATAAAGAAACTTTTTAATTGATGATAAAATTTTTTCCCTGAATAACTTATAAAAACGTACACACTCACACACAAATGCGTTTATGTTAAATAAAATTGTGCGATTGCTTTTGTGATGATTGGCAGTCTGGAAACGATGACGTACGAAAACCGCTTATGTGCACACATAACATTTCGTTAAGGGCAATACTTAACAAATTGTTGTAAAATTGTGAAAGAAATCTGCCATAGGCGTTAAGATATCACATTGCGAATATGTCGTTTCTGGCTATAGAGTCGTTGCAATTTCCCATTGCTGTTGTTGCTATTGCTGTTGTCTGGTAGACGACAAGTACGCCAAAGTAACAGGCAGCTAACGATGATAAATGACACTTTAACACTTGTCATCATCACACATTCGTTAATGGCATCCATTCGTATAAAATTTTTCAATTTACCAATAAGCTGCATTCAATATATCGGGTCATTAAGCGAAAAAGTATTAGGTCTTTAGAAAATGAAAATTTTTATGTATGCGATGTTCATTCATTTCCCATTCGATGGAATATATAGAAATAACATAACATTGGACGAAAAAGTACCAGATATCGAAATACTCGTTTAAACAATCTTTTCAACTGACGGAGCTAAAATTTGAATCCTTGCCGTCGCTGGAAACTTAGTTTGCCATGGTTGCGAGGAAAGGCTTTTAACAATCTATTACTATGGACTTAAATATCGAAGAAGGACTGTTTGTCAACTTTTGCGTTTTAAGGATGAAGACAGAGAGAGTTTATCTCGCATGTTAACATGTCTTCTCAATTCGATTGAAATATTTTATTTACTATGTGGAATATGAGTCGCTCTCTAACTCGACTTGTGCGGATGAATATCTTTAAAAAGAGGTTAAGATAGGCGTTTTTGCGGCAACAACTTAAATAAATAATTTCTATACAACCGCAGGAGAGGTCCCAACAAGATCAAAAATGGCAGCTCAAGATATAATTGGTAAAAGTGACAATGCAGGGAGCGGTTTTAGTATTCTTTCATTGCTTACATAGGCAATGAGATAGCATGGGTGTACGTAAAAACTTATACATGATATAAACCAGTCAGAGTTGTATTTATCAGTGTGGAAGCCATAGCAGAGTTGGCAAAAGTTTTAATCTACAACAATATATTTTTGGTTAAGTGTTCATGAAAGGCCTTTTATTCCATGAAAATACCTGGATTGGATTTGCAAGAAAGATTTACACCTGTAAATGCTAATTTGCTTATTATAGTATTATTGTCAAGGATTAAATCGACGAACGTCCGCACCATATTTGATAAATTTTGGTATGGTCACGATTGCACTGAATGAAAAATGTGGTCATTTTCAAGAGACCCCAAGTTCCTTATTTTATTTCCACAATTTCATTTTATTGCAGTGCATTTCTTATATTTCGGCTATGTACGGTTTATCATTTTCGATTACCGACTCAATCCCATACGTTTTTTATGATCTGAATGTCTTACGACTTTCTTTTCACAATTTCTGAATTATGTTTTATTCGATAATCATTGGTTCGGTCGTTCCCTTTCCGGTCTTTTGTTACTTTCCTTATCAACTGAAATAAAATGAAAACTCAGATGTAACCTAGACACACGGCGATGTACACCATGGCAGGCGGAGAAATTGAAAGCAGAAAGCCATCACCATATAGTTTTAAAGATTTAAGTTATCCTATTCGCCTTGCTGATCGACTATAATTACATTCGAAGTCGGCTTTTGGCACTTCGATTATGGCATTCTGCCCTTTTACTCCCTTATTTTCGCATATAGTCTTAATACATGTTAATATTTATATAAAACCTTATAACTAAGTTTGGAGTCGAAATGAACCAGTAACCTTGGTTTTCATACTACTACTACTAGTACGAACCATGTTCGCCTAAAGAGGACTAATTTGTGCATAGTTCTCCCTTCGCTTTCATGCCTGTAGATCCATTGCTAAGCCTGATGTTAGCAAAAGAAAACCATAGGTTAACGACTATAGTTTGGTTGGAGATGCTCGACCATGTGAAAATTTTTCCTTTTGTCAAAACTCAAATTAAGAAAAACTAGAAAAACTAAGTCAAATTGAATTCAGTTCGTGCCCATCGATCCGTTTTCTCTATAAATAGGTTTTTTTAAGAAATCGCAAAAACCTTTGCTATTTAACTAATCTACGTGGTTTGATTAAAAGGGTTACAAGAATTGTTATGTTACGCGCGCTGCATATCCTTTGGCACTTATTCATACTACACTGCAAGAAGTGTGCGAGAGAGCTTGGAGTATTGACGTTCATTTGGATTTGGCGAATAGAAGATCGGGACGCAGTGTAGTGGATTCGGAGACACTTCGAATATTGCTTTGAAACTTTGCATTAAAAGTGGAAAGTGCGACGAAGGGGTTAAAAGAGTTAAAAAAGACCTCTAACGTATGCTGCACTACTTTTGAAGACTTTTGTAGACTGCAAATACTTGCAGAGAGGTGAAGAAGTTTCCGGAAAACAGTTGTACGTCACCAATTATAAATCTACCTTCCACTAAAACTAAACTAGATTAAGGGTAGATGAAACTTTCCGCGCCAATGCTGACAAATCCCTGTACTTTTTCTGACAGTGTTTGAAGAGAAAAGTGCACGTAAATACCGACACCTGTACATATGTCAACGAGGGGAACAAAAATAAACCCAGATTTTATCATTCTTTGTCTGCTAGCACCCATGTGAAATCATCTAATGCATGCTAAAAAAGCATTGCTTTGAACGATACTGCGAATGCGTTTGTAAGAACTGTATGCTCATCTGTGCGAAAATTGAAAAGGATATCACCACCACAACAAGCAATTGTCTCTAATATTTGTATTTGCATTGGATTAGGGTTATCGAAAATTCATTGAATTTCAATTTTTTGCGTTTATGTCTTTTTTCTTTTTCACTTTTTGTTGTGATAATATCGAGTAAACTATTTACCAGTGTTAAGCCTCCGAATGCATGTCGGTCGGATAAGTGCATGTGTTTTAGTGTTAATGTAAACAAGGTGTCTACATTTGTATGAGACTGTTTGTGCGGATGTGTGTGTGTGAGCGTGTTTGCATATAGTGCAGTTCAAGGATAACCGCTTAAATAAATGTAAACACACATTGACACACTTAAATGCATTCGCATTCAAATACTTAAAGCTTTTCTGCTTAGTCTTCTTTTTCGCTTTTGATTACTTTCAATTCGTCTTTCCTAAATTTACAATAAACGTTATGAAATTTTCCTAAATAAATCTATTATGCATCTCCACACACTTGAATTTAAATATTATTTAAAAAAAATGTATTTGTGGAAATTGTTTTGGGATTAAGCAAGTTGTTTGTGTTGGTGTGAGAAGAAGCTTATGGTATGTTAGTATTTTTTTCCTCTTTCGAGTTTTTATTTTTGCGAACAAATTTTTACACTCAAAACCCAAATGATGTGGATGTGCACAGACCATGTAAAGTTAGCAAGCACAACGTTAATTGAGGTGGAGAGAAATGCTAAACTATGGCATGTAGATTCTTAATTGACGGCCATCCGTCGGTCCGTCGGCCTGCTCGTTGGCGACTGTAACAACATTGCGAAGCGAAAGAAGGAACTATGGAATATACACTTCTATTATTCGTAGTTGATGGTCGGCCATCTGTCGATGCTCCCACGCTCCGTTCACGATATGTCCGCAACCCGTCTACACTTGAACGTTGAATGATTTGAGATAAAGGCGCGAAACCGTTGTATATATCGTCTTAGCTGATAGTTATCTACCTGCCTTTCGACCTATTCTTGAAACTTTATGTGAATTGAAATCAAAGTCGCTAAGTCGTTAGTATTTACATATATAAAGGCGAAAAATCTATTGTCGAGCTCATCAGAAACATTTAAATATGTAATGAAAGTATGGATCTGATTCTCTTGTCAAGTAACAATTTGTAACTTACGTTGGGTGTCACAAATTCGTCCTATATAACTTACTTACTTCACTGTTATTTGCAAATGAAGTAATCAAAAGAAAATTGGAAATTCTCAGCAAAGGCAAACGTGCGCACGAGGACACCTAAGCATTTTGATATGCATAAGTGTGAGCATAACATTTCGCACTTCATTTAAATTGAAGAGAGTTTAATATGCCTCGATGATACCAAGTGTTTGTCGAAAATGTTTACTACTACCTCTTCTAACAACTTTTTTTACCGCACATGAATTCTGATAATTTATGCATACAGGGCTCTACCAGCCCATTGGAAATCTATCATCAACAAATTCTCCTTAAATGAAATCATCAATTGCTATGAAATTCTGGTTCGAAGAGAAAAATTTGGCAACAGATGAGTTTTAAATTGAATCGAAACTGCTGAATACTCCATAAAGATTAAGTCGATAACGTGCTCAAGAGTTTGGACTTAAGATGACAAATGTTGTATAACAATTTGCATTTCAATTAAAGTGCATTCTTACCATTGAATACAATCACAAGGCCACTTGTCGATGTATTTTTCGAATTGGTTTTTTTTTGCCAACTCTTTAAAGCCTTAGCACAGATGTCTAAAGCGAATGACTGTCTTTAGAAGGTCTAGAAAGAGGCAAGACATAGAAGAGATATTTGGCATCGACAAACGTTTGTGTCATTCAACGCTCATATGATAGATTTCGTACAGAGCTTTTTACCGCCAAACACCAAAACATAATCCCCAGGCAAGAAAAAGTGTTGTACGAACGAAAATTTTCTCCGAATTTTTCAAAAACATTGGATACGTTTTGTTACCAACATTTCCGTAACAAAACACAATTATCGAATTTTGGGTCTATAGCTTAGGCATAGCTCATGGCCTTCTATTTGTAAAGTATATTCAACAGTAGGATAAGTGTACTCCTATACCACTCACATAGCGTTGACTCTAAGGCAGGGAATGCGAAACTGCATAAGATGAGTTTTCGAATCGCTTTCAGTTAGATAAATAAAGAATTGGTTTCTAAAGTCTCGTCTGATATTTGTGATCAGAGCATACATGTCAGGGACGATACGAAAACCGACAAACTGACGAAGACAAGCAGAACAAGTGTATTTGATTAGTGCACATTGAATGTCGTCTTCTTCGTTAACTTGCTAGTGAGCTTAGGAATAGTATAAATTGTACACGTTGATGACTTGAGAAAGAATAAGTGAGTGTAACTTGTAAATAAATTAATTGTCGACGTCACGATATTTAGATACACCCAACTCTTTCTTTACACAGTCTTTTTTAACACAGTTCATTAATGAGGGACTGATGATGATAGACTTTTTTATACGAATTTGTTTTCTAATACGAATCCAAAACAAAATGGCTTTTTAATTCTAATTTTGGCAGTGTGCCTCGCGCAAACTTATGTATGCAGCAACAAATTACAATTGAGGGAATATTGTCATCAGAAGTCGATCGGATTATGCCCACACATGCTTTAGTTAGAGTTGGGAAATTGATTTTTATTCTTGACTTTAATTTAACTTTCTGTGCGATTTCTAAACGATTTTTTTTTGCGCGGATATCGAAGGAACGCATCTACCGTGCAATGAACATTTCGTTTGAAGATTATTACTATCTAAAGATCGTATGGATTTATCAATAGTCTTATTCCATCTGTAAGTTCTTGAGTGCAGTGTTATGTGTAAACTGGGCAAAATTGCTCAAAGTCATTAGGGGAACATGTCTGCTCATCATGTTTAACCAATCCTAATATCTCCTCCTTGTCCAGGTAATCCTTAAGGGGGCCATTCATGTCAGAATCTCTCATTCCGGGCTATCCGTCAGTGTTTTCTTATTCGTCCCTAATTTAGATGGGAGTTCATGAAGGAAGCAAAAGCTTCTCATGGGCAACTAGTGGGACAACGCTGGATGTATTTTAGGCAAATATTTTACGATGTAAAATATATAGTATCTAGAGGAGTTTGTGTTATTTTGAAGGTCGTTTTCTTTTTAATCAAAGAGCAGCTCGGCTAAATGACGGAAAAGTAAGCGATGGCGATCGTAAAGAGAAAAATGTCTGCACTGTCTTCAACCGTATCGCTCACTCCTTTTAGCATACGAAACGCAAACGGTTTGAATGGTGTTGTAGTGATTGCAGTTTTATTCTTGATTTGTGCTTTTATGGACATTTTTTTGGCTTCTAGCGTAAGGAGGTTGATAGTGATTTCGCGAAAAAAAGACATTTACCTGCAACGATATCAAATTAAGAGAAAAGAATACCGTCGCTCAAATGGCTTCTAAGTTTCCTCCAGCTTTGATTCAAATATTTTGTGTAGGAATCAAGGCGTGTAACGCAAACATAAATTAGCGTTCGCTATTGCTTTAAATATGTAAATGTCTTTCTCACGAACAATAGTACACTCGTTTTAACTTCATTTAATTTCAAATTTTATAAATTTTCAAAGCGCGCTTTAATTAAAAAGTTTTTTTTTTTTTTAAATGGTTTCATTAATTTACTCAATATTAATATACTTTTTGATTACATTTATATTGCCAGCCCAAACGAGCATAATATCACAGCACTCTTCTTTATTGCGTTTGTGATATCCGGTATACCGTCGCAATGATACGTTGAAGCTTGCTATTGATGAATCGAGGCAATTTGCTAATGTCGTAATTAGGCAACGGCTTTTTAAGATTTGCCTAAAATGCAAATATTGTCTCAACCTGAGCCGCTGAAAGGTTCTAATTTGGTTTAGAAAATCCATGAAGAAAGTAAGATGCGATTGTTACTTTGTTCTGACACTATTCCGTCTCTCCAGGGCATTCAAAAGATGTAAAAGGCTTGGAGAGCACATTTTTCATTTTACTTTATTGATTATTTGAAATATTGAAACAAAGCTATATCATAGTAAAATGGTCCCGCAATTATCGAGAATTGGCTCATTTGCACTCGTGAGTCGGAAAAACATTATACATATATATATGTATATGTATACATATTTTTTTCTGCATGAGCTTACTAGCCCGCTTGCAATTCAGGCAAGCTAAACGATAGACGATATCATTGTTATGACTTCAAACATAAGGTATTTGAGATTCGTTTTAAGGCAAAAGCTTGTGGTATTTTATTCATTTATTTATTTATTTTTTTTTTTGAATCAATTTTGTTTTCATTTAATTAAGTTATGCAATATATCTTTTCGTTTATTATTTAATCGATTAATTAAATGTCAAAAATTGTAACCTCTTGAAGGTTAAACAAATAAATGCTAATATTAATATTGAGTGCGCGCAATGTCTTTAAATTTTTCGCTTATTTTTTCTAGCACTATTAGGTTATTTATGCTTTCGTACGTACGGAAATAGGTTGCTATGCTCCTCTTTCATTTGCAACCTAACGGTTGTGAATATTTTAAAAAACTTTCTAGTAAAGAGCAAGAAGAAAAGTCTAAGTAAATTTTCTGATGTTTTTAGTTACTTTTCTCTTAATTCAATAAAAGCTTATTAAAGAAAATTAAAATATTGCAGATCGGTAAAGTGGGTTTGCAAATACCCTACTTTAATGCAATTTTCATTTAACTTCGTCAGAAAGATTTATATCTACCTATCATATAAGCGATCGGTTTCCACCAGAACCCTGGACATCCCATGGGGAGGAGTCCGAAAGGTTGTACTATGCACTCCAGACCTACCGCATCATTATTGTGGACCAATTATCATTTCTTAGATAGTCTTGCAATATAAAGCCTCGCTTTTCAAGGGAACCCTTATATGGGGAGGGATCCGAATTGTTGACTTATGCGTTCCAGACTTACTGCCTCATTATTATAATTACTAAATTCATATCCAATCGGTACTATGGTTTAAAAGCGGACCTCGTTGCCGTGTGAAGCAAGGAGAGGGTCAACAGTGGTGCAATCTTATTTAAATTCTCCGTATTTCAAAATACGACGTGGTATGAACTGTGACAGAGTTGGAGCAGTCAGCGCTCAGATTGAAGTTATTTCAAATCGCGTCCATTTTTAAGCCAAAACATGACGCCATACTAAATTTCATCAAATTATGTTGAAAATTGCATCCAGAACGGGCATAAGGACAGATTTGCTTATTTTCAAATTAGATCAGATCTAATCTAAGTCGTTTAAGGTGACGAATACATGCGCATGTAAGTTTAATATGTGCTGGCATTGTATTGTAATGAGTAAAAAAGAATGATAGAAATTAATTCAAGTATGCAATGAATGCATTTGCAATGCCACACGTCAATAAAATATGTGTCATTTAAATTCTAGCATTAGATTGATATTCCACACGGATTATAGGTACAAAACTGTTGGCAAATTTTTGATGTTTATGGCAACCATAATCTGTACGTATGTATGTCCGATACAGCTCGAATCAAGTGCGTTTATGTTTTATACAATTTTTGCTTTTGCTTTTTATTGTAATTTTATGTTGACGAGCAATGTTAAGAACGAGAAAGCAGACAGATTGCATGTGGTCGCTGTTGCGGTGTTGACGGCAAAATACGTAAATTTATGTGCATTCGTTTATATATACATAAAAGCGAACATATGTAGATACATATGCACTTGAGTTTTAAATGTATAGTTAAATACTCAAGAGGAGAAGTTTTTAATTTCGCATAAAATTTCGTCAAATTGCATCATTTTGCACTTTGATTAATTTTGGTCTTAAAAACCCAGTAACAGTGAAACGGAAATTTTCTACATATAATGTTCATGCGTGTATGTGTGCGCATGTAGGGCTGTCCTTACACTTAAAATTCATTCATGAAAAGTGTTTGCACACTCACACGCACGCATACACGCCCATATATATACATATATATATATATATATATCACACGAGTATATGAACGCATGGAGGCAGTCGGGCAAACAGGCATGTATGCCATTACAGAAGCTGTTATGAATAAAATTGCAATGCCATTAAAAGACGTTTGTTCAGTTCGTACTCTATTTTCCATAAGCGAGAAAGTGCAGACATTTACTATGCGAACACATAACTACGTTTACGACGTAAAGCACATAAAAATATTGTTCGTAAATGCTGTTGGTATTTAAAATAAAATATATATATATATATATTTGTAGGTATGTATGTATGTATGCAATGGTTTTTCTCTCTGTGAATGCAGGTTTGTTTGTTCGGTTATTTGGGTGAACGTAACTTTTATCTTGATGTGTAAGAAAAAGTCATTTGAGTGTAGCCATGTGCGATTTTGTTATTGTTTTGAATTATTTTTGACCCAGTTTTATCATCAAATTATATGGCAGTCAAGAGACGGTTGACTGGATTTAGCTGGCTGAGTGAATGGCTAACTAATTGGTGAAGGATAAGGGATAGAAATCTTTTTTCTTTTACTTTAGTTGGTTTTTTTCTCTTTTTTTTTTGATTGTTCAATACCTAAACAGCGTGGTTAGGTCAGAGAAAACTAATATCGAAAGCAACGTTTGACGTTAACCACAGGGCAGATTGCAATCCGAAGAATTAGGGCATCGATGCATGAAAAACTTCATACACAGTTGACCAACATGAATAATAGAATCGATTAAGGTGTGTTCTGTCTATCTGTTCAGCTATTTGAAAAACTCTTTGCAAAACATCCCCCATTCCTTTCCATATTTCGCCCAACTATGAATAATTGTAGATATGTGGATGACTTGTATGTATGTGGAATGACTTGTAAACCCTTTCCGTCTGTGATTTGTTGTACGTTCGTTTATCTGTTTAGATGTTGAGCGACATCAAACTCTAGAAAGTACCGCACCTCCTTTTCATCTTTCTCGGCTAAGCTTTATTGTAGGTTTGCCCGACTGTTTCACTTAAAAATTTGTGTATTTTTCAACGACGTCAAAATCAATTGCATATTTTTTTTTTTTATTAATCCCGACAGCCGAATTTATTGCATATCAATTCATATGTCCTTGTCACGAGTACAAGCTACAGGCGAGGCTACAAGCCTTTTGCTATGGTATATCAATTCAATTCTCTCAAAAGCAAGAAATTTTTGGGCTTTTGCTAATTGTCGTAAACTGTAACAAACAGGAAGGTAAAAGCTTCTCCCGGTGATTCTTTGCAATAACGGTAAAAATATAGAAAAAATCGTCCAGGCTCATATAATAATACTAATTTTTTAAAGGAAATGTTTGTTTTTCATGTTTGTTTGTGCCTACTAAAGATTGGGGCAAAGCCACACCACTTGTTATTTTAGGTAGACCCATCTTTTATTATACTGATCGATTCAAAATTATTTTCTGAATCGATATAAGCTTGTCTGTTCGTCTGCCCGTCTGTCCGTCTGATGTCTGTCCATGTTTTTTTGGTGTTCAATCTACAGGTCGCGAGTTTCAAGATATTTTTTGAACCCCCTCCCATATAAGGAAAACTGAAGTTCATATGACAAAGAGAGCTAATTTTTAATGCTTTACGATGAAAATCAGATCACAATAATCGGTTAAGATAAAAGAAATTAACTGCACCAAATTCCTACTCTATATAAGAATCTTCACGAAAATTGTCCCTTTATAATAGGATAGGATATAAATGTTTTAATATTTTAAATGTGAACGCATATCAATTTTTGAATACCTTCGACACAACCATTCTTACGGAAAATAAGCTTTTATTTGCAAAGAGGCTTCATTTTTAATAAATAGTTCCATAATAGTGCGTTCATATAAAAACAGGGTGTAAGTTTTGTCTTCTATGGCAAAAATAAGAATTGTGTTAGACAATATGATGGAAGGTATTTATTAGTCGGCCTAGCCCGATTATACTTGTTGTCTCTGCACTTGTGTTTAATATTAATTTAAGGCGCTAATTAGTTCATATTAGGAGATTGGCGTAGAAATCAAGCTTACGGAATTTGAAGCACGTAGGTCTCTTTTTGAATACCACTGCAAATAAGGGTTCTCAGGAAATCTGAACGTTTTATGACCAAAATTTCTTCATGGTAATAAATTTGATAAAAACATTAAGCAAACGTCGGTCTATTTCCTCGACCCTACTCCATACAACATACAACATGAATAGTAAGCCTGTTAGACAAAGGTTTAATTATCAGTATCTTAGGATGGAAACTGGAATTAGTATCTTACGGTGATACCACAGGTCTATACTTTAGACTCCGTCGTATACAGCGGTTATCATTACAAGCAAGCCCTTATATGGAGCGAGAGAGAGTCCAATTTCCAGCTTTTTAAATAATTTGGAATTTGTGGTGCAACGAGTGAATGGCCGCATTAAGCGAAGGAATGCAGTTTATTTGTTTCCTTTCACCTGATTGGCATTACGTTGAAGGATCAGCAAAATTGATCCATAAAGCATCGCTTGTACGATTTCAATTCCAGCTACATTCAAAGGACTTCCAATTGCTTCAATTGCTTGCAACACCAAACAATTAGTGATCTATTGATTGACTCGTATGCGGTCCGTCAGTTTCTACAACGGTTAAAATTTTTGCAGTGTTATCAAGTTCGTCAGTTTGTAAGTCGAAAACACGATTATTTGGGACAACGAACTTCGTCGCAAATGTTTTGGTTTCATTCCCCGATTAAATGAGAAGTACTGATCTGATGACTATTGTTGTTCGTGTATTGTTCAGCAAGCGGATCAGGTCGCGCTTGTGTGTTTACAATGCTTTGGCTTTGCTATTATACTCTAGGTACTGCCGGTCCAGAAAGGCGCCTAGGAAATGCCATGAATTACAAACTTTCTTAATTATTATGAATCAATATTTCAGCCTTGCTGTCTGTCAACTGAAGCCGATCTCAAGTACTTCGTGTAGAGCGATAAGTACACAACGTATTCTACTCCTTTTATTCCGTTGAGAGGTAATTTTGAAAACTCATTCCAGTCAATCTATTCATTCATACAGATTCATTTAAAGTCTGAAATTTACATATCTAACCTGTAGATCTGCCCGTAAAATTATCAAATCCCGATTTTGATATTTAAGATTAAGATTAAATTAAGACTAAGAATAACGTCGGCGGCTTATGGTCATAAATACGAACATGGTAATGCCGGTAAATATTCATTTTTCATTGCAATTACGCAGCCGAATTTTCATGCGAATATAATATATATATATATATATATATATGTAAATATATGTCATACACATTTCTGATAGAAAATAATTTATATTTTGCTAAAAAAAACCGACTAAACAACTAACTCTTGAATACCAAATGGTTAAGTTCCACTTGAATGCAGGTTCTTTCTCTCGGTATAGTTGAAGAGTACGTTTCGTTTTGATGTTTTTTTTTTTGTTTTTGTTTTTTTAGAGCAGCTCAACATTTTGTGTAACTTTTAATTCCATTTGTACGTTGGTGTAAGTCAACAAATACCATTTTTCAACAGATGTTCGTCTCTGATAAAAATCTTTATATCTTAAGGTAGATTATTATTAAACCGTAGGGATAGAATCCTAATTAAGTATTTTTAACTTTTTTCCTTTTGCTGAGATATGAGGGATGAACCGACAAACTCATTTCTGAATTATTTTACTAATAGAAATTTTTCTTAATATTTGCAACACGCAACACAATTTTACTCTTCCTTCATTTTTCATTTCCTTCCTTTTTTTCTTCTACATTTATTCATAAAGCAGCCTAAGGTGTTTGTTGTCCTTTATTAAGCTTTATTTACTAAAGCATAAAATTACAATTTTCATTATCAAAATTTTCTTTAATAAAACTCTGAAGAGTAAAAATATGCGCATCTAAACACGAATCTATCTACGACGCTGTCTATCGGTACTCGGGGAATTGTTCATGCGGAAAGGCAAAGTAGGAGGGAGGATAGGTAAGAAAGCTGCGTTTTACATACATCTTATCGATTCAAAAGGTTTTCATAATTTTTGAAATTTAACACTAAACCTACCGACACTTCATGTATATCTAATCCTAACATGAGCGGTGAAATGACCGCTTCAAAAAAACATATGCATCTTAGTAAAGTAAACAAAATACTTCTCTGATGCTATAATAAAACCTCGTCCCCCGATTTTCGAAAAATAGGTTGTATGTATATTTTAGGAAAAGTCAATAAGCTACATGATGACACACTAACGTTGTATGCGAAAACTTTGAAACGAAATTTTAAAAACGATCATTTGACCGCGCATGGTAAGTATAGTGTTAACTGATTATTTTGCCCCTGTCAGCTGCCTATTGTGACAAAATCGGTCATCGTGGTCGCTTATTGTTAGCGTTTTGACATTTTGCCCCAAACAGCGTATTTCGAATCAAAACTCGCAATAATCCTCCAATATCAATTGTGGTCTGAAGTCGTGCTGATGAGAAGGCGGGGTGTTACAAAATGGATTAAATTGTTAATTTAATGCAATCATTCTTATCCCTCATATACATCATAGCAACCTTTCACGTTGCATTGTAAACAAGTTGATCAATAAATAATAAATTAATAATAAAAAAAATTAAAGTTTTTGTACGCCTGCTCTTCTTTAGTTTTCACAAAATTGCATAAAACATCGCAATTTTATTTTCAATTTTTAAAAAACTTTCCTTTATACCTTTAATCTGTAATTTGTTATTACAATCAAAATGCCAAGTGATCTGCTCAAGAGTAGAGAATAAATCTATTGTTGTTTCAGTGATTGGGGTGAGATGAAGACTGTTTACCAGCCTATCATTAAATGAACTCGTTCGTTTGTAATATGACCTCATGTGTCTGTCCCGTTCATCTATTCCTCTATTCATCTGTTATAACTCCCTTCTATCCATGTGTTTGGCCGATCTGGGTATGAACCTAACCTTCTCTTTGCCCGTCTGTCTGTTTGCACTTTTTTGCTTCTGTAAGTCTTCACTTTCATCAAACTGCTCTATCAGTGTCCTCGTCTATCTACGTATTTTCTTGTTCTCCCATTAATATTCATCCGTCTCCTCATGTGTTCGCCTGTCTACCCCATCTCACAAATTGTCTACTTGTTCGTCCGACTGATCGCCTCTTTGTCATTTTCCATGTTTTCCTCCTCCACACGTTCATCGGCAGTCTCATCAGGCTGTTATTCTCACTTTTCTATCTGGCTGGTCTTCGCTCTTCTTGGCAATCTCCTTTTTCTCGCTTTCATCGTCAAATGCTACACCCGCTGTTCGCCTGCTTGTCCAGCTAATTGCTTATCCCCTTTTGCGTTCGTTTTTCTGTCTATTCGTACGTCCGTTTAAAATTTAAAAAACCTCCAAAAAAAAAAACTAAAAATTTTAAATGTATTTTTATTTCAATACGATTCTGTAGATGAATTCGAATTGAGATTTGGCACAAATACTTGCGATAGAAACCTTATATTAATTTAATACTAATAAAAAAAGTGTGTGTGAAATGTGTTTGAGTAAAAATTGAAAAGAAAAGTTGAATAAAAAAATGAATTTCTATTTCCTGAAGGTCCTGATGTTTTTTAAATAACTCATACACATTTGCTTGGGATAGCTGGCATCAAACGCTTGCACCATCCATGAGATCCATAATTGCTTTTTCTTTGTTTTTAAATAGAGCAGCAAAAGTGTATGACTAGCATTGCATACGAGCGATGAAAGAGTCAAAGAAAAGTTAATGAAATTTATTTTCTCTACTATACTCAACCGGTATAACGCATTGCGTTTGCCATATGCTCATCACATGTCACCCATATTTATGAACTAAATAACGTACAATATGTTTGTGGTCAGCAACGGTAGTACAAATAGTTGGGATTGATAGCTAGTCTTAAAGAGACCGCTCTTTAGGTTAAATTCTGAGTTGTAAAAAAATCTTCAGTGGCAAGATAGAAAGTTTTTAAAAGAAAAACTAGTTTCACTCTTTCAAGCTTTCAATCCGATATCCTATGTTGGCCTGTATAGTGCAGTAATGACATACTTTGTAAGCGTATTAGTTGACGAGCACTATTGCATAAAAGCTATATATTATTTAACTTACACTTGTACAGCGCGATATATATTTTTTGTAAAACCTCTTTTCTGTATGTAGCTTGAACCAGTTTATAGTAAAAACGAAGCTAGTAATGGCTATTAAATGATTTAATCAAAGCTAATATGCTTTCTTTGTGATCGGGTACAAAGTAATGCAGAGCGCGTAACTAAACATATTGGACAACTATCTGTAGATTTCTTAACTCGGATTGCCTAGTGCAATAAAGAAAGAGTCGACCATAACATGCTGTTTCCCTTTGGTGAGGGTTATAACAAAAAAGATTAAAAAAGAAGAAGAAATCTCTGTAACTGTATCCTAATGAACACAAAATCCATAATTAAATTTCAAAGTTTTTTCTCAATACTTTTTTACTTTTAAATGGAAAAACCAAGCATAAACAATTCTTAGGTATGCATACATACATATATATGTATATTTATAAGGGGTGTTAGGTGAGCAGTTCAAATATAAATCATTTTGAAATTAAGTTTTCTTTTTTTTTTTGTTAGTCAATAATATTTTTGCTTTATTCAAGATGACTAATGAGCTGTAGAAAAATTCGACAAATAAGTCTACGTGATCAAGGAAAAAGTTTGAAGCGTTTTTCTCACTAGATGCCTTTGGAGTCGCGTCTCCACCCATATTAGCGCTGTCAAGGCGTACTCTAAAGAGTGTGCACTCGTGATAGGCTGCAAATTTAAAAATAGATAAGGAATGGTAGCACCTTTTTTTTTATGTTCGACCAATCATTCAGGAATTCCCCCTATTCGCGTAACACAACGATGATCAGAAAGAAGAGAGGATGACAGCTGCTGAATGAATATGTGACCAACAGGCATGAATTATGCCTTTACCGAGCCAGCACTTACTAAAGCTGCGACTAAAGTAAATTCTGCCGCGCCGAGACTTGGACCCACGAACACTGAATTGCTAATTGCAACTCCTATCGCGGCCATTTATTGCTCGAATGGAAAGTAAAGAAAGTTCTGTAAAGTTTACAATATCACTTGGAGTAAAATGATAGAACGTCGCCGTCTGGTAACAAGGTTCTTGCTGTCTGTGGTGAAGATGATGATTAACACTGGCAGCATGCAAATGATTTATTCTTCTCCGCTCTGGAAATTTCACTGCGTTCTAGTCAATTAATGGTCAATACAGTTGATGAAAGTTAAGAGAGCTTAATGGTGAGGTTTTCCGCACGACCTGGACATCGCGGCAATAAGAAACTGTACATGTATATATATCTTCAATGATTCGGCTAAAATTGCTGGCAAGGAAGTTTTGATATATCTACTGTGCACTTTGCAACGTGCGACTGCAGTCTGTTGCGCCCGCTACAGAACCCTTTAAACTATGTAAAAAAGCCGACTTCCAAGAATACCTGTCTGGGAAAAGCGCATGTCTCAATTTTCCATCTATAAATCCCAAAAGTTCTATAGGGATGACATAATTGTAAAGAAGTAACAAAGGTTATCAACAGAAGTGATATATTTTTGGTTTAATCAAGATCCATTTAATATATAAAAAACATTTTTTGACTCTTCGTTGCCAAAATGCCACGAAGTTTTTGCTTGACTCAACATACTACAGACTAGTGGTTTGCAGTGTATTTGTTGATCGTGCATTATTGGCGTGGGCTTTGACTTTAAAGTTACGCAAGGTTTGGCAGCGAACCGAAGCGAATGATAACTGCGTGGTTCCGTGGCTTGACTTTGCCTTGTTAAGATAACGTGTCTTTTGCCAGGATATTTAAAACTTATTTCCTCATTTAGGTGGGGAGAAACCTGTTTTGTGGCCTCAAAATTGGTTTTTTCGTATGAAGCCACTTGTATTTACGACTTTGATCGCATTTTTCTCAAAACTATGTTTTTTCAATTTTCACCTCTGGATTCGTAATACCGTTCCTCGTCCAAAGAGATGCGATCTTTTTTGATTGACTTATCAGCTTTGACATTTTTCCACATCATTTTGTTCTTATTTCACCAATAACACGAACAATCTTGCTGCATAAGATCGTTCGTGGTTTATTGGAGTAAGCGAATGCTGAGACATAGCCATATAGGAAAAAGCCCAATAGAGTTAAATCGCACGGTCTTTGTGGCAAGCTTTGGAGATTACACGATCATTAAACTTTACTGCCAATAAATTGATTTGGGCACGGAAGTGCAACTCGTGAAAATTATCTAATTTTTCCCACAAAAAATGTGTTATTATAAATATTATTTAAAAAAAAAAAAAGTTTTTTTAGATTGAAATGTGTTTTCAGAAACCCTTGCGTCCTTCTGTTCTTTGAATAATTTTTAGATTTTTTGTACCCTATCTATCCTCTCTGGAATGGACGTGTAAATAAGAAACTAAAGACACCTGTGAGTACGGTAATCCTCACAAGTTAGGAACGACGCTGTACTCGGCGGGCCAGGATGAGAAAATAGATATTAGCCTTTTCCTCTCCTCAAGATAAAATAAGGTTCATCGAAGAGCCCGTTATTTAATCTCCCATTACAACACGAAAGCCCTCGGAGAGCGATTCCCAGCTGTCAGGAAAAAACATTGTAGGTAGACATGCTCTGCCAGCAGCAAACCTGGCCTCGGCTATTTCAGGCAGAGCAATCATCCTCAGCCCACAGACTCCCAAGAGTTTAGAACTTACATGTCTTGTCTATAGTGTACTTATCTGCAAAGCTCCTCTGGCATCTGTATTAACCATACGTTCTGTGGTATGACCTAGTTTGCTTTCCACAACTTTTTTATTCAGACTCAGATGTTCTACTTCTTCTAGTGTCCATAGGAATAAGCACAAACCCGTTGAGCTTATATTTGCCTCAAACGTCCATAATAGTGGAGTACATTTTTTTGGTCATTTCTTTCTGGCCGTCATCGTGTCACAAGAATGATCGGCCATATTGGAAATAATAGTTGTTTGCAGGCATTTTGACCAACGATATCGATTGGTGCAAATGATAAAGTAGTGCGAACTCTCAGCTATTAAATTAGACGGTTTTGTCCTTTCTCTACGTAAAATAACAGTTTATCATTTAGAACTCTTGGGTTTTCTGTGGTGTATTGCGGTGACTGGCGATGAAAAGTGGATCTACCACGGCACTCTCAAGTGCAAAAATCATGGGCCAGTCCACAAAAGCCATCCACATCGTCACCGAATCGGAGTATTCATGGCCGTTTTGCTGCGCATATGGTGGTATCAGCAAGCTGTAGGGTATTATGAGCTCCTAAAACCGAATGAAACTGTTGTTGCTGATGTCTACCGATATCAATTGAACAAATTGAACGCTTGCTTCAAAGAGAACCAGAAATAGCGGTTAACAGACGCAAAGTCATTCTCTTGCATGACAACGCTCGGCCTGTAAAAGTTGTTAAGGATACAATGTTGCGGCTTGAATGGGAAGCTTTCCGCGCCCGCCGTACTCACCAGACATAGCTGCGTATGGTTTTCACCTATTGAAATCGACGAAACATGGCTTGGCTGGGACACGGTTTCGAAATGCTGAAAAAGTGCGAAAATGGGTCAATGATCGGATCGAGGCCTAATCAAAGTCGTTCTTTCGACACTGTATTTCAGTGTTGCTAAAAAGACGATGAAAAGTTCCAAAAATGATGGAAACTATTTTTCCCAATAAATGCATTTTTCAAGTGGAAAAACGATCAAAATACATTTAACACCTAAAAGCAAAAAAAAAAAAAAAACAAGAAAACCGTAGAATAGGAAGTCTTCAAGAATTATTTCGATACTCTCTTCAATTTCTCTGTGAAGAAAATCCCTGTCTGTGGCATGGTTCTGCGTTCTGTAGGGAGAAATGCAATCTGCATAAGCACGGAGTAGGAAGACTTCTAAGAAAAAAAACATATATTGTTTTTTCGCTGCTTTGCCTTTTCATTCTTAAATTATTATTACAAAAAATTATTTTAAATAATTCGCCAAATATACAATCATGTGTAAAAACATTGTTTCAAAATGTTGACATTTTTGTAAGCAAATTCGAACAGTAAGCCAGAGTTTTGTGCTCTCAAGGTAACATTACCCCTTAGAATTGGATCATAAAAAGTTAGAAATCATATCATCAGTTTTTTTCTAACACCCTGCACTGCTTTCACACGAGTGAGGGTAATTTTCGGTAACCCATTTAATAACTGACATGTTTTCATAACAACGAGCGTATGGAGTACACGAGTAACGTAAGTGCAAGTTTTAAATGTCAAACTTTCCTTTAATGTATGTTTTTTAGCTATAACTTAAGTAAATGTTTGTACGGTTGAGTGGTTTATATAGGTGTTTATGGGGCCATGCATGTAAGCTTTATGAAACTTTAGAGTCCATGGGATGATGACACTCTTACCTTAACTTCATTTTTTCCTTTTTACGCTGCAACTTTTTTCTTTTTTATAATTTTTTTATTTTCATGTTATTTATATTTTAAGCCTAAGGGCTCAGTTTCTTAAAAGCGAACCATCTTTTAGTTATCAACAGCTGGGTGCAAGTGAGTATGTATACATAAGGGTTTTGTGTCCCTGCTTGTGTGTGTGTATGTGTGTGAAAGAGAATATGAGATAAAATTTGTTCTTGTGTCCTCTGGCCATAAAGTTTACCTTGCACTCATTACCTTTTACGTACATTTATGCTTGTAAGTTATTGCTGCTGTTGGTAACGCTGTTCTTGTTCTTATTGTTGTTGTTGTTGTTGTTGTTGTAGTTGCTGTTACAGTTTTTGTCATTTTGTGGTATAGTGAAGCGTTAAAGTGTGTAAAAACTATAAATATTTTATGGAATTTTTCAATGGTATTTTTTCATTTAGTTTCTGTAGGACTTGTGCATGCATGCATGCATGCGTGCATTCACTCATATGCATTTTGTTGTCAACCTGTGCATATAGCAGTTATTATATATATATATATATATGTGTATGGATATACATACAAATGTATATACATTTATAGCTATCATCCTTATCAAGAGTGTTGCAAAATTTATTGAAAATTCTTTTTGTCTATCCACTTATTATGCTTTTTGTGTGACAGTCAATGTGAGGAAATGTTTTATTGAATGGTAAAAAAAAAGAGCCGAATGTAAAGAAAAACTCAGGTTGTATTGTTTAATTTTCAACAGTGACGTAGAAAAAGTTCAAAAGTTGTATCCTATTTTGTTTAAATAAATCAATTGATTTTATAAAGTCGGGAATGAATAAAAACTTTATGAACATAAACGGAAACGCATCAACCATAATATAAAGGTGAAAAGAAATGGCGCCTCCATGTCTTCAATGGAAAATTTTCAATTATATATCAAACTTATTTTTATATCCACTACCGCGGCGTGGGAATGTATTCGCATCATTTGTGCCAAAGCGTTTGCAAAATCCACATGAAAAAGTTTCAAGGCTAAGGCTAAGCAATCTTTTGCAAAATTCCCCATCATTCGGAAAGATAGTCTTCTTCAAGTGTGATACAATTAGTCCGATACTTACTTAACATTTTGTTGTCTGTTTTGTGGAGCGACTTGTGCGGACACTCAACGCACGTTTCGATTTCCGCAATCACTGATTGACTTTCCAGATTTGTGAACAAACACCCATCATAGTCATAACTAGTTTATACAATTTTGTCATTAATCCGTTGGCTTGTGAGACGGTGCTATTGTAGTCGATATTCGTTTGAAATTCCGCTTTCTCATGCTCAGTTTTTATGCACAGCAGTGAATAGACCGATGTCTGATATCTCTACAACATCAACTATCTCTTGTGAAGCTCAAAATTTTTTTTTGATGTCTTTTAGTACAGCTATGACAAAGGGACTTTGTTTCGTAAATTTTAGTAAATTTTTTATTTTCGGCGGAGAAATCTCTTGACAACACTAATGCTGGATTTGAACTGTATGCCAAAACGTACTGTTTAATAAATATAAGAATTTTCATCTTTCCACTGCTTCTAAAATAATCAAAATAACGCAACTAAAGCCACTGTAACTTGTAAGAAAGTGATCGGACCGACATGAGCTTTTGAACTTTCTAAAAATAATATTTAGAGCCGACATGTGTATCCCTCCCGGAAGCTATTGTTGTGTTGTACTCTTGATCAGTTGCGAATAGACCTGGAAATATCGGTTTGTCCATCTTTCCCACCGCTTGTTCGTCTCTCGGTCCGCCTACTTAGTATGGGAGGTAAACATTTTCCCACTTACAAAACTATGGCTTATGGTAGAACAAATATGAGGAACAGATGAACTTTTGAAGTAAACATTCTAACGCTCGCCAAAACAACAAATATTGCCAGCAGATGTGCTTTCTGCATATTGTGATTGTTGCTCATAAATTACAAGGGATATAAAGACAAAAATTGCTACGTACATGCTTTTAGTTATTCTACACAACATTATTCAACGCCTAGTCGTCTAGTATCGAGCTTTTATTTTGTTTTATTTTTTACAAGTTCTTTCTTTTTAAATATATAAACATATCTTCATATAATTTTTTTTATTTTTTTCTTCATACAATTATCTTTTTCTTGTTATTAACTTGTGTATTTTGAGTTTATAATTAAGTTTTGAATAACTAATACTATGTCTTTAAAGTTTTCATCACAATATATGCGATCTTGTCATAATCTAAAGAAGCCGTGCTATACTGAGAAGACTTTTTACTTTTCCTATATAATTTGTAGAGAAGTGTTCGTTGGAAATTATCAATTAATGCCAGGGATAAAAAATCACATGTGAAATTCGACCAATTCTAAGTGATAAAAGTGCACCCAATGCTCTTTATTTTCGGGCACCGTAGGAAGAGGAGGAGGAAACCACCCATGGCAATCATTAATGGCAACAACCGATTTAAGAGGATCGAGCATAAAACAAAAGCCAATCGCCATCAAGGAAAGAAGCACTGAATTGAATCCTAAATGTCTCTGTGTAGCGTATATTGTTACTCCTGATTATTACTTGCTCCAATTGATGATTCTCGGCGAATGAGAGTAGCGCTTGTTTCCTTATGACAATACCAAAAAGAAAAACCAGATGGGTCTTTTGTGGAAATCATAGGCTTATTAGAAAGTTTGGAAAAAAATAGTGGTTAGTGATGACCAATACATTGAATAATGAATAGGCTGAATACTAAGTTATAAATCTAAATAATGTTTTTCGCGAGCGAACAGCTGCGTGTACTTCATTGACGATTTCGTGCCGAGGCTTGCAAGTAACTAATCTAAGTACTCAAGCTGACGTGTTTTAAGCAAAGAGTAGGGTGCAGCATTGAATAATTTATTAGACAGTTCGCCAATTGTCTCTAAGACTTGGCTAAGACCCAAAATTCTGCTTTCAAAAAGAAACTTCCTGATTACCCGCCGTTCGAATCCCTGCGCGTCAAATCGACATTGAAAAGTGCTGTGATTGCTGTGTAACTGCTGTAAAATGGAACGAAGCATGTTGACACTACGAACACACAATTGATTAATGTGGGCTTAAAAAAGAAGGAATTTTATTTATGTTAACCCGAACGTAATTCGAGAAAATAAAACCGTGTAATCGCTACACCGCTTATTACTTTTTGATTATTTTTTTTAGTAATAATTGAGCTTAAACTTTATTGCGTCAAAAATTCCTTTAGCAGTTAATATATGCCTAGGTTTTGGACGAGATGCGTTTATACTCGCCTATTTGTCGTCTGTTATTGGAATTCTCAGGAACACGAAATTTGTGAACAGATCATGAAAATGCATAAAAAGAAGAAAGCAATTTATTTCATTTTTCCCTTGTCGTCTCACTTCTGGGTTGCGAAAGAGTTCTATATTCAGAGTTCTATATAAGAGTTCAATATATTTAAAGCAGGATTGCCATCAAAGTACCCGGGCATATAGAAATTAATATAAGTAGCAGTTAGCTTTAAAAGTTAATTTGATTAATTATATGTAAGATAAAATTAATTATATGTAGAATAAAATTCGTATATCTATATATATATTCTCACGATAATACTACATCGCGATAATTTTCCCATAAAAGTTAAATCAATGTCCTTCCATAGGCGCTTTATGCACTTGATATGACCCCAATTCATTATTTTGTTTCATTATTTTCTGGCTTCCGTAAGTAAGCGTTTTGAGTTAATGAAAACCACTAAAGGCAGACTGCTTCGAAAGTTATATCGAAATTCTCAATATCGCAATTCAAATATTAACGACAATTATGTTAGTCCAGCAACGATTCCTTTAATTTTTGCAACAAAGTCGCTTATAATTTCCCCATTTAGAAATTTTTAAAGGCCAAAGGAATGCTTGCAATTAACTATACATGTCTTCGTAGATAAGGGTAAGTCGGGGAGTTGTATTTTTCACTTGGTACCTTTATATGTATCCGGCTTTGGTAACCAGGCTGTCCGACCATTCGTTCTTTTGTTTCTTTGTCCATTGATCGAGTTTACCGAAATTACTTTACAAAAACGAAAGTATGAGTCATACAAAGTCCGTAGAAAATGCAGTTCAAAAGTGATCTCGAGTCGCTTTCTGATGTGCTTTTAATAATTCTAACGTATTGGCGATTTGCAAAAAATTCTCAAGCTCTTTATTTTATTACATTAATCGCTAGGGATTAACGAAATCGTTCGATTGGTCATTTAAAGTTTATTTATGACTCTCCAAAACGTCATCTCAAGGCCGATGTACATTTCTTACACCTTTATGTCTTTAAAGCACCCATCACGCTTGTGGTACAAGGATATAGTAGATTGAGTGCGGATATTGCAGCGATTGGACAAATTTTTGGAGCACTTTCCAAATAATGCCTCATTTTGCAAACTCATTGTCCGCACAACTATAGGGTGTTGTAGGGTGTTTAATGGACAACCAAGATCCACTGAAGTGTTTTTACCCGTTCAATAGGAAGTTATAGTAAGCCGCACTCGTATAATAACTCATTTCCAGTGATTTGCAAGCATTTCATGGGTCCATAAATGTTTAAATGAGATTTTAGAGGAACTTTGCATTCATAATATCCTTTCTTATCTGCACTCAAATGCCGACGGTTATGTGTAACTTAATTTCTATCAATTGCTGGTAGATTAAGATATAAAGCACTTAAGTAAACATAAGGCTTAAAAAATAAAATAAAAAAACAAAAAACAAAAAACAAAAAATTATAACGGTTTACATATGTATGAGCGAATGCAAATAAAACTTGTAGAACACGTTTTAATAGTATGTGGGTTTTATTTAGTCTGAAATAAATACACACAAATAGAATATTTATGAAAAGCCGTAAGAAACGAAGCATTAAAAATGCTTACAAGTACGTATGAGGCAATTTAAATAACACGTATACAAACAAAATATTTATTTATTCAAATTGTATGTTGTATCTGCATAAAGCAGAAAAAAAAGATTAACAATTGCTTACTACATTTTTTTTTTAAACCGAGTTGGGCATTTTAAGAGCACTAACAAGTATTACGCTCGAATATTTAGATGCACGTATGTTTGCCTTACGTTACGAATTACCCGAAATGCCAGGTCATAAACGAAATTAAGGTGTTTTCAAAAATAATTCATAATTTGGGCCAACTTTGAAGCACATCCCTCACCTATTTTGAAGTTCCCTTTATAGGGAAATAAACTAAGACAACAAATATGCTCAGTTTCTGTCTTTCGTCTCTAATTCGATAACCCTGACGGCCATAACAAACAAACAACTTCCCTATCACACACTAAGGCGGGTGTGGGCAGAAGAACGATATTTGTTTGTTTGTTATACGCCAAAGTGATCGCATAGCCAAAGGACCTCGACTAAGAACACGATGCTCGTGGGCTCAAATTTCAAGTGCGATCAAATTTTCATCCTTAGATAGTAGTGGCTCAAAACCTTAGCCTTAGTCCACAAGACCTCGACTAAGAACACGATGGTCGTGGGCTCAAATTTCAAGTGCGATCAAAATTTCATCCTTAGATAGTAATGGCTCAAAACCTTAGCCTTAGTCCAAAGGACCTCGACTAAGAACACGATGCTCGTGGGCTCAAATTTCAAGTGCGATCAAATTTTCATCCTTAGATAGTAGTGGCTCAAAACTTAAGTTTTAGAATTTATTTCTCTGGGTAAATTAATAATAATAGTATTTTTTTGTAATATCGGGTATGTAGATATCAAACCGAAATTTATTTATAGACGGCCCTAACCGTTAGGGTAGTTACTGCAAAACCGCGTCATTTTCGCAATTTTCTCGTTAAGTGCCGCCAAGGGTTTTACAACGGGGAACAATACAAGTATAGCATAGCGTCCATCATGTAGAGTTTTGTGCCTAAAAATGAGCATTTGCCGATAGCATTATTTTTTTCATGGGCGATACATGGTGCTATTGCTTGAGATGAAAAATGAACTTATTTGGAGAAAGCCGCGCGTCAGCCGCAAATTCGAATCGTTATAGCAAAATAACGATACTCTACGTTTGGTCGGAACCGAGGAGGATGCAGCCTATTAACGCCTGAAAGGGCGAATATGAAAATGCTGCGAACAGCTCGACTTTTCACATATCATCCACTCATTCATTCATATTTCAAAAATTTCAACTCGGAAATGTAAGCCTCATGGACATACGGCTTACTCATCAGGCTCGAATTTTTCCGATTAATGCCAATCCGTATGAGTAGCCGAGTAAAGAAGAATCGCGTTTATTGATTAGGATGGTAGAGCATACACAAATTATTAGACAGTGGGGAAAAATATATAGCTAGCGATAAGCAAAATACTTCGAATAAAATATTTTCATTCACACAATAAACGTGTATTTTCTACATATAAACTCCGTTCCCTATTGGCTTATCTGAAATATGGTTAATTAACACTTTTCTATTCACTTCATATTTCAGAACTCGCAACTTTTGGTTACAATAATTAGGTTCGAACATTTTTGAAAATTCCTTTAATTCTCGTTCTTCTAAATGAGCGGAAAAGGGTGGAGCGATGTGAACAAACGCTGCAGGCAATGAGTATGCTAATGACAACCTTTCAATTGCAATTGTGACTAATTAAAGCATGTAATATTACATAAGACATGGACATAAATGTTTATATTACATTGTTATTATTTATTGCAGTTTATTTATTTTTTATTATTTATTAACATTTTACTTATTTCAGGCTTACGATTCCAATAGCTAGACTTGTAATGTTGTCAAAAATTGCTTTATACTTACGCTTTGTTAAATGAGTGGAAAATTATAAAATGATGTGAAAAAATTCTTGTTTTTTATGCTCTACACCATTCACAAGGATATATTAAGTTGTTGCCGACGTATGCAACACTCGGACGCCGATTGATTCAGAATCATTTGCTAAATCGATCGATTTTTGTCTATATGTCCGTCTGCCTTGTCTTCTTGAAATCGATCTGCAGGTAGCAATTTTTGAGATATATTGTGGAGTTTGATACAAAGCCATGTTTTGGCCTAAGGAGATACGCTCTGGAAAACAGTTCAAATCAGACCACCTTTTCTATCACTTCTCATATAACAGCTTAGGCTATGAAGTCGTTAAATGAATGAATGTGTTAAGTGAAATGGTGAAAGGCAATTAATAGTTGGGCGTGTCCCACTATTGTTGTGTTTAAATTTTTCGCATATTGAGAATTCTCTTAAGTCAGTGCGTCTTTATTTAAAATTAGGACATATAAGAACATTATAGTCGGGCAAGGCCGACCTTTAAATGCCCCACAATCGATTCCAGTTAGCACAGTTATTCGCACATTTTGGTAACACATCAAAAATTACACATTATTTTCATTCAAAGTCATACTTTTCCTGAAAGCCGATATATCCGGAGGATCTTGGAAACGTCATAAAGCATAATTCAAACTTAGCAAACTTAACTTACTTCCAAACTACTACAAAAATTGTATTATTTTTCAGTTTCCGTCATGAGGGCTTGTTTTTCATGATTACTCCCATACGGGAGTTGACGTTTAAAAGTAGACCTATGTAGCATTCAAAAAGTAGACCTACGTCGTCCGGCCTGGTTGATTTTTATCAATGTCTAGCCAATTTATTATTATGAACCAATTTTCATCATGATATACCGCACCCTATATTGCTTTACCGTATAAGGATATAGTCTTTTGTAGTCAAGAATATATGAGAGGGGGTTCAAAAAATGTTCTCAGCCTAGGGAAATTTTGCATATCATATCGAAAATTGTGACCTGTAGTTTGAACTCAAAAATACATGGACAGACCTCGGACGGACAGACGGACATACAGACAGACGAGTGTAATAATAAATAATAAAGGCTTAGAACAATGATCGTGTTAAACATACTGCAGTTTGTTACAATAAGGTATCCAGCAAATTCGAAGCACTTTCAAAAACATTATATTGTGTGGACAGCTTTAAGATTAAGATGAAGAATACACACCTATTAGATTGGTTGAAAAGCTCGATACTTCAGATGCTCTCGTTGATAGTACAAAATATTTATAAAACAATTATTACGATTGTTTAGATGGAAATTATAAACAATTAAACTTTGCTACTACTGTTGCAATCCGATTGACTTCCTAGTTCACGGGACAGTGTGCCATAACGTGATTGTGTATTAATAAAAAACATTGAAAACTTTCCATCAATCTTATCTCGAGCTCAATGTCAGCAACATAAACTTAAGATGATAACCTCTTGGGAAAGCAACATAAAAACCCATTTTCTGTCCCACGCTAAAATGCGTTATGAAGAGTAGAGCAAATTCTTCTTGGATATTAGTGTCGCTCATACAGGCAAGAAAGTATACATATTTTTTTTCTTCGGAATTTCGACACAGGTTATTAAATATTGCTGCCAATTTGCGAAATAATAATTACGTTACGTGAAGTATGGAGAGATGTTTGATATAATTGTAAGATTTATGTTTTGTTAGCTACAGTCATGCACCATCCTTCTGCTTTAAAGAAAATTGCAAATATTAAAATCAACTTAAAAGGTAAAGAAGAAGAAGAAATATCACTTCAATGGAGGCATGGCCTAAAAAAATTACAGCATATTCCCTCCGATCTAAAATAATTGTTTTTTTTATGATTAGCGGATGTTAGGAAACATTTTGATACTCCAGACGAGGCAACAAGCTCTAACGAATGAAGACAAAGAAGAAGGAAGAAAGATGTTGATAAAGCAAAGCTAAAGACAACATTGTCAAGAACGTCAAGCTTCTAAATAAATGATACAAATAGTTTTGTTGATCAAAAATCACATAAATCACCTGATTCTCAGTCCATCTAAGACATTCTAAGGAATGTGTAGCAATTTCGTCCCAATTTCCATAGCAGTGATTAACAGTTCGGTTCTTTAAAAGTTAAGAGAAACAAAACCAAGTGACGTTTGCGTTTGATCGAAAGCGAAAAAATGCAAGCATTAAATTTCCCTTAAAGCTCTCTACCAATTATTTACATGTGCACTATAATATCGCTAGAGTCAGCATTTTTGCGAATATTGTAAGTTATTTTAGCGTAAGAAAAGTAGTATGTAGTAAGTAGTAAAAACTTTTCTGAAATAAAACGCAATTGATATGAATGCTTTGCCCCGAGTTCATCTTGGCGCTGTAAGAAATTCCATTCAAAGTTCATTTGTTCTTATCCATTAGAGGCGTTCCTTGCCGAGTTCACTTTGACAATCAAGGAGCGCTAATTTTGGCGAAAAGAGCCAAGCAGAAATTTAGAAGGAACTTATTTTGCACACACAACTTTACACACTTACACGGAACGCTGTCATTACAAATTTTACGACATACTGGGAAACGACATTAAGGGAAAATTATGTGAAGGATTTGCGGGCCCTCTGGCCCGATGTCCGTTTGCGAAAGGCATAGAAGAGAAGCGTATATCGCGAATATTATTATCGCGGACTATTAAAATATATAGAAATTTAATTTAATACTCTTTTGTTAAAAAATTTCGAATATTTTTCATACGAAATGTACATAATTTCGAAATAAAGTTTTAATTACGTTTCTTTTATAATGAGATTTAAAGTTTTCATTAAAGTCCTTGCATTCGTAAGCGTTTTTCAATTTCCTGTGATAAAAATGATGTGTTTTTGTTTTTTTTTTTTTTGGTTTTTTCTCTTTGCCGGGTACCCCTTAAGCTCTTGTCTTTGCACATTCGTACCAATATAAATTCGATGCCAATACATTGCAATTGCGGTCAGCTTATCAATCACTTATTTAAACTTGTGCTACCAACTTGCGACAATGCATACTTGTGTTGAGAGAATTGGTTTTTATATGTACTTCAAATTGAATTTTCAAAGAAATGTAAGAAAATATTTATTTCTCATAGCTTTTCGTACCTCAGAAAAGGAAAATTTTTAAAAACATTTGTTAAGTTCATTAAAACAAAGATGATAAATAAATTGAAAGATTATAATCGTGATCGAAATGTATTACCCATTATTAAGTAATGCCTAATATAATTTTACACCTGCCTACGTTATAGTATATCAAAAATTTATGCTTACTTTTCATGAGAAGTTTTTTGTGACCCGAAAGGGGACCTGAGAAATAGACGCACAATTTGTGTAAATAAATTCCAAAAGTGTGCGATATCTCTTTCCAATTCCACCAAACATTCATCGTCTTTAAGACCGCAATTTTTTGCACGAAATCTAGCAACTTTCTAATTCTTTCGTAGCTTATCCCATTTTTATTCCAAGCGAACTTGATCGTTTCCGTAGCTTGAGCTGCAACCTAAAGTAAAATAACATGCAGTGCTGCAAATGCTGCTTCTTGACTTCCATTCCTTTGCACCTTGATATACACTGAACGATCACTTGTAAATAACCGAAACTTATAAGGTGGAGTCACCAATCTCTAAGGTGTTTATACCAGAAAGACGAATGAATGGGTCAGGCTGGTTTTATAAAGCAATCAATTCCAACACTTTGCTGACTGCTACCGTTTTTCTAAATGTCATATCGCCATTTGATAGCTAGAATGATGCATAAATTTAAGCATCGGTACGTACAGGGAGAAACAATATATAAGTTAACATTACTCACAAACTTATTATGAAGAGCGGTGCATGTACTTTAAGATATTAACTTTTTATAAAACTCTTCCGCATATCTGATATTCAAAGGTTTGTGAGAAGATTAAAGGAAACTGCCAAGCCTGGATAAAGTAAAAGGTGTTAGTGGCGAAGAGAACATTGCATTGATTTAGCCATTAGTGCGTTGACCGTTTGGAGTGCACAACGATTTACAGTTATATTCTTATAAGATTTAAATAGCGCAAGCATTAAAGCCAAGAAAAGCGAACGATTCATTAGTTGGCGGTCGAAATGAAATAATTTACGAAATTCAAATAATAAGCGGCCATGTGGATGTTACGATTAACAACCAATACAGAGAGTGAACCAATTATTATTAGTTTCGCATGAAAATAAGTAGCTGCGAAAGTCCTTTTGAAACTATTTGCAAGATATTAGTCACCCATCCCTTATATATAAGTAAGGGTATCATTTGAAATGTGTAACATATTATATATTCAGGTTTTCGCTTAAATTCTATAAAGTGTACAAAAATAATTAAATTCGCATATTTTTTGAATTATGTTCATTACTGACATTTAACATTCGTGTGTGATCAGAACAAGCCCGGTCTTTATTTAACATTGTGATTAGAACCACTAATATAAAGTATTTTAAAAATTGTTTTAAAAAGTATTTTAAAATGACTTAAAATAGTAACAAATTACTTTTAGAAAATATTTGTAAAAAATTGGATTTAAAGTATACCGAAGGACGGAGCTTGTATCTGTCGTCTTAAAGATATATGTTAACACTCTTGCCCTGTGACGGCACCATAGGATAGTTTGCACCGCCTGGTGGTGGTGCAGATTGCATAAATCCAAAAGGAGGCTGTCCAGGTCCAGGTAGTCCAACAGAAGGCTGTCCAACTCCAGGTGGCCCAACAGGAGGCTGTCCAACTCCAGGTGGCCCAACAGGAGGCTGTCCAACTCCAGGTGGCCCAACAGGAGGCTGTCCCCCACTTGGCTGAAAAGGATGTTGTCCAAATCCAGGTGGCCCAACAGGAGGCTGCCCCCCACTTGGCTGAAAAGGAAGTTGTCCAAATCCAGGTGGCCCAACTGCATTTGGTTGAAAAGGAAGTTGTCCAAATCCAGGTGGCCCAACTGCAGATGGCTGAAAGGGAGATGGCTGAAATTGAGGTGACGGAAATGCAGGTGGCCCAACAGGCGCAGTTGGAGGTGACATAACTGAAGGTGGTCCAACTGGTGCAGTTGGACGTGACATAACTGAAGATGGTCCAACTGGTGCAGGTGCAGGCATTCCGTTTCGTTGTAGTTGTGCATCTAGTACATGTCGTCTTTCCCTTCCTGATGACATACGGTGTTGTAAAAAGTCAGTTATAAATAAATTGACAAATATAATTTTTCTATGAGGTAATTAGTCGGCGCAAAGCCATTACGCAACATATCGGACATTTATAAGATTTTCCAATATTATCTTATAAACACTAGTACATACCCGTGTGAGGTTTACCGGTGGTAACTTTCCTCTCCTCCCACTCCTCTGATAGTAAACTAGTTAATGCGTCTACACCTATATTTATTTAAAGAAAAATTTCGTATTTACGTATACGTACATAATGACAATCAGCGCAAACACATACCTTCTGAGAGGATTGGTGAAGCTGCCTGACCCGTACCACCTATATTTATTGGCAGATATATAAATATTTTGCAATAGTAGGCAATGAGCATAATTACATACCTTTGGACGGTTGCCGATCCCGCAGACTCTCTTTGTTTGCTTGTAGATAAAAATAATAAATAGACATAAATCTTGTACTGCAAATAAGTTTTCCAACGTGTATGTACAATTATTACGAATACATACCATTTGGATTAATATCTTCCTTGGGCGTAACGGTTGTGGCCTCTTCTGAATTTTTTAGGAGGTACAAGTTCAATAATATAAAAAGTTTAATATAATGCACTACTACGAACTACAAACACATACCGGCATCCGATTCAACAGGCATGGGAGTAGTATCGTCAAGGGTGTCCGCAGAAGGATTAAGGGTTGTTCCCTCTTCTGAATTTTTTAGCAGGTACAAGTTCAATAATATAATGAGCTTAACATAATGCCATAACTACAAACACATACCGGCTTCCGGTTCAATAGGCGTAGAAGTAGTATCCTCAACGGCGTCGGCAGGAGGAGTGGCGCCAGCATCTGTGGTCGTTTCCTCATCGTCTATATTTATGATATTATATAAATTTTTGAGCGGTGAACCCAGTTAATTGAAATACGTACCAGGCATGCAATCATTTGGATGTAAAAAGAAAATAATAAGTAGCACAGTGACCGCAACGGTCTTAAGATTATTTTCTCTCATCTTTTTTTTTTTTTTTTGTTTTTTTGCAATTGTTTGCGAGAAGGCGCTTAATAGCGCGGCCCTTATATACATAATGGCATTACTTGAACCGTTAAATGTATCAAATTTTTTGGTTTTGCTTCAATTTTAAAAAGAGATTTAATTTAAATTCAAGCGTTCAAAATAATTGAATTTCATTTACATTCGCTACTGTTTCTAATAGTTTCATATGTTTGCTTAGGACCCTTTAAACCCATTATAAACTATTACATATTTCTTGACCAATCATGAACTTTAAGAAAGCTTAATAAGGGGACATTTAAGTCTTACAACACTTGCAGTGTATCTACTATAACCTTTTATATAAAATTTATCTAAATTGTTAATTATTACACGCGATGCCACTGCTGTAGAGCTTCTGAAATTTTTGATCAAAACACTTAGTCGAGCCAATTTCATATATATCTTTTAAAGTCAGCTTTACGTTATTAACTAATTTAGCGGATAGCGAAAGAAGTCGTAGCCGATTGGGGCGGGATCCTGGCTATATAGTGGGTGCATCAAAACTTCCTAAGTGGGCTACAATACTTTTGGCAGATTACCAAAAGGATGTGCGATACATTAGTATACCACAATATTATTTTTCGCGTTTCTTATCGGCAATGATGATCAAATACGATCGTTGGTTAATTTTTCCGGATACAGGCTTTTTTAAAATACATCCTTATATGATGACAGATCATAAAATTGATCCGAAGCAACTCGGAAATCTACAGGTTTAATACAAAAATGCAAAAACAGACATCAAAAGGGACGGGACGTACTGGCTGGCTGTCACAGCCGTCTGAATCGTTTCAATTTAGAAAAACTGAAAAATCCGTTTAACTCAAAAAACTCGGAGTCGTTCTGTTCTGTTTTTTCGCACCGTAAGTCTTGCCTTCTCGTGGTGATCCGTGGATGGTGATCAAAACATTTTGACCTGAGAACAATTTAACCTATTTATAATTTGGCGATACGGTTTCCCCATAGATTGCTAGGAAACACAATAGAAGAAGTATTGTTTTCTTTATAAGAGAGTACTTTTTCCCCTGCAAGCGTTCTGCTATGAAGGCCAAACAAAACTAGCTGAGAAGAATTTTATAATTCGTGCGGTAGCATCCCACATCAGTTGTGTTCTGCTAATGCGTATATCTTGGAAAGGGACAGGGTTACGTTATCCGGGCTCCTATGGAAGATCTAAAGGCAAAAGTGACTGTGGTTATGCAAAGCATTGCTAAAGGTTTTATAAAATGAATTAAAGCGCCACCACATAGGCGCACATTTACGCACCACTGTCCGTGCCCCTTATCCCGGTGATGGGAGTTCAGTCATGGAAAGTATTGCACATATAATAAACATGTTTTCTATGTAGTCAACTATTATGAAAGTCTGCGAATTACATGTGTCCAATAGGTCTATGTTATATAACGTGCCGCTCAAGAATACAGCAATGTTTTGTCGATATTTCTCCTTCGAAATTGAGAAATCTATGGATAAAACTCGGATGAAAATCCAAGAAGTATTGACAATCTCAATACAAGAACGGCCTTAAGGTGCGTAGTCTTTAATATCCGAATTTATCAAAATGGTTATAGTCTGAGCCATGAGAACCACTGGTGGCAGGTGCTCACTTAATTGTTTTCTATATGTGAAGCCGATCTTTTAAATAAGAAAGAAGATCCTTATATTTGTCTGTAACCGAATTTTTCATAACCTCCACGGTTGTTTTAAAAAGGCTACAAGAAACAGTACGAATTTTCCACAGTCTATTAGATACGGATGGACGTGCCTGAAGTTTTCCATTTTTGTAAAATAAATGTTGTCCTTAACGTAACGAGCAAACAACACGGAAAGCAAACTTTCTCTCAGTTTGTGTTGCATTGTAGGTGTGTCCTGTGACTGGTTTAGCCATTTTCAAGTTTTCTTGCAATTATGAAGGCGATATTTTCATTTGTACTGGTGGTAGATTGTTTACCACGGTGGGACAGACGGACATGCTTAAATCGTTTCAGAATTTGGCGTATATATACTTGTTGGGGGTTGTGATGCTTTCTTCTGGGTGTTGCTAAGATTTTGGAAAAATGTTGATTGTTAAGCAAATCGACTGCGAAAGATGTGCCGCCGATATTTTCTTTAATTATTTACTAAAAAAACAATAAAGGCTTTAACTTGTGTAAAAGAAGGTCGAGAAAATAGTCCCTTAAGTAATTTTGTTTATTAGGTTTGTTTGAGCAATTAATCGACTTGTTTTATTTTGTTCATAAAATCTCTTTGAAGTAAGTGATTTCAATCACTTGTCGCTTAAGATCGACCTACTGCTGCGTTACATTGCATAATTATAAAATATGAAATAATATATTGTATTAGTCCCATCACATTATTAGAATAAATGTTAATGTGTCAAATTTATGGCTGAAGAAGATTTTTCAAATTTTCGATATCCATTATTATATATTCCAATTTGAGTACAATTGATTCAATACACTTAGGTAGTAATCGATACACTTTTATATGCACTAAAATCGAATTTCAAAGCATTTATTCCACAACGAATCGATTATTTCTACAATTTGGATATTGAAGATATTGAAGATATTTTGAATTTTTTTTTTCACTAAGAATCTATTTACATTAATTTTGAAGAAATTTTTCACTTAATCGAAAAGTGGCACAGAATCGCTAAACCTAATTGGATCTGATTTTTGCTGGCATACCAGCAATTAACCGATCGTTTTGAACTTTATTGAAGATGTTGTAAACTGTTAAAGTGTTCTGCATAAGAAATTACCGAGAAAATATTCTCCAACTGAATATTATATATTTTTTATATCATTTAAATTTATTATGGAAAAGTATGTCTACCAGTGAATTAAGGCAAACGCTGACGGTGTTTGAAAAAACTTAGTTCACGAGCAACTTACGCGCCTCTTTGAACGAAAGAGATACAAGAATTACTTTCCTTTCTATTCAATTTTCTCTATATGAGAAAATTTATTGAAAGATGCATACTCCTAATGTTGATCGCATATACGGATGGAAGTAGTATTGGGGAATGCTAAAGATGAAAAATGACATGGTTTCAGATCTGTTTGCATCCGGTGTTGCCTACGTTCGTCGTGCTGTTGAGTGTGGCGTAATTACGTTCGCTGCCGACGTAACTCACGCGCTCTCAATCAGTGGTAAACTACACTGACTGAGTTTTAGCAACAGCGATTATTGACTGCAATGGACTGCTGGTCGCCGGTAAAGACATTAAGGTATTGATCGTTTGCAAGCTTGAATAGCTTGGAATTGTTTATACACATAGGTATATTTTCGGCGAAATATCTATAGGCGGAGCAACGTAAGCGAAGACGAACGCTATTTGACGGCAATTACAGTACACCCTCTCTAGTACGGTTTCTGACATATACATGTTGTTTCTATTAAAAAATTTGTATTGTTTTTGAAAAATTCAAACTTTTTTCACGCCATTTCGATAATTTGCTTACGGATAGCAGTGAGTTTAGTGACGTTACTTTTCTTATTTCTAAAATTGTAGAAAAATAACAAGCATTGGCTTGAAAAGTGTTATAGCATGTCATCTTTGTCGAAAACCGTTTACTTATTTTAAGCAAATTTATGCGGACTGCAATGTTGATGAACACAGTGGATACTTAAAAGAGTTAGCTGCACTGGAAAATAATAAAATAGTTTTAAAAACAATTCTCGATAATCGGAAAGTGCAGTGATGGGAGTTCGGTGACATCTGCCAAACCTATCGAAAGGCAGGGTGCTCATTACATTGAAGACAAATTTTGGCATGAGAAAGCTGCTTTCTCTCTTTTTCCCCTCTTTCTATGAATACGTAAAAAAGCAAAATTGCATGCATTGACGTTGGAATCGCTGCCACGTCCGTCTTGGACACCAGATCTGGCTGTCAGATGCTATTACCTATTTATAAATCTCAAAAGTGTATTCAAACAAAAAGCGTTTCGATCAAACGGTGGGAACAATGCAGAAACTGAAGCGTATTTTAACGGTCTAGTAAGTATATGCAGAAAATTTAGATGCGATTCCCGCTTGATGAAAACGCTTAAATATGGAAACAAGCGAAAACATTGTGGTCGGGCAAAGTCGATCATTAAGTACCGTTCTTACCATTTTCTTTGATACAATTCTTCATGCATTATCGAGATAAACTACTTGTTATATCTTTTTAAACCCGCAAATGGAAGAGGGTCAAAGACGTAAATCGACGTGGTGTACATCCAGCAAAATTTAATACCTTTTCAAAGATTTTATTTGCTGCATTGATTTTCGTCATAAAGCACGAAAAATTACATTTTGTTAGGACACGGGAGCCGTTATGTGGGATAGGATCCAGAAAATGGGCCTACATGATCTAAATTTGTTGCAGCCATTTTTTATGTGAAATTTTGTTATCACTATAATTTTATTATTATTATATAATCATTAGATACTAGAAATTAGATCTTTCGCCATAACTGATCATCGGAGAAAAAGTTACCCACCTAAGGGTTCAAAAAAGTGGCCATAACCAAGTATTCCAATTTAATCAAAGTATCAAATGTCACCAAAAAATCTTAAACGCTACAGATTGAATAGAAAAGCGTAGAGAAAATGTAATTAGGCAGACAGATGGACCGACAGACTAATTTAGATCGATCCAAATGATTTTGGATCAATTGGTAAGACTGAAAGGGCCCCGCTTGCTTAAGTCCCTCTGAGTGTTGTATGTACAGCCACAGCTTTCTTTTACACAGGCTTCAACGCAAGTGATGTAGAATGCAGGAAAGATATATGTTCCAATAAAGTCTAATATTTGGCATTATATAACGAAAATTGGTCCAGAATAGCGATTCGACGCACAAATTTATTGCGTTAAACTATGAAATATTATTTAGTCCATTTTACGGTCCCACTTCCATACGAGTGTTCTCGTGAAATGTAAGTCTGTTATGCTCATTGGGCGTAACAAAGTAGCGTAATGGGTCTAAGAATCGTCCGTGCCCGACTATAAAGTTTTAATTTCGTGATCTGGGTTCGCTTGTGATACAAGGGACAATTAAGTTTGGGTGGATGAGATATTGCCACCTTTTATTATACTGATCGATCCACCGATCAGCTTTTGAAACAATCTAAACTTGCCTGTTCCTCTGCCCGCCTCGTTTTCTATATAGATATTTTGTAGTCACCTATTTTGGCTTAAGAACGAGCGCTATTGAAAATGGTTTCGATCGAACCACTTTTTCGACCACTTCTTATATAACGCGTTATTTTGAGAAGTTGTTATATGACTAACCGTCTCAACCGAAGTGGGGAAGGTGGGCGCGGACGCACTGTAACGGTTTTCCTTGTTGCTCTTCTTTATTCGTTTGCATGTGTAACTACTATTGTAAGAAACTCCTTAATGCTTGCGATATTACAGTTTCATAAGTGGGATTTTGAAAATTCGAACCTAAGGTTCTCTCAGTCATACAACACACGATAGCGTCTTATGTTAACCCTTTATTGGAAATAAGTTTTTGCTTGATTTGATTTTGAATTAATTATTACATCGTATTCTATATATTGTGAGGCCGTTTCGGCCCTTTCCTTAGGCTGGGGCAGCTCAGCGGCCCAGGGAAAGAAAGCAAACATAAGAAAATTTATATTTGCAGGCACTTGGTTCTGTCCTTTTTATTCAATTCATTTTACTTGGCACATTTCATTAGCGTTTATAAATTGTATTCTGCTTTAGTAAATTCGATCTGAGTTTTATAAATTATATCCGGTGTTATCGGCTCGAGAGCCTAACACAACCGACTGGCCCGAGAGCTAAACTTCGACTTCTTTCTCTCGAGTCCCGAACTCGACTGCCTGGCTCGAGAGCCAAGCCGCGACTCGTCGGTTTGAGAGCCTAACTCTGACTGACTAAACTAACTTTCTCTAACCTACTTGTAACCTATACTTACGCTATTCTTATTCTATCCTATCCTATCTTAATCTATTCCTATTCTATGTTATGCTATCCCTACTCTATTACTTACTCTAATCCTAACTATTCCTTATTCTATTCCTAAAACTGTTCTGAGACTATTTCTTATTCTATTCCTAATCTATGCCTAAACTACTACTTATTCTATCTTAGCCTATTCTTATTTTAGCACTCCCCCTCCCCAGAGACGGAGAATCCGTGAGGCCAAAACGAGGGTACGACTTTGGGTCCTCACAATATATATATATAGTTGTTATGAAGCGAATCACCAAAGTAAGTCACTTATCACATACATTAAAGCGGGAATTTGAAATATTTATTGCAAGTCAAACATATTGATATCACAAAAGGCACTTCCACGGCACGTTATCAATTGATTCTACTCTACTGTATAATAAAACATTTCAACTGTTTGCGTGTTTCCATAAATGGTTAATATAAGCTGAATACCGGAAATTTAGGAAATTTTCAAAAGTTTATGTAACGAAATTTGCTGAAGCAATTTAATGAATGTTTAACAGCATTATTAACTAAAGTGAGTGCGTGCACGTTCAATTGATTATTATGTGTACCTTTGCATTGCATATACAGTCTTGGCCGAAGACATTAGGCACTCCAGAATTTACTGCACTACGCACATTCAAGAGGAAAATTAAAACTGGTTTTGTTATCCTTATTCATGTATTGATAAAAAAATAAAATTTTAACTAATATTCACTGGATCCACCCTTTGCTTTATTCACTGCGGCGGTGCTTTGGGGCATGCTTCGTACAAGTTTCGTGCACTCAGCTGCAGTAATGACATCTCTAACGTTTTTCAACGTTGCTTTTGTTGTACTCGCGCATCTCGCGCTTCAATGTACTCCAAAGATGCTCGATATTGTTAGCGCTAAACCAACGCACGGTGGTCGTCGATTTAGGGCTTGAAGCATTATCTTACTGGAATCTGATATTTTCTATGTTAGTGTCGCCAAAAATGCGCGTTAGCGACGGCATCAAGACAGTTTCTAGCATATTGACGTACATTTGACTGATCATGGGGCGATCGCTAGCGAACGTTTCATCATCCCCTTCGGCAACTATGTAGCCCCAAACCGTAACGCTATCGCCTCCGCGTTTGGCCGCAGGTACCACACAATCTGAGTAGTTTTCTTCGCCTCCAGGTCACCTCATACCCGGCTTTCCGAACAGCAAAACAAATATTTAAAAACACACTCAATGTTAGGTTGGTTGTATTTCATACAAAAGTAAATTAAACAACTAGTTATTGTGACGATATAAAAACTCATCTTAAAGTTGGATTCTTCGCATCATACAACATTAGACCCTCAAAAGACCGACGTCAAATTCTTCGGCATAACGTTGGTATCGTGGAGCCGCGCGTTACCTACCGGTTTTCAGTCCGTTTTTGTGAGAATCAGTGTCCGCGAACTTTTTAATGACAGATTGCACCGCAAACCAAAAACATTTCATTCATTTGGCGATCGCTACGTTTACTTGTCTTCTTCGTGCAGCATTTGGAATTTGATCCGTTTTTTTAGACAAAGTTCACTTTTTTCTCTTTAACTTCACAAATAAAAGAACACATACAAGCTTTTCGATGCTATGGAAAAAAATTAAAATATTCTTCAAAAAATCTCAGGTTCCAGATTTTGTGTACCTGTTATTTTATGACCCCCCAAAATAGATTAGCTATTGTTTAAATTAACGTTGGAATAATTTAAACCGGTTGGAATATTATTTAGCAGATAAATTCGTTTTATTACACTTGATGAGTTGGAATTTTTTTATAGGGATCCCTAATACTTTTGGCCGAGACTGTACTTGCTGGTAAATCAAAGGGAATTTCGTACGAAAAAGTTATTGATCTGTAACTTGTATTCATTGTATATCAATAAATACATAAGCATGTATGTGTGTGCGTATATGCGTGAGTACATTCGTTCCTACAAGTCAATTGATAACCTACATAAGTGTTTGCCTACTTGGAATCTCATAAATATTTAATATTCGCCCAAAAGCATGTTCCAAAGCATATATACATATGCTTCTGTATGTATTCGTGTTGTTATGGATTGTATTCGATATCATTGCTTCGCTTCGATAAGTTCATAGATATTTCATATGAAAGCATAGGAGTGTTTTATATGACTCTAAAACATGTTTACACTGACACTGATACCAATGTAAGCAGACATGATTTACTGCATTCATAAGTACGTGTTATCAGCTTAGATTTGCATTCAAAACACGCTTCATTACAGGGATGTATGAAGAGGGGTTTAAAAATAAATACTGAATTATAGTAAATTAGCGATTACTTAAACGGCTTTATCATGATCAGGAATTATGAATTACAGATCCTACAAAATATATATAGAGATTCTTGATTAGTGCGAGATTCCATGCTCGTCAACCCACTTGTTCGCATGGGGCTCTTTGTTTTTTATCTGTCTCCCAATTCTTAGTTCCTCCTTGTCAAAGAAAAGAGAAATTTTCCAGCCGAGCTATATATTAGAATACCTAGGTGTACAACGATAAGATCGAAGGTACTTCCCTAGAGTCTCGGCCTTTTCGCTCTTCCTGCAAACATTGCAATCGCCTATGTGTGCATAAGAAAAGCTTGCCGAAAGTTTCCCATTGACATTAACTTAAGATTATATTCCGATGTGCTCTCTTTTGTCCTGATGCATTTTTGTATAACCTTGCTCGGCTTTCTTGCAGACATTTCTCTGAGAATTTCATAGATATTCTATGCGATTATTTTTGTTTGAATATGTGTCCTCGGGAAGATTAAATCTGCTAATGATCGTAGTGTTACAAACGAGACACTTTCCATGGAAGACTGTTTGACGAACTTGGGTATTTTTGGGTTTGACGGTCTTCAATAGTGGTCGATCCAGTCCCGGCTGTGATAACCTCTGCACAATTGACATAAAAGCAGGCAATGCTCGAGTTGCATGGGGCAACATTGATTCTATCTGTTTATGCTTCTATCAAACCTTAATCTAAATAACTCGACTTCTAATTCTGACTATAGCGTTTTCCTGGTACCATGGATATAAGCAACCTACAGGAAATTTCGTTATTCATTGACAGCTGGGAGCGGCTCATAGTGTGTTTTCACGACAACTATGGTCACACGTAAAGAAGGATAGGAATATACTTTGTACATTTTGTGTCAGGCCTAAAGCGTACCGCGTGCCACACCTCTAGAAAGGCCGGAGTGCTACATAGACTACGCCCAAGAGGCAAAATACGTCGTATAAAGTGGATCTTTGCAACCATCTCGGATAACGCTGGATGAAATCGAATTCACTTTACGTGTTCTCACGGTTTGGATTCTACCTTCAATTCCATTCGCCATATGTAGGCTGACTTGTTCGTGCCACTGCCAGTTGACTTGCGCTTCTTCTTATCATTCGCCAGTCATTTGTCTATTCGTCCTCTAGCCGGCACATTTTCCGGACTTTCTTTGCTAATTTGCGTACTTGCCAGTATTTCCATTTCCGTTTAGCTACTCATTCGGCTGCCTACATACCGGTTCATTTTTCATTTGTTAATTCGTTTCCGTTTGTATCCACTCTTCTCACCTTCCTAGAAGTTCTCGGCTACTTTGCATAAATGAAGTTCATTTAAGTTATAGCTATTTCTGGCTTGATCAATAAAATTGAGTTATACATATGTGTCTATATATGAAATTTCATGCAAATATATATATTTCATATTAAGTTCACGTCTATATACATATATATGTATATATGTATGTTCAAGGATCTTCGTAACACCAGAACTAGGATGGAAAAGAAGAGAGCCGGACAATTTCATTGTTTTTTAATAGCTTTGTTACATGTTTCTAGATCTTGTGTGGGTGTTATAAATAGAATTTCCTACATATAACATGAAACTTTGTTTAGGAATGTGTTTTAATTACTAAAATCCATTCTCTGCGTGGTTGCAGAGCATAAAAAAAGACTATAATTTCTCTTACAATCAGTTCGTAAGATGAGGATGAACACAATCCTTCAACTTGACTTTGTAGTTGATGTTAGTGAGGTTTGTAGTGATGCACGCTTTGTTTATGTTTTGATGCTGCAACTTCAAGTATTAGAGTCTTGACAATGAGAAAAATGAAGCGATGAAAAGCGCAATTAAACTGATTTCTTCCTTAAACTTAGATTTCTTAAAATTTTGCCTGTATCTTATTTGAATCAGCCGAAGCAATTAAACCACAGGCACGTAGTCGTGCTGCGAAAATTAATTTAATGACTAACAAGAGGAAAAGAAAGCATTTTAGAAAAATGTGCGTACTCTACCTTGCCAGGCCAACTGCTGTGCATTGCAGTGGAGCAACGAATTTAATTAATTTCCTGAAAGATGGGTAAATTTACGTGACGAACTCACTTACCCTTTTCTAAACGGATTCTATTCGGGGGTAAAATAAGTTTAACCTCATTTCTCTGGCAGCTACCTGATTGTAATTATCTTGAAATGCAAAATTTTAAAGAGGTTATGTTAAATCCAAATATTTTGTTTATTTTTCTTTTTAGTTCGTTTGCTGGTTATGTTTGGTTATTGGATTTGGTGGAGTAATAAATAATTGAAAAGTCTTCAAGTATTATGTATATATATATCTATGTATATTTGACAAAAGGTGTACGTACATACAAGTATAACAATAATAATAAGGTAATTATTGCGCTTTGGTCAAAAGTCTTTTAGCTCACACAAAATAAAACAGAAGCAGAAAGCATCATGTTAACGATGTTAATTAATTAATTTTATTTATTTCTTCTTCATGATACGTATGAATATTTCCTATAAAAATATTGCAAGAATTTCAACATACAAACAAAGTATTCACAAAGAACAGCTTTTATCATACCGTTCCATTTAATGCCCAGAGACTACTAACCGCTAACTAACACCACAATGCATACCGTAATAATAATCTCAAAGTTAATTTTTTTCTTTCTATGACCAGCTATTCAGGGGCGGGCAAGGTAGTTATCGGGAAGATGCATAGGAAGAGAGAGGTGGAGAAAGGGCGTAGTGTTTAAAATGAACGTTCGACTTGAAAATAAAGACGTCAAGTACAATACAAAAGATCACTGTTGGTGAGATATTACTTAGACAAAAAATCGTGTTTGAAGCAAGGTATCCTTCGTTGGAGTCCAAGTTAATCCTTTAATATGCAACCAGACTTTGAGGCATTTGTTAAGCAGAAAATTCAAATTTACATATTGTGGAATGTGCGTTTGATTGGCAACCTATGTATGTAGTACGGTGCGTACGTATGGCAGAATACGTGTAAGAAAACTAGCGGTAATAGAATACGAAAGCCATATATTAGATATCCGAAAGATAAGCTGCAGGGCAGAAGTAACCAAATTGGCTCATTACTTGTTTGAAAGACTTGGAGACTTGTTTCACAGAACGGTATAGACGTATCAGACAGTTAATAATTATAAGAAATTTGCCAGCTTGGAAGAATTTCTGTTTCTTGTACGAAGGTCTATCTGCACGCAGTCTTTTATACCCACAGTCGAACGAAGGGAATATGATTTCAGACGAGGCGTTTGGAACATCTAGAAGGAAGCTTGAAAGAACTTTTAAAGTGTATGTATTCTTGATCCATATCCTCACCTGAGTTCTGAGTGTTCGTCTGTGCGTCTGTCCATATCTTCGTACGTATACCTTTTTATCCCCCAGTCAAAAAAATGAAGATGCCGGTTGGACGCGAGACCACTCAGCAACCACGTCCACAGTACAACATGAACTAAGCGCACCTCTGCTGGCGGAACTAAAAACAAATAAGTATTTCGTTCATTACTCGTGAACGACAACTGCAAAAAATTTATATACTTTGTGGCCAATCTTACACGGCTTATAAAAGAGTGAAAAAAATCTGCGACGCCCGCTATTATAGAGCATTGAAACTGTTATTTTTGTTTTGTAGATAAAGTGGGTGGGTAAAGAAGATAGTTTTTCTTAAAAAAGTCGGTTGCGCAAATATTCTTACTCTCTCCAACTATTTCGTTTACTATTACATAACATATATAACGTGAAAGCTCGAAATACGTGGGTATTACCTTTTAAAAGAGAAACTCGCTTGCGATAGTAACAATAGAAGAAAATAATCAAATGTGTTAGATGACGTCATAATTAATCTCTATTTTTTTTTAATTTGCTGCCGCTATTTTTCTAGCGAATTGTGACGTATTTAACATTCCTATTATATCTCTTATTAATTAAAGTAAATTTTCCTTTAATATTGCCTTTAAAAGGTTATCTTCATAGCTGGAACGATCCGAAAAGTTACTTTAGTAATGTCTCTCCAGAAAAAAGTTTGGAAAACCAAGTTCTAGATCCGATCGCTTATTGGAACCTCGTTGTATACACTGCATACTATTTCACCTGCCTTCTTAGCACTATTGCCCTGTTTAAATACTCGAAGCATTACATGAAGAATGAGCACTTCTTTCACTTTAGGAGTTTTATAAAAGGTGGCCCACACAACCCACTTGTCAGATGACTAGTTGAACACTCACCCATTTATTGAAAGCAATAGCTCATGTGTCTCGGTAGCTTACAGTTGGTAGACGCGAATGTAAATTGTACCTACCTCTGTGGGAACTTGTTTATGGCTCCACCTACGCAAAGAAATGTTCGATATCAACGATTCAAAAATTTTGCTTAATCGATGTTTCTAAATGTTCTGAATTAATAATTGGTAGAGTTTGAAGCTAGCTTTTAAAAGCCATTGCGTCATTCAGGAATCAATGCATATTCAGTATATATGGTGCCTCTTGTTATTGTGTAAAGACGACCGTAAGATATTAATGAAGTTAGTGGTGTTTTCGTCGCACTCTATATGTAATTTGCGATATAAATGCAATTCTTTATAGAATTTAACAAATCCAACATAAATTTTGTTTCTTTATATTTGCGTAAATGATGCCGAGCTTTTGCTTTACGGATAAAAGCAATCACGCCATTATAACCACAAATAACATGGATTATTACAGAAGACCGAGCGGCAAATGACAAAGAAAATGTATAGAAGTTATGAAGAGACCTATGAGCAGAAAGCAAGAGTAATGCAAAGAAAATTTTGTTCACTAAAAAAATTTTTAAAAGAAAAAAAAATAAATAAATAAAAAATATGCATATTACAATCTTATTTAGTAAATATATTTTTTCTATTGAAAAAATTGAATAATTTTGTTTGCATTATTTTCACTTATTACTGTTTTAGAGGTAAAAGGAATCATATGTTTGGCGAAAGTGAAATCAAGTTAGAAATACTAATTCAGTATAAATTCTACATCGTTGCATTCGTTATTATAATGTGCGGCTATATAGAGTGCGACAAAAACGCCACTGCTACTGCATTTGTTTTCTGCAGCAGAATAGTGACAATATTCCGCGGAGAAATTTGGACTCTAGCTGTCACTTATTGCGCTGTTTTATTAACTGCTACTATGAATGCTCTGCGATTTTTGTAATGGAAAAAAGTTGTAGTTGAAACCGCCAAGAGTTCACCTTCAGTGTTGTTGAAAAAAAAAAAAACAAGTAAGACATTTATATGCGGCTGTGGGCGAATATTCTACACCTCTCGCTTTTATATTAAAATAGAATACGCAAATATTTATTGTTGAGCTCTATGAGTAATCGGCAAACTACCCATTTTATATGCTTTTGAAAACAATGCTCTTAGATAAGATTGCGCAGTGGGCATGTCTTCTGATCGATTTGGTCCGTTTTCAATACCAATCTGCTTGGAGCAACTCCAACATTCCTGTCAAAGCCAATATTTTGTTTTCAGGGGACGTTCCCTTTTCGCTTAACGCGCTGACGCTCGAAAATAAATGGGGAAAGAGAATGAAATAGGGAGGTGATGGCAGGAATCTAGTGGGTGTGCGCCCAACCGGTTAGTGCTATGCCTTTACCGACTGACTATTCACAACTGCATATTCACTGCATATTCACTTCTGCAAACGAATTAAACTCTATTTTTGAATCCAATAAGACGTTTGCTACACGCAAATAAGTAGACAGACGCGAAGTCTGGCAGACGGACGGACCGACATGCTTAAATGAATTCAGATTTTGACGCTGGTGAAGCATATACATATATATGTACACCTTATGGATGTTACACACGTTTTAATAAAATGAATATCTCACTTATCTTTCAGTGATGGACATAAAAAGAGCACTCATATAAGTAAGCATATGAAAACATTACCATATAAATGAATTAATAAATAAATGCGTTCGCCTGGTGGCTAAATATCGAGGAAGTTTTGTCACTAGAGTGTCTTTGTGGCATCGTTTATTTGACGTCTCTAATCAATCAGATTTCGTCATATTGACAGGTCGGTTTACAATTACAAAAAACTAACACAATGACATAAGTTCGTATTAACGTAAGAATAGCATTAATTTTTGAAATCACTCGACCCATTTTGTAGCTTTCTACGAGAATGGGTAAAAAAGGTTGTGCAGAACTGGAAAATATTTATAAAGCTTGTAATTAACATCACCTATCTAATGCAGCAGCAGGCATGTGGTTTGCTCGCCACAATCTTACAGAAAAAATCACGCAAACAGCCCTGATATGGCCAAGGGATTAAATATTTATCGCAAAGCAGTTTTAGACTATTTTCATAAAGTTGGACACACAAAGAACTTTGATGTTTGGATGCGGCATGGATAGCCAATGATTGATCCAATTTTTATAAGCGCGACGAAATCGGCATATTTTTGAATCAAATCATCACTGTGCGTTAAAAAAGGCTAGGATGTCGTCCGAAAAACATCAACATGGTCAAAGAGAGGTGATGACTTGAAAGCTAAGTTGACTCCCGATAAAGTTAAGCTATGCGCAAGCAGGAATTACTGCATAAAGTATCCACTGTCATCAATAAATTCGCAGAAATTAATTGAAAAATGTCGGCTATAGTTTCACAGTGGAATAGACGTTCTCTTCCATCATAACAACACCAGACCACGCATACCGTTGATGGTTCGACCAAACTTGAGAATCTTAACAATCGTAAATAAAAACTGAGAACATCTTTTTTTCCGTGTTTTTTCCTCGTTATTCGTGAATTATAAGAGATATGCGGTATAAATTTCTGTATTTATTGTAAAAGGGATAAAAAATCAATCATTTTCACCCAATATTATAGGGTATGGAAATTGAGTTTTCCCTTGTTTTTAGTCTCTTTAGGGTAGTGGGGATGAGTATCAGAGATTCGATTACAATTTCCATGTTTGTTATGCATACTTTATTCTAATTATTGCCCGAGTACCTTGTGTTATGATTTTTCTAACGTATAACATTTTAATTTGTAAAAAATGTTGGGAGAAGTTTAAAATTTTGAAAAAAACCTTGGCACAAAATTTATAAAGGAATTTATATTTTTCTTTTTATTTACCTACTTGTACATGATATTCAACTATACAAAATTAGCAGTCGAATTCAAGTAAAACTTAAGAGAAAATCTTATACTAATTGTTTTAAAACTAGTAAACAAAATGAAGAAGATATGAAAAAAGAAGAATAAAAAAACAAAAACAAAGTAACTTAAAAATAACAAATCATTATAAATAAATAAAAAGGAAAAAGAAAGAAAAAAAGGAAAAAAAGGCATGTACGCAGCTAACACAGAAGCACACCCGCAACAAGAACAGATCCAGGTTGCAAGTGAACCCCTAAACCATTGCAAACATGCATAAGCTCGGCAACCGACACGTTAAACAACACCGTATAAATTTCGAAAAGAAAAAAACAAAAAAAATGAGATATTACGAATACAAGTTAGTTTAAGTACGACAAAGGCAGATCGCGCGTATTAAGCAAAGTTGCTTTAATGGACTTTAGAGAGTCCGATAATGAGAATAAGTGATAGACATCATTTAGGTTTTCGCAAACGACTCTGAGCGGGTTAAACAGCTCATCATTGGATTTACATTGGCTCAGCTTAATCAAGACAAAATGTCTAGAGAAACGGTTAGAGAGATTAAAACTTAGCTCACCAAGTAATGCGAGCGAGTCTATAGCGCCATTTATTACTTTCATTAAGAAAGAAACGCAAAGAAGAAATGTACGTTTTTCAAGAGACGGTAAGAATAACAGATGCAACCTATTTTCATAGGGGGGAAGAGAGGCAATCGGGTCCCAACCCAAATTCCTAAAGGCAAACAGTAAGAATTGCTTTTGAACAGATTCAATTGAATCTACGTATCTTAGAGAACTCAACCCTTCAAAAACGTCATTTTTAGAAATAACCAAATAAGGAATTGAAACCAAATTAGTTATCGGATATGGATAGTTTGCCGATGAATTGGAATTAGCAGTCGAAAAGCTTTGTCGAAAGTATTCAGCAAAGAGATTTGAGGTTTCAATGTCATCCGAGGACTCAGAGCCATTAAAAGAAACATGCGAGCGATTTAGGGAAATTTTTCTCTTGGAATTAACAAACTTATAAAAGTATTTAGGATTAGCTAATAGAGAGGATTTAATGAACTGAAGGTATCTGCAATAATATTGGTTGTTGAGGGCATTAAGTCTATGCCTTGTCGCTGAGTAAGCGAAATAATCGAAAGAAGAGCACCTTAACGAAAATTTCTTGAAAAGCTTGTTTTTCCTATTCTTGTAATATCTAATTTTCTTATTAAACCACGGGGGGACACCGGCTTCGAAGACGGGCCGGCTTAATCGGAACGGATGCAAATATAGTGTAGGACAATGACAGTAGGCTACCAATACTTCCAACTGAGAAATCAAGCTTAATATTTGAAAGATAAGATTTTAGCATTGATTTTATATTAATTTTATGAAAATCGTAATATTTATTTGCAAGAGTTGAATTTGGAGCGTTAGAGAAGTTCATCATGCTTGTCAAGAAAGGAAATACACATTGCAGGATGATAAGGATCCTCAGGCAAACTAAAAGGTAGACAACTATTAACAGTAATCTCAGGAAAACTGTTAAAGCAAGGACCAAGCAGTCTACCATTGCAATTAGGGGTACGGTTGTATTGAGCTAAATTATGATCAATTAATTCATTAAAGAACACAATACCTTTATCAACTGTTGAAGTAGGAATCAAACAGCCAGAACTATCACTCTAACACCAGGTGACTTGAAGCAAATTGAAGTCACTCAACACAATGACTATATCAACAGGTTTAGATTGCTTGGCTCCTTCACAAATGAGGCCGGCCTGTTTCTTATGTATGAAGATATCGGAATTTGGGGGAATATAGGAACAGGTTACATGTAACTGTTTATTAGGAAATTTCGCTCGAATGGCGATAAATTCAACATCGGGATTAGTGGGAAATTCAATTGAACAGGATGGGACTGCCGCAGATATGGCAAATAAAACACCAACACCGATACAGTCGATCATTTCTGAAAACCTGAAACGAATTATGGAAAAGTTCCGACGAATGTAGATCAGGTTTTAACCAAGTTTCAGTGAAGGCCAAACAGGAAAACTCCATGCTCACTGAATTAAGGAAAGTAGAACGAATTATTGAGTTTAGGTCCCTAACATTTTGATAAATCAGAGATAATGAGCCTGAAGAAACATTTTGTTTTTTGAAGGGGAAAAGGTTACTGCATCAGTTTTACGGGGACGATCTCGAGGGATAAATTCTTTAACTAAGGATCCAACTGGCCACAATGATTTATTTAACAACATATCCATGTTTTCCGTCGGAACTAGATTGAGAAGAAGCCAATTTGAAAATGCTAACACGCTTTAAATTGACTGTTGGGACTTTCGCCGCCAGATAACTTTTTATGTTATTCGCGGATATATCAGGTGCCAATCTTGACACAAATATTGCCTTTCTGGGAGGAACTGCCGTCAAGCAAATGTCATCTCTACTACGAACAGTAATGTTCACGGCTGGGGAGTTTTATTTGGGGGAATATAGAAGTGGTAACCACACTTGCATGAGCAGCTTGTGCAACGTGCCCAGTTTGGTGGCCAGCGTTCACACTCGAACAGCCAGGGCTATAGGACGATTTATTATACTCGTCATTAGTTTTCGGCGATGATGACAGAGTAGAGTGAGTGAAGCCACTGGCAGGAGATACTCCTGCCACTTCAGCATAGTTCAAACCCGAATATTTTCCCGGCTTATTTTTAACTTTTTTATTACCGACCGGCTCAACGATAGCAGAAACACTATCATTCTTTGTAAACATTGAGGAAACGCTAACTTGTACCAACGAATCAGACTTAGGAGAGCTCAGAGATGACGTACCACACGCTACGCTACGAGTTTGCTAGCTGGGGAAGAATATAAGTGCTCAATATAACGACATTTATCAAACCTAGTCTTAATTATTTCAAACTTCTCCCACAAGGAGCCGAGATTTTTGCTCAAATCTGTGAAAGAATTTCTCGTCTCCATGACGAGTTTGTAAAAATCTATGTCCCGCTTCCTACAGTCAAGACATGACCATCGCAATCCTTTTGAGGGATAAAGGACTGCATCTGGAGCACGGTCATTAAGACCAGCACATTTCGCAGAGCCAGCACAAGGTGAATCGTTCAGCTTCTAGGACTGTTTTCACACGACATGGTGTAAATAAACATTCCATGTCCAGTGAAAGACGACAGAAGGAGATTATGAAGAAAAAAAAGAACAAGCAAACTAAAAGATTCCACGGCACAAAAACTGTCAGCAAATTACACCAAACTTCTCATTTTCGTTGACCCTGTAAGTATAGAGCCAAAGCAAAACAAACAGTAAGCAGAGATTAACAGATAAAAAAAAAGAGAGACTTTTACCAACAGCTCCAATTGTTGATTGCACAAAACTCAATTAAATTTTACGCAAAAGATTAATTTATTTCAAATAAATTACATTACACTTTATTTTTTGAAAGATTTTTATACTTAAGATACACCTAAAGCAAGAACGCTAAGAAATTCCCTAAGAAAATTAAATATTTCTGGCAAAGAATTAAAACGTGAATACTATTGAAGAACTACCTCGTATCTCTTAATATTTACTTCATTTCGGCAAATTTATTCGAGTCATTTACAAACATAAAATTCTGCATCATTTTCCACAGGTTTTCTAAATTTGTTCCTATCTCACCTAAGGCCCAAAATAAGTGCAAAGAAAAAGAGAAAAGGTGATAAAAAGGCTCCGATGATTCGATTAAGCATTCGGGTAAATATTTTGCTTCACACTTTAAATAACGCAAAGTATGTAAATCCCAACTATCCGGGATAATATTCCGTACTTTTCGTGGAGCGTACAATAACATTTGAAAGGTGAAGCGTTGTGCAATTTTGTTGAATACGAGTGAAAATGTTTACATAAGTAAGTTACATAACGGAAATATTAGGTGTTTTGTTAGGAGAAATGCTTGCATGCTGTTAATGTTATGAGTACAGTGTCTATATGTAACTAAATAACAAAAGAGGTAAATTTTTATGAGATGATATCGTCAAGTTGTAATTTTCCCTCCATCCATTTGTGTGCTTTTGTGGTCATTACGATCATTAATAGAATACAGATGGAAATTTTTATCTTTGTACTTGTAGTGTATAAGCAAAGAGGAAAACCCTAGTTTTTTTTCGGCTTTCGAAAGTAGAGGCACGGTGAGTTAATGTTGCAATGTGGTAGCGTCCTTTCATCGATCTAGCTTCCAGTGATTTTAAAATCTTCATTATAGATGTATGGACAAACAGACGGATGCGCACTGACGGACAGGTGGGCAGGCTCACAGAAAGACAGGCACCCCGAAGGGTGGACTCATAGATGGACAGATGCACTCATTCACAAACGCACAGAAGGACAGTGAGGATTTGATATTGATCAAGAATAAGAATAGACTGCACAGAATCTGTATGACAAAAATATCGGAACAAACTTTTTTGCTAAAAACACAAATTGTACGGATTGTTAATAATATTTCAAAATAAGTAAATACACATAGTGTGTAACAATTAAGAACTTGGTAATACTTCACTCTAGCGCCTTATATCGTTTAATGCCGTTTTAATTTGAATAAAGCGCATTCGTAGTGTTCAACCCGAGCAGCTTCAAAACACTTTCGACGTACGCTTTCGCCTGTGGTTTCTTTCCATTAAAATTTTCATCAATTTACGATGCATTCTTGCTTGTGCATGAAGAAAATGGAAAGTGGAAATGCATCGAAATTAAACGTTCTTTTCTCTTTGTTTTGTTTAAAATATAATTAAATCTTGTATATATGGAAATATGTATAAGTCACAGATCTTCACAGATATTCTCTTGATATATTTCGTTTTCATTTAATGCGTGGTATTCGGGGATACGCTTGACCTATATGCATAGTGGAAGAAACGACTGTGAATGACATCTGTTCAATTTATACATACATGCATAATGGTAAGTGGTTGCCGTGCAAGCTTATGCACCTATGGGCTTAAAATTTTATAAAAATTTCTTAAATAATTTAAAATTTCTTTTGCCTAAAGAAGCTTAAGCCTTATTTCTATCGCATTTGTTAATGCAATGAGTTAAGTAACATAGTGATCTCTGTAGCATATATCTTAAGGATTAAGTCATTGATTTAAGAAAATTGGCATATGTTGTTGATATTAGATAATAGTGTTAATGTAAATTACTTTGGCTTAGATCCGATTAAATTTACGAAAATCAAAAACGTAAAAAACTAAAACAAATTTTCTATGCAAATATGAAGGCATAGCTAGGCGTACGAACGAATGAACGAATTTGCATATGCATAAGCCACACGATGAAGATTACTTAACAATTCGAGAGTTAGGTAGAGTGAGAGAGAGAGAGAGAGAGAAAGTATAATAAGAATAATGTAGAGATAAATTAAGCAAACAGGTGTGTGATGAAATGCGTTAAATAACGAAATTTGTGCATAAGTTTCTATAGAGAGAGATAGAGAGAAACGGAAATTACTTTGCATCATACCTTGAATGTATATTTAATGATGCCTTAATTAAAGTTATGCAAACTATCACCTCAACATCATATCAACACTTACTCTTTGATATACTGAAGCTTGCGATTTGGTATTTATATATGATATAGAATTTGAGTTTGTGATGATGATTAGATTGCACCAACGCTTCTTAGGTTAGGTACGAATCTAAACTGCAAGGATTCGTTTCTAAGGTGAAAGCAAACAAAAATCCTATGTTGATTTAATAAAATGTAAATCATAGCAAAATATTCAAAAAAGAAAAAGAAAGCATCAATTTTTTTCGTTTTCTCTTCTTATCCTGTTATTCGAATATCATTATCATACGGCAAATAAACGCTTGCAAATGAAACGAGCACATTTTTATTATTATTATTATTATGATTTTCATTCAGTTCTTTTCTTTAATAAACATACAAATGTACTTCGTATCTACAGAGGGAACGAACATACACACAATAAAAATTAAATTTGTGCATATGTGAGTGCGTCTACTGCTATTTACGTTAAGCATATTTTAGCAAACATTCAAATAGAGATCGCTTGCTTACGCAACCGTATTCACTGGCTCATGAATAAATGTATTAAAGACATAGAGGGAAAAAAGCATAGAAATTCAGAGAAAGAGGTGGCATTGCAAAGGAACGAGAAGAAGAAGTTGTAGGAACAATCTCATTATCATATTTGCACTTCCACAAACATGGCCATACTCAAACCTTTCGTTTTATAGCCGACATCACTTACGGCACAGTGCATAGTTTTTTAGTGTATTAAGTTTATACGAATGTGTGCAACAGCTAGAAGGGCTTAAGATAGAAACATATTTGATTATGCTGATCGATTCAAGTGTATGATCTAATCTTTCTTGTTAAGCTACTTGTCTGTCCCTTCATACATGTGTCTGTCTGTCTTATGTCAATCCATGTATTTTGGTGATTTTGAATTTTCAAGGGATTAGTTATGGCTTGGCGACAAAAACCCCTCTAAACATGGGTTAACGATTACTTCGTCTTTTTTCGCAAAAGTTTTTGTATGAAAAAAAAGGCGGAATGCAAAATATCTGCAAAAAGTTTTAATTCTTAATAATTTTAATTTGCCACAAAAAAGGATTTGAACAAATTTGGACCAAACAAGTCTACTTCTTAGATCCAGTCCTATATAACGATTCTTATGAAAGGCTGCATATGTCGATAAAACCTTATTTGTAGTACTTTCCAATTAATATGAGTGAGGAATAATACAATTTTTAATAAGAAAATAATTTGATAAGTTCGGATCAAGAGTAAGTTCACTTTTTGAATCCACTTCAGTATAAGCTTTCCTTTGGAAAGTGCGCCATGTAAAATAAAATAAACAAATGTGTGATGAAGTGAAGTGATGTACGGTATTTCGTGGTCGATTGTTATTTTTTCGCATTTGTTGTTTTTACTTTTTTTTCGTTTCTTTTTATCAAAGTCAAGCCGTTAACTTTTGTATGTGATGTGAATCGCAAATGTTTTACGAGAAAGCATTTATTATTATACACATGAAAACGTAATAAAAACACAAACACATGCTAAATACAAAATTTTTGTACTTTCCTCTCATATATGTATTTAATATATTTTGTGACGAGTAATAAAAAAAAAGTCAGTTTCTAAAGGATTTGTCTTTTCATTTTAATGTAAAGCTAAATAGAAGTAAGTTTAGCTAATTATTTTGAAAAATTTTAATCATTTGTAACAAAATATCACGCACGAATATTTCTTAGCAATTGCGACGATCCCGACAACAGTAGGTTTTCTTTTCATTATCACCCTTCTCTAGTTAATCCTTTAGATTTTTGTGATCTTCTTTAAAGTAGAATAAATTATCATCACATAGGGCTTGGGGGTAAGACCAATATAAGTTTTCCAAAAAAAAAAAAATTTATTTTTAGATCTCGTTTAGTAGACGCTTGGGACCTTCTAGAATATATAGAAAAGACTTCATTACTCAGAAAAATTTTTTTCGGTACACTGTCGTGTTTTGGGCCAGGGACAAAGGCTATTGGAAATGATTCGGATCGGACCACCTTTTCGAGCACTTGCCATCTAATGCTCTGTTTAGCAAAGTCGATATATGAATATCGACTGTAAGATGGTAATGGTAATGGTGGACCGTGGCCCATTATAGTGTTCTTAGTTGTTTATTTATAGAGCAGTGTGGTATGAAGGTTAAATGGTTTCTTTACTTTTGTTTTTTAATTTCATGTTTGCACAAAAAGAGGCGTACCTTTTTTAATTGAGGGGTGGGAGGTGGGGAATGGCTCTTTTTTCAAATTCTCTTTCAATACCTTTCCATATAATTTCTCCTTTCTGGTTCTAAAAGGTGATCTCATGAACCCTCGCCAATATTATTATTCTATTGTCTTGCTGTGAATAAACCTTCTTTTTTTAGGTTATTATAGTGATCTTATCCTGAAGCCAACAGTGAAAATACTTTTTGGGTTTGCTTTGAATTCTATTTTGCAATTTTTTTCAATGGGACCAATATTTAATTTTTCTTTCCTTACGGTAAGGAACATCCCGGGCCAAGTCCGAGCAATGACATTCTTCATCGACCGCATTAATTGATCTCCTCTCCTATACTGAAGAAAATTGATTTGTTTTCGAAACGACATAAATTGTAACGGATTAGTTATCAAAAAATTTAAGCAAAGTGTAGTGTACGTATTTAAAAGGTATTTTGTCGCTCTATGCCGTTTCTTTCAAACTTAAATAATGAATTTTCACAACAATTACCTTGGTTTTGAAATTTTGAGACTTACCTATTGAATGTTGAAAGTTAATGTTCGAGTGGAGTAATTAGAGCCTTAAATTATTTCATGATTTTCCTTGAAAACGTCCCTTAATTCTGTTTCATATGCCTCGGCCTTTTCAACATTTTTATCGATTTCGTGAAGCAAAATTTCTGGTCCGATGTATTCGTCGATAGTAAAGTACGCACAACCGATTCAAGCATAACTAATTTGAATAAATTCATAGCAAATCAGATTATCTTCCAACTCTCGCAAACTTTCGAATTATTTTTTTGTGATATACGTGATGTACGTATACCCCCGATTCCCAATACTTTTTGATCAAAGGTGTATTATTATGAACGTGTCAGCCGTCAACTTTGTAAATTCGTTAAGACGCCACAATACCGCAAAAACCACAATAACTAAAAGTAAACTATTTAACGCACGTCTGTGCAAGGTATACAAAAATAAACTGAGAAATGCACTATCATGAGTTGATCTTAAACTTATACTAATCTGAAAGCATAAAGGACTAAAAGATGAAGAATTTCAAAGGCATGTTGTAGTATATTTTGTTGATATAAAGCTTGCACGTTAAACGGCTTGTCGTGGGTTTAATTGAAACAAAATTGTTTTATTGGATTTTAAAGTACTTTTGCTTTCCAAGCAACTGCGTGGGTAGGGATCCAAAAGTAATTATTCGAACTGAAAAGAGAAAGTCAAGACAAAACTCACTCATCATTTGTCAGCGAATGCTTCAACAGGTTTCATTAAGTTTTATTTAAAACATCAACAGGGCAATCGAAAGCGAGAGATTGCGGACTGTACCCCATAGACTGTGGTCGCTGTTTTCTAACACCGCAAAAATCATTTCAAGTAGAGTAAGACAAACTTTTATGTTTGCGCATATATGCACATTCTATGTTTGTCTTCAAAATTTTCAAATATGAACTCATTCCGATACACCCTTCTAAGAATGCACATTAGCAGTCTTAGTTGAACTTATTTGCAAAAAAAAGGGCAACACCTAAAAATATGCTATGTCGTGGGTATATATATAGTATGTAAATACTTTTCTGATTAAAGTAAATTCTCTCACTACCCAACAGCAGTTGTCATTATTTATTTATTTGAAAGTTTTTTCTTTTTTTTTTGTATATAAATTGAAAAACTTTCAACAGAAAAATATTTTCTGCATTGCACTTACATTAAAGAATCAGTTTATTTACATTGCAGCAAAAAAGCGAAATAATCAAAACAACTATTCAGAAAATGTTTTTTCCTTAAAGTTCAGTCAGTTTATTATTTATTAGATCTTTCCGTTAACTTTAACTTGGCTAAGCTAATAAATTAATCTACTTAGAAGAGCAACTTGGGACTAATATCAGTAGTCTAATGGAAACATACGCACCCTTTGCGAATAATTGTAGAACAGACAGATATTTCGAATTTTTGCTGTCGTTTATAAATGAAGATTGTAAATCAACTTGTAAGACAATAACAAGAAGAAGAGTAAAAAAACGAATGCGGGGATTATTAATAGGAATAGGAATAGAAGTTGAAATAGGAAAAGGGGTAAAGATTTTAAAGAAAAGAATAATTACTCGAATCGGTGAAGCATTTTACGGCCTATTCCTAAGAGTAAGATCCACACCGAAATTTTAAGAACTTTAGCTTTGCTGGTCCTCGCACGGAAGTCGTGTACATTGATTTTGGTAAGGCTTTTCACCAATTAACTATAAATTATTGATCTACAAACTGCCCTCCTCTGGCTTTCCTTTATACTAATTGAAATGGATAAGCTCTTCTTTTCATAACAGATCGTTCAGTGTTGGGTATGACTCCATCACCTCTGATGAATTCTCCGTGACGTCTGGTATTCCTCAAGGCAAGCCCTTAAAACCCTGTCTACATTAACGATATCCTTTCGGTGATTAAGCCCAGTCACATCTGACGATGTTAAGCCTTCTTTAACTTGGAACCGGCTCCTTCAATTTGAATTATGAGAGATAATTGGTTAAAGGATGCTTAATAAATTTTATGAAATTAAATCTAAAAAAATCCAATAACCTTCCATTTTCAAGGAGGTATATATTCGCCGATCAGTATTGCATCGGTTTGCAGAAATTGGAAAATTTCTTCACTGATTTAGCGATTTTGTTCGATGGAAGATTGCGTTTTAATTGGCACATTGATTTCTCTGGGTTGGCGCTTTATGAAAATGTGCCTTTGTTAGCCTTACCGTCACCGTTCTTAATTAAGTTGATAAATGATATTAAGGACACGCCGCATTGCTTGTTGGGATATACTTCGGTGTTCCTAATAGTTTCTCTAAGAACATGATCATCATAAAACCCCGCCAATGCAGAGCTATAATTACGAACTTTTCTACCTGGTTAGGGTCCTTTGTTAAAATCTGAATAAAATCTATAATTTACTTTCAATATCGGTTTCTTTATATCCTATCAAATTAACTCCACGTAATACGCGTGCTTTACTTTTGTCGCATCTAAATTAACCTCTACTCGCGATATCTTCGTGTGGCTCGAAAATTGTATTGTCTTATCGGATCTACATTTTAAGTCCTTCTGGATGTAGCATAAATTCGCACGACTTAATATGCCGCAATTGGTGTAGGGTATACAGACATATATTTTTGTGTTCAGATTTTATGCGATATTGTACTCGCCCCCAAATGTTTGCTGAGACCACCTAAAATGAAAAAAAAAATTATCCAATCGAGTGAGTGATTTCGCTTTTATTAAGAAAAAAAATGAACAAAGTGCACGCATTTAGTTTTGATCTTGAAATTCTTCCAAATTACTTTGAGACCAGCGATCTAAAAATGCTGAGTTTTCACTAGAGTAAGAATTCTATGTCCGTTCTTTTCATATGAATCGCATTCACGAGCACTTTGGTATTAATTTGCTTTTAGCTTAACGGAGGTAATAATATTTTTCTTACTTGCTTTAATTAAGCGTGGCATCGCTTAAGGCGTATCAGTTACAATTTAATTATGAATGCTTTTATAAAGCAAACATGAAAGCAGCTTTATAGTGCTCATACGACCCCATTTTTATTTTTATTTATTTATTTTTTTGCTTTTGTTTACCTTTACCTTCTGTTTACATAATGTGTACACATTTTTAAAATTATTTACGTATTGTTTTTGTACTTTACATTTTACTTAAATGGAAAACATATATGATTTTACATTTAATATATAAATACGCACTGTCGTTGACTCATTTCACAATCGACGAAATTGTAGAAAAAGTCCTTAGCTTGACGTTAGCAAGGAATGGATAATAAATTACGCGTCGATATTGAAAGTCTCGCATCTTATAAGAAAACGAAAAAAAACAAAAAACGACAGGAAACCTACCCTAAAGTTCAAGATGAACATTGCAATGGCAGGATTTATAAGAGTAATGAAAAATTTCATCACCCAGGATGAAAAATAATGTACCTGTGCATTCGAAGGGGAGAATTTATTAACAAGAAAATTGATAGCAGAGCTCGTAACATTTGAACAGTAATTTTTAAAAATTGAAAAGAAAGTAAAGTACAGCACCGGGAAAACCCGAAAGTTTTTTTGGTTTTTCTTAGATTTGGATAAAAAAGCCACACTTGCGTTACGTTCGTCCGGCAAGGCATTTATCTTTTTGTCCAAGTCCGTTCTATTTAATGTTTATTACTGTTGATTAAAACAAAAAAAGTATGCACTTTTATTACACATTTCACAAATTAGACGAATGAAGGAAACATTGACTTAATCAGTAAGTGAATGCTTTGTAATATAGGCGGACGGCAGATAGCAAGACTGTTTCCTTGCATACAAATACGAAAAATTTATGTACATGTTTTTCACATATTTCTTTATGGTTACTGTTTCATTTTTGGGGCTTTGAGTTTAACCAGCATTAAAAAACAGCAGCATGCTAACTTTGTAATATCGTTGGCAACACCGATAGTTATATTTTTGAATTTTTGAATGGCAATACATACTGAATCGGCTTTCTGTTCCGTTCGTTAGTCCTGCTGCTTGTTGGCCCTTTTGGCCGCCTGTCCATCAGTGAGCCTTTTCAATTATTCATCATTGCCTTTTGTTTTTCTATTGGTTTGACGAATTGCTCACTAGTCCGCGTGGACTGCAATACATCTTTCTGTCGGCCTTTCTATGCGTCATTTTGCTTGTTCTACTGCTTATTTACACCTCGGTGTATCGATGCCTCAGTCCGTAAGTCGTTCTGTTTGTTGGCTTCTTAGTTCGTCGGTCTCCCATTTTTTGGACCTTTTGTTCGTCTGTCCGTCAGGTCGCCTTTTCAATTACTTATGGTGCGCTCTATTATTTCCCTTATCTTCAATCTGCTTCTTACAGTTTCTGTGTGTCAGTTTACCTATGTAACTTCATTCGTCATTCGTCTTGTTATTCTACTCATTCATCCGCCGGACTACACGTGCCTCTGTCCGTCGACTTCTCTGTTTGTTGCTACTTCTGGTTTTCGGTTCTTTTGCCCATCCGTCTATCTGCGATTCGTTTCATTTACTTGTGCTGCATTCCGTTTGTCTTGTTGTGCCCAAACTACTCTCTGGCCTGTCTGCCTGTTGGTCTTTCTATACTAGTATAACTCGTTGAACCTTCTGTCCGTCGAATCCTCTGTTTGTCGATGCTTTCGGCCGTCTATCTAATAGTCTAAGTTTCCACTCGGAATGTAATTTTTTGGTTTTTCCTTACGTGTAGTACGTTTGAAGGCGAATACGGTGTGCGCATAATAGAAAAGCCATAATCTGAAAACCCAACATCAATATGAAAAGTTGACGCATGTGCTTATTAAATCTGTGCGTGTTATTAAATCGTATCTATCAATATATTGACACATCCATAGTTAACGAAAAACTTAAGGCAATGACTGTCGAGCATTCGCCCTAAAGTATATTTATTGTATTTGTTTTTTTTTTCATTTTTTCACTCTCTTTCAACTAAATTTCCTTATGTAAGCTTGTGAGTATTAGTAAGTAAGCAAAAGCCAGCACTCAACTAAACATTTTCATGAATACGTACGTACACATTGCCAGCGGCATAATGAATCTTTTCCTTTTTAGCAATTATAAATAAGTATGAACGCATTCTCGCATTTTTTGTGTTATAACTGCAGATCAAAATTGTTCTATATTGTGGTTTTAGTTGGTTTGTTTTGTCGGTTATTTGGTTTGTAATAGTGTATATCCATTCTTTTTGCCATAAAACCGGTTGGGATTTATTGAAAAACTCATTCAGCTTTATGGCGCGAGTTTTCATTTCAGTTTTTGTTTGCATTTTTTTCGTTTTTTTTTTTTTTTTTGGGTATATTTTCATGTTTTAGGGAAATAGAAAACTATTTTAAATATTGTTTTAAACTGCTTCATATTGCGGTCAAATATATATATAGAAATACTGTACAATTATAACAATGGGTGTCTGTTTCATATATAAATTTATATAGGTATATATATGTATATATTATATAGGTATATACATGTATATATTTTATAGTCCTTTTTCCGCAAACATATATACATATATATATATATATATATATATATATATTTATATACGTATAATCCCAGTACATCACAAACTGAAGACTATTTTGTATAAATAATAAATGGACGAAAAAGTAGTGAAGTAGTGAATGGTAAGTGAAAAGAAGTCAGAAGCATTCACTTGCATATATATACATATGTATGTGTAAGTGAATCAATTAAAGCAGACACTTTAACACGTCTGCTGTGGTATGTCCTGTACGTATAGACGTATATTTATTTTATGCATTCATACGCTCGCAAAGTAATTTTCCGATGAGTTCTTCATTTCTTGAATAAAATAAAGTAAACAAAAGCTCTTGATTGAATTTGTTTGAAAACGTATTTAATTAAATTTTTCAGTTTTCTTGCATATCATTCATCATTGTTTTAATTTAAATATGAATTTATTTAAAAGTTATTTTTGTTCAAAGAAATAAGAAAAAGCTAACAAGAAAGTGTACGGAGTATAGAGATAGCAGTAAATGAAGAAAAAAAAATCACTTGAATATCTTTTTTTTTTCAAAGATTTTTTTACCATGAAGTTTTTTATTTAATTTGAACAGCGTTGTGCTCTAACAGGTTTCAAAAGTTTAAAAACTCCAAACGTCGTTCAAGTAGCTAATTTGTACTTGAAGTCATTGCATTCCCAGTTGCTATGAATTTAGCGAGATTATGAAGTTTGAGAACTTGTCAAGCGCTTTTAAGCCGTTAGAAATGTGAAGAAGTCCGTCCAAGTGGTGACTTTCAAAGGAATTTTCAGTAAAGAAGACAAATGAATCCTTTCGTAATGCACTTTATTTCAATAAACTTTTCGTATGCAATTTAATTGTTTCTATATTAAAATTCAGTTTGGTCTGGAAACCAGTAAAAGTTGATCAACTAAAGAACTTTTAATATTGCAGTCTGACAAACAGCATCATGCCATCCCAAGTTAAGAATTTACAATGATACTAAAAAAAAAACAACAACAAGAACGGGGCGCATTACAAGGCTATGAGTATAACAAAATGAAAAATTAAATTTGACGAATCATTACATCTGAGCGATCATCTAAAAAGTCTTAACACAGCACATAACGCAAGCAAAATTCATTGAGATTTTGCCAGCGGCAGCAAAAGTTAGCGCGGATGAAAGTTCAACTTTCACAGCTGAACTGTGCTGTAAAAGATTTCTAAGGAATATTTATCTAGCATGCGATTTTTACATCCGTATATGATGGAATGAATATAATCAAAGAGATACAAAATAAAAGCTACATACAACTGATCAGGGTGAGATCCTCAACTGCCACGTTGTACGTCTAGTCCACTCATCCGTGTTGACATTCGTTGCAGTTCCTATTCTATTTTGCAAGTTGACCTTAAATGTCGTAAGGTTACATATTACTCAATAAATTTTTTGGCTAACTTACGGAATGATTGCTGACGAATTAACGATTTTTACATAGTATCAGTGTTCAACCCAAATGTGTCAAAATTTCACGATATTCCAACCATTAGTTCAAAGAGTTCAAAGTTACAGTCGTAAACTCAAAGTATCATAGAGATTCGTCAATGGTGGCAGCATCTTTATGTTGTTTTACGAAGTCATAGACGAATGTGAGATGCAAAAGACGGCTTAGCGGTTACTTTACTGATGTTGGTTGTCATGTGTACAATGTGTATATATATGTAAGTATGCAATTTCCCGCCTGGATCAAACTCGCTTGTCTCTAAAGCTTCTTACAAGGGAACCATTAGTCACTCCTGTCCGCTCGATGGGAGATTATTCGAACGGAAATATCGCTCTGTCCAGCCGTTGTACACTATTCGAGACTCCATTTGTATTCATTTTAAAGCATCCTTGTTTGCTAGCCCCTCTCCCTTAAGTGATACCTGGCTAGTATTTGCACTTTCGTCTCTGAGGTTTAAATGGTAAAATTAAGGCTTATAACCTGGCATTTGATTTCAAATTCAAGATACTTAACTCGAAATACTAATCTGTATGTTGAATATCTTTTCAAGATACCAAGCAACTGATTTCTTATGCTGTCCGGAAGGTTGGATAGCGGGAAAAAAGCAGAAACAGTAAAAGAAATCGCCTGCAAAACGTCTGCTCGCACCTCAGGTATCGAGCTCAGAAGAATGAGACAACAAAGATTTCTGTATTGCATATATATTTAAGTTTCGAATGGTTGATATCTCAATCGAAGTCAGCTGTTCTCTTCAGTCGAATATACTTTAACGTCCCTGAACTTAATTCTGGCTTACTTGGTGATATTCAAAAGTTACTAAAAACATAACTTCGAGATTAATGTATATGTTGACACATAGATAACGTCTCTGTTAAAAAATCCATATTACTTTTATTGCCGTTTTTTGTCATTTGTTTACGAGTTACGTTGCAACAATGCAAAAACCGGGATTTCATGTGTTGATAGGAAAAAAACCGTTCAAATTCAGTCTTGAGTTGAAAAGTACTTGTGCGGAGGCTTACGATGTTGAACGCTGTCGACATGCGAAAAAGGGTATTTACACTATGGAACATTAAAAAAATCCTGAAATTTATGCTTCATAAGCGAAAAGAGTGAGCTGAGACGTTCACGGTAGCAAAAGGTAACGATTTTATATTAAAATGTGGACATGAGAAATTTGGTTTCCAAATAGATGCCGTGTAGCTTACAGTCGAAAAAATGCAACGTGTCACCTGTCGATGGCCATAATAACAACTGCTGCGCTAACCTTTGTATTGTCCAGATCTGGCCACAACGACTATTATCGATTTCTATTCCACATGTTAAGAAGGTACTCTGGAAAATATATATTGAATCAAATAATGAGTTCATTGCATTCTTGGTGATCAAATCTTACCATTAAGAAGGCAACGAAGTGTTATCGAATCGTTGGAGTACTTGCATCGCACTTTAAACAGATCATGTTGACGAATAACGTCGAATTCTGCAAAAAAAAAAATTATTTTCTTTCTGCAAACTCGCGCGAATAACTGACTGACCTAATATACTTATACAATTGTAGCGAATTGTTAAACTTAAACTGAAGAATTTTAATGGGCGACGATTTTGGTTCACTATTGTAGAAGCTGTAATGTTGTAGATACACGAAAGTGCTTTACCAATTGTGGAGACACAGGGACCTGCTTAGATCGATTCAGGATTTGATGCTGGTCAAGAATATATATGTTTTATGGTATCTGTGCAGACCCTTCAGACGTACACAATGTTGCAAACGTTTTGACCAAAAGCATATACCGCTCATCCTTCGGTGATGGGCAATTTTCAATGGCATCATTTTCGATTTAGTATATAAAATGCTTTTTTATGTAATTTATGATATTAATTATAATAAAATTAGTCCTAAGGTAACTCACGGGCTGAGTTGTAATTTCTTATAGAAAGCTTTCATTATTATTTAAGATATTCCGTAATTTATATATTGGAAGGAAGAGTTTTGCTCCCTTACCAATAACAAGTCTGTCTGCGTAATTGTCCGTCCATAGTCCGAAGTATCCCCCACCAGTAACCATACAAAGCCGAAAAGCAGCTGGTCTATCTGCCGTCCGCGTGTAAGTATAAGTACCTCTCGTTTAACCAATTTCTGAGCGTAAGGGTGGAATAAAGTTGTGTAAAATATCTTCTCTATGATATTCGTATTATCGTCTATACTATAGTGATACCGTTCCTCTCTCTTACAAACCTCTAGGTTTATTTATAAAAATAAAATAACAAAAAAAAAAGAGTAAGAAAAAAGTATTAGAACTAGGCAACATAGTTTGTGTATTCCTTTTATTATTTTCTATGTCTCGAAACATATGTCGGTTTATAACAATATATTTACGCTTGTATAAATATATGGTTACCAATCTTTTCCTGGGGAAACATGTTAAAATCTGTTTATAAACATGTTGAAAACCTTGGATCAACATGCGCACTATTTAGTGGACATCATATACACCTATATACATTGTAATGTATATACACAACGTGCTTATCAACATAATGTTGCCCTATAAATATGGCAGATTCTTTTCTGTGAAATAAACAAAAGCTAGATTCCTGAATAACAGATAGGACTACTAGACTTTACGGATAGGGGATGGCAGGCTCAGCATAGTCGCAATCCCTGAACGACAGAACGCTACTTGACTTGCGGATAGGGGATGACGGGCTCAGCTTAGTCGCCATCTCCGAACAACGGATGGAATCACTCTCTTCGATGACATTTCGAACGGTTAAAGACAATAAAAACAAATAAAATGCAGGTAGGAACGAACGAGTGGCCCCATTAGCTCAAGATTGGCTGCTGTAACATCTCCTGCATATGTTTGTAGAATATCTCGCAGAACCCCGTACGGACGAAACGAGGAAAATAAAATCGAAGGAAAGAACTGAACAGTCGGGCCGCTGGTTTTTCTTTCCCGTCTACACAAACCCCTTATCGCATACATCTTATCGGTACATCCTAATCGTAAATACGATAAATATTCAAACTCCTCATAAAAAAAAAAACATAAGTTTAACGAAAATACGAAGGTCCACGAGTTTTTTTTAATAAATTTTCTTGGAAAGGAACTTCCTGGGTAGCCCTCAGCACACCCCGAATAAGAAGACTCGTTACAGCATATTAAGTAACTTGCGCGGTCTTAGTAATTGTAACCTATTCGTGGAAAAAGTCTTCTGCTAGAAAAAAATGTATATCATTAGATAGCCGCAATTATATTCAATATATGCTAAAGCATATATGGTTTCTTAGCTTTGAAATTGTTTCGTTAATTAGGTAATTTACTGTAGTGTGAGAAAGAAGAATATATTCCAAAAATTATTTTAATTTTAGCAAGTTGTAAACAATAAAAAGGTGTTCACTATACCTTACATAACTTAGGGCACAAGGAATACTAGGGATGTGCGAATATATGCGACATCTGTTATTATAGCGATCTATTTAGGATCATTTTCTGAGTCTATCTGTTTGTCTGTTCAACAATGCATTTGATGCGTTTTGTGGTCAACCTTTTAATTTGTAAAGTCTGATAACATTGGCTTCACTAATGTCATCATGATGGTGATGGCGCGAGTACGCATCCTATTAAAAATGGATTGGATTGGACTATTTTTGCACCCATTTCGCATGTAATGCTTGTCTTATTCTGAAAAAGTTGGTATATAAAAAATTCAATTGGGAGATTTGGATCGGATAACCCGTACCCCCCCTTTTTTATAACCCATCAATGTATGTGACCCACACATTTGAAACACTGCCCTCTGAAAGAACCACATTGCATTTCTGTAAAATGCAGTCTTATCTTTTTATTTAGAATTAGGTCAAATATTATACATATATTTTTATTTAGAAAACATAAGACTATATATAGTACGTTAGGAAACTGGTATATAAGTCGTACATTTTTCAATAGACAAGAACATCATTATTCCTCTAATGGCCTGTGCGTAGAAACTCAAATGTACCTTTGGTACTACGTGAGTGTTCAACTGAAAGAAGAGTGTTCCGACGAGCTTCAGAGCACCAAAGTTAGACACTGCCAATTTGCTATCCATAACATTTAACATTGCAATTGTACTTTGTGAGTCACAAGCGAAAAACAGCGAAAGAGAAGGCTTCGTAGGCATGTCCTTTGACTAGCTTGTAGTTTGTGTTTCATTTCTGCGAATAGGAGAATGTTTACCATAGATAGTACGTACAAATAGATAGATGGACAGGCAAACAAACGGACGTCCTTAGATGCATTTCGAAGTGGACATTGGTCAAGAGTTTGAAATTTTTGTTTTTTTTAAAGCCTGCTTCAAAAAATTGAAAAAAAAAATTAAATTTTGATACGCCTTAATATTAGGATAGAAGTGGTAAAGCTTTTTCATTTTTGTACAGGTATTACAGCATCATAAGGAATGAGTAAAAAACAAGCTTTTTATTTCTTTTGGAGAACAGAGGGGCTCGCAGTTTACGTGCTACTGTAGACGTATCCTTTCAGCGATTTGTCCCATTTTCAACCCCAACCTGCATGCAAGAACTTTCAATATTTCTGGCGAAAATTGAAGATAGCTGCTTTTTTGCGGCCAGGAGAATGTATACAACAGACATTAGACCGACGGACAGATGGACATGCTTAAATCGGTGATTAAGAATGTTAATATTTTTTGGGATGCTGAAGCTTCCTTCTGCACGTAACAAACGTTTTGACAAACAAATATGCCCTTCATTCTTCGATGATGAGCATAAGAAAAAAATCGTGCCTACATTCAAAATGGCGGCCGACACAAGGAACAAAAGGTGGCAAAATGTGGATCGGCATTTCGGTTATTTCGATCGGTTCAATTAAGTTGAAATTTTGCACAGATATTTCGTTCCTATTATAATGCAAGATGGTACAATCAAATCTTCTGTATATTTAAATGGTGGTCCCTTTATTTGCAATGCAAAATAAACGAGCTTGGAGAGTTGAACACGAACTGTAAAAGATACAATACAGAAATACAATAAAGAAATATATAACGAAATTGTTTCTAAATAAGTTGTTTATTTAAGTGATTGAAAATTCGCTTCTGTGACTACATGTAAAGGTCTGGAGGGTTAAAAAAAACTGATTCCGTACCTGTTAATATCGTAAGCCCAACAATCACCTAAAACTAAGTGGCTTTCTTCATAAAGTATTATTCATTACAAACCTATGCGTGAAATTACTCTATCAACAGGGAGGTGATTGCCTGACTTGAACAAGGGAAAACATAAGGACTAAGTCCTTTTTTAAATTTTTATAACGGCCTAACACTTGTTGCTATGTAATCAAAACTTTCAACATACTCTTTCTAATTTTTTGTATCATTCATGTCTTCTGTCTTCTTCGCTATATCGTTTACACGTTTGACTTACTAACCGTTTTGCAAAACTCAATTTATTAGCTCTTATAAAAATCAGTATAAATAGCATTTCACAGCGAAGTATATGATTTTACATTGACACTAAGACTGTTTAAGGATTAAGCTTTACCCACCCTCCGCGAACGTTGAAAATCATTCGGGTAAGGTATTGTCCGCACGTGATATAAAAACTTTTCGATATTGAGGTGACTTTCAAATACTTAAACAAGAAAAAATCAATTCCATGGTTTTTGCTTCAGTTGAGTTCGGAAGAGTAAAAAAGGATAAATTAACTTCATTAGCTCTGTTGACTCTATTAACCACAATTGACAGTGAACAGGTTGAATGAAAAGATTTTTCTTTTTTTTTTTATGGAATATTTTATTCATTCATTAGTTTAATTCTCTGAACGTCCTTTAGTAAATATTTATAGCCATATAATACGCATAAAAGATCTACAATTGTGATATCGTCAATTTATTAACGAAAAAGTTAAATAAAAAAACCAAATCTCCATTAAACCGTTGTTAGGAGCAAAGGCAAACCATTTCAATCTGTCATTAACATTGAGCGGCTTATGTTTTTCCGAATCCAATTATTTGCATAATTTATGAGCGATTTTAATAACATAACATAACAAAGCAACAGTGGAACTTAGTCATTAATGCAGCTGTTGTATAATGAAAATTTATTATGATATGCAATTTCATCCACTTTGATAACAACTAAAATTGATAATTAATTATATTTATTGCATGCTATTTTTCATTGGCATAAATATGTTATTTATACTAATTTTATTTCATGTTTGTTTGTTCAATTGGGATCGAAAACGTGATATTCGAAAATGAAAACTAAAAAATTTTATAGAATAAATATTTCAGATAAATTCTAGATTTGGAAAAATAAATCCGAATTCGAGCTAGCAAGGGTGTTTACCGGCTATACCTCTCTTTGATTTGTAAACAATTTCATATGTTTTCTTTTGAATTCGCTACACCCCCTTTTGAATTCGCTATTCCTCCCTTTGAATTCGCTATACCTCCTTTTGAATTCGCTATACCTCCTTTTGAACTCGGTGTACCTCACTTGAATTCACTTGTTAAGAGCCATTAATGTATGCTACAGTTTATCTAAACAGAATTCTCTAAAGGTCTTAGCTTAACTCATGTTGGACATTGATTGGATTTACAAGTTTAGGCCGTGCAAATTAAAATTTGAAGATATTTTCTTAGAGACCACGTAAATTTTTCGTGAAGCCTTTTTATAAACGCTATAAATCCGGCATGTTGCCGATAGGCGACTAGTGGACTATTTAGACACTTCGTGGTAGCGAAATAGGAAAATATCACCTATTTTCACCTACATCACGCGAATCTATACGAAGAATAACTCAACAAATGTCAGCTTTTATACGCATCACCGAAGAATGGGGGGTATGTTCATTTTGTCAAAACGTTAGCATCAAATTCTAGATCGATTTAAGCATGTCCATCTGTCCGTTTATATAATGTTTGTTGTAAACATTCTTCTGGGCGCAAAAATGAAGCCACCGGTTTGAAATTAGGCAGAAAGATTGGAAATTCTTGCACGCAAGTTAGTATTGCAAACGGGCCAAAACGGTGGAAGAAGACGTGCCCAGCGCTACGTAAACTGAGCGCTGATTTTTCTAAACGAATGAAGAATTGATTTTTTGGTTATTACTCATAAACTGTAGCAAATAAATGTACAAATATGCGCATATTCTATGGACGATGCTGGAACATTTGCGCACAAAAATGGAAAAAGTTAACCACGCCCACACAGTATTATAGTGTATCAAAATTGAATTACTTTTCAAAAACCCCATAACATATACAAGTTCCCATAAGATCACAAGTTACAACTCTTGAATTCAACTAAACATGTCCGCCTATTCGCCTGTCCATCTGTCAGTTTGCGTAACTTTGTAGTATTTGTGTTAAACATTCTCCCGTTAGCGAAAGTGAAGACATCGCCTAAAAATTGTCAAAACAATTTGAAATTGACTTAAACTTTTCAAATTACACGCCTACAACGGCCACATGTCTCTACGAAAAAAACTTATATTTTCAAAATAGAAGAAATCAACTGCGCCCATTCCCTATTATCAGAATTTTGTTCTTTTACTTCGGTGGTCTTTTTTGGAGTAAACGGTATGGGTGTAAAAGATTCGGTCGTAATCGAATACAATTTTTTTACTTGTTTTTGTTTTCTATTTTTTTAATATGACCACTATTGTTTCTTGTCCGTGTAACTGACGGTCAGAAAGGTGTGTAGAAAGATAAAAAGATAGGGAGATGTTGGCTGCAGCCTAATAGGTGTATGTCGAACCGATAAGTGTTACGGCTTTATCAACTGAGCTCTCGCTATAGCTGCGACCAAATTAAACTCTACCGCACCTGCCATCTCCACGAACGTAGACGTGATAATCGCGGTCCCTATTTACTCAGCTTACCTATTGTTTCCTTCCACAACTATTTTCAACAAACTTTGACACTACACTTATTTATTCATTTCTTAAGACTAAATGGGGTAAATTACATAATTATAGAGAAGATCATCAGAGCAGAGCAGTTAACAGTTTTCAGAGTCAAAGTAGCCAAATTTTTGCTAAGAGTAGTTTTTTAGGCTTAAAGTATTAGCCAAATGAACTTAAGGATATTTATGGTCTGGAATATTTATGGTCTGAATATTTACCCTTGAAAAATTATCAGTACATCCTAAAAGTGGGCTATGTCTTAATAACAATATGACTGCTGTGCGATGATAAAGCAGTGATTTTATTAGTGGTCGACTTTGAAATTTTCTTGGCAAAGATGTGCTTTGTTCGTGTAATTTTTTTACAACGATTGGAACAGCAGTACCGCTAATTCCAATTGTTTTGCTTACTGCTGCGTACGATTTTTTCCAATTTCTTAACTTTATAATCACTTTTGTAATCCCTGGAAAATTTGGTTGATCTTGAGAATGGGCTAAATCAGTTATCGGAAGCGGAACATAAACTGAGGGTACGCTCGCTCTCTGAGTTTTCTTGCTCATTATTCATAAATTACAATAGACACACAATGCCAACTGAGTATGGAAACCTTTTGTTTTCTAGTCTTTCTAATTTATGGACGTATTGTTCGTGTTGTTTCATCATAAGGTATTAAAAAGTAGACCATTTTGCGACACATAGGCTTACTTTTTGTTAGAACCCTTAAATAGATTGGGAACTATGGTCCAAATTTGGTAAGGTACATTTATGTATAAAGTTATTATTATAAACGAATTTTCATCAAGAATGAATGAAAATCGGGGCTCCTTACCATTATAGAAATTCAATTAAAAAATTGCGCGGTCCGATTCAAAGTTTATTCATCCATTCAGGATGCCCAAATACTCTCATTAAGTGGTTTTTGTTGCGAAATTCTGAAAATTGCTGTTTTTTTATTTTTATAAGCACTTATCAAAGTAGGGCATTATATAGGGCGTGGTCGAGAAAGTGATTCAATTCCCTATTTAATAGCGTTCGTCTATGTGTTAAAACTAAGATAATCTACGTCAAAGAATATCAATCAGAAAAGCAAGCAGGTAAAGTAAACATTGTACAATGTTGTAGGCATTAAAGTACTAAAAGGTACATAAGCCTATGTAACTATGTTATAGAGTTATTTGTAAGCTGTGTGCTCTACCGCATTGAGATTCGAACACGCGATTACCGACTTGACAGTCGCGAGTCTACCCACTAAGCTATGCGATAGCGCATGGAAATAGAGTTAAACTTGTGACGCCAGTGCGATCAACTAGAAGGTATCTCTTCCTCCTCTCACATCATTTTTATGACCACTCCGCTCACAAATTACTATTTGGAATAGTCATTATACGAAAAACATTCACATATGTCAAAGAAGAAAGAGAATATTTGCATATTAAGTGAATATAAAAGACTGGAATGGATTAACGGGCTTATTTCCGATAAATACATCTTTCTTTTCTGTTGCATTTGTCTTCTCCTTTAATTGTTTTTTCTTCATTCTTTTAGTGTTGTTAGGTGATACATTGTTTCCATTTGAAAAGCCTCAGTTCTATTAATATTGAAATTGAATTGCATTCCTTCCTTTTTCGGTGTACACAACAAAATATTACTGAAGTGAAAATGGCCCACGGAGAGAGAGCCTACAGTTTGTTACATTACGATTAACCGCGAAGTATAAAACAACCAATAAAATTAAAACACATCCGCCTGAGTAACCGAGTAGGCAAGAGTCTCGACTGGCAACTCAATGGTCGTGGATTCAAATCTCAAGTCCGGTAGAGTTTTTAATAAAAACCCGAAAGCCTTATATGCTAGTGCCTTAAGACTTTAGTCTTAAAATTTATTCTCTGGCTAAATTTATTATAACAATAAAATTAACACATCGTAGAAAGTAATCTACAAATTGTGTTACAACAACTTTCAGAGACATAAGACTAGTGCAGATTTTTTAATAGATCTTAAAGCGTTCTAAAAGTTATGAGAAAAACCTTTCATTGCCACGTTCGGTATCCCCCATGTATACCCTCCCAATGTACGTAAAACACTAAATCATCATCAATCCTACGCATAGCAAGTAAAATAGGATTTTTTTGTAATTAATATAATTAGTGACATATAATACATTTTTTTTTTTTGCATTTTTTTAACATGAAGCGTGATTTCGTTTTTTAATAACGTTTGTGATTTTATTTTTGTTTAGTTTTTATAATCGCTTTGTTATTTTTGTAATGCCATTCAATTATCAATTGCTTTGGCAAAGGCGCAAGCCAAGCGTGAAAGTACTCTACGTTTTAGCAAAGTCAAAAATGTGGTTTACGCACGATGAGCAAACTTCACGTTAATAAAATATTCGATAAGAGTGCTTAAACCGCATGAATAGCTCAATAGGTAAGAATCGCGACCACGGGATTCAAATCGCAATGCCTTAGCGTTTACTGTGCTCGTAGTTTTAAAGTCAGTACTTAATCGATGAAGGGATATCATTTACTGATTTGAATTTGGATGAATATCCATTAGGCTCAGGATCACCGACCAAAGATTAGGATATTAGAAAGCTACTCGCAAGAGGGAGTATGCGTTTGCTTATAATGGAACAAAAATATCAATCGAGTATTTACTCAATTTATAATCTGAGATGAAAAATAGATCCATCGCTTCATAGGTGAGATGTAGAAACAGCGCAAACCATTAACCGAAATAGGAGAATCGGTTCTCTAAGAAAGCTGAACGCAGTAGGAAAGTCCCAGCATCATTAGCAAAGAAGCATCAATTTTCATTAGATGCGCATGAGACGATTCTCATTGATTCAAAAAAGATAAAAAATCAACGGCGGGTGTTATTTTATTTTACTATATAGCGTTTGAATAGTAAAATCAAGAAAAACTGCCGGCTTGTGGCGAAAACGGATGTGTAATTCAATCACGCAGCCGTTGTCTCAATGCGCTCAAAGATATAAAGTTCGAACTGTTTAGTCAAGCATCCGACAAATGGGATAATCGCGTATATGTCAAAGCGCTATCGCCTTTAATGGTAGTGATAGATCGTACGCGTTCACATCTCTGCCCATATCTATCCTGTATAAATAAAGGAGTCGCAAAGAAACAAAGTTAGGTTGATTTAAATAATAGATTAATTTATGTAATTACTAAGAGTAAATAGTAATTTTCAATGTTTCACTAGTAGCTGTTATTAATTATAATTATTGGAGGATTCACAAAAATTCACTGGAAACTTGCTGAGAACGAATAACAGCAACAAATGTAGACGTAGTGCAAAAGAGAATCAACGGCAATCAAAGTGCAAAATTGAAATTTATGAAATGCCACAAATTAGATTTCGCTTGTACACAAAGGCGTGCTTTGCAAAAAGAAAAAAAAAGGAGCAGAAAATGGACCTACGCGCTTCAAATGAATCACTACGCGCATTTAGAGCGAATCATTATTCCGGACCAATTTCCTTCATAAAATTCGACCTTGTTTTTTTAAAAGAGGACGTTACATGAGGAGTGGTTGTAAAAATGGTTTTTCATAACTCTAATAACAATGAGCCAAAAGATTGTCGAAATATCTCCAAGTTTGCGAACTACTGGTTGAACGCACAAACACGTAGAAGGACACCAGATGGATAAGAAAGCTTAAATCGATTTGGGGAATCAGTTCTAATCTATCGGTGTAACGAAAGTTGGGTCTATATTGAGTTCTTCTGGATATTATATATGGCCGCGTAAACTTAATATACATATACACTTAACATACATGTACACATATATTTGTCAACAATTGTTTTAGTTAAAATCTGTGGCTGGTGGTTATTTTAAGGAGCTCACTATCGCTGAAATTCAAAAAGAGCCTAAGTAAGTTCTTCCTAATTATTTTCTGTTTCCATCGTCGCGGGTTCAAGTCTCACGTGTCGGTGAGTTTTCAATATAGGTGAGTATATAATCTAAACTATCCGGCATCTTCTAAAACCATACTTTTTATTCACAAAACAGACAGACAATTCGCCTGAGTCGAGTTAGATAAGTTGTTCTGTTTCGGTCCTTGAGCTTTCTGATTGCCTTTCTGTCGACGTTTACTCCACACTCTATGATCGTGTAATTGTTTTGTGGTTCATGAGATTCAGTGATCATTAGCATCGTCACTTGGATTAGTTTCAAATATTGAAGCACTCGGTAGTAGAGATTTCTTCGAGAGAGACTGTACATAGAGAGTATACTTTGGTGGATGGAAGAATGAGTCCGCATTATAAGATGATAATCCAGAAAACGTTCGCTTTCAACAAGATGAAGCTGTGTGTCATAAAAAATCCATTTATTACATGACAAGTTTGGCGACGCAATAATTGCTATAAATTCGGGCATCGAGTGACCTTCAAAGAACTGCGATTGAACAACTTCTTGTAGAGTGAAATTAGGCCAGATTTAGTGAACAAAGTTTTCGATAATTGCTTTGGCAATTGGGTATCTCCCCGTAAGAGGCGCAGTGGCCTCTGCCGGTATCGTATTCAAAACTTGTCTTGGATGTACTTCTAAATTGAAAAAAAAGGATTGTTGTTTTTGGTCCTTTTTAGTGAGCTTTTTCTTTTAAGATACCGCATCACTTTTATTAGGAAGCCCTGTACATAAGCTAGTGAGCTGTACTGGATTCGATTGATTTTGCTAAGCATATTATTGAGGGAAGGCAACTTCGAAGTGATGGTGATACATTTTTTTTTTTTTTTTCAATGTTCGAGTGAGTGGGTTTTCAATGTCTTCAAAAGAGAAAAATGATTATAATAAATAACTAAGCAAAGGACAGGGTTAGATTTCGATGATGTTTGCTCCATTTTCTCAATTGTTGTTTGGTTTCTTGTACACACACTCCTCTCACATTCTTCCAAGCCGCATATTGCTTTCTTCAGCCAGTAAGCTGCACGTTCACTTACGTTTTACGTTACGTATTTTGTTGATTCGGATCAATTCATAACTTCTTTATCAATTTCTCCATCCAAACATTGGTGACATTTTTGTTACTGCAACTAGCGTATCGAACTAAGTCTATTGAACTTTTGAAGTTTTCTTTTTATTAAACAAAGGCGTTGGCAGGCATTAGAGTAGAGGTAGGACACCTAATTGATGACATAACAGATACGAAGCACGTCTCACAATATATATATATATATATATATACTTTTCAATAGCTCCCGCGTAATTTGACATGAGAGATACTAATAGAATAATGTTAGCCTTTGTCATTGATTGAATACCTACCGTGGCCATACGTTCGTATTGTTTCGCTGCATGTGGCCTTTTTACTTAGGATGGAAAAAATTAAGTTAATTATGCGCAAAATATTGGTTTTTTCGGCGGCTTGTGTGAGCGCTATTGACCTCATTATTTAATGCATACATTAATGCAAATAATATCACTGATTGCGTATCAATATTATCGCATATGTTTACTTATTTTCCTCGTAACGAATTTATTAAATGTATAATTAAGCTTTTAATTCGTCCTTAATTTACATTCTTTAATATTTTATTATCCTGCGGCAAGTACGTACAAGTACAACGTAGAAGTTTCATCGTATGTTTCCAAGCTACATATTCATACTCTAGATGGAGATATAATTCCGTATCGGTTTGCGGATATATGCAAAATTCTAACTTAAGCATATGGCAGCACTATCTTTATGCTCCGGGTAACAGCGTAAAGTGTTCTCTTTCAGTTGAGTTTTGTGCCCAAAAAACGTTAGACGCCGCGCATTTTACTCCCTTTTTTTAATTCAAAGAAAAAAAAGGTTGCTAAGTTCCGATGGCTGATAAAAACTGCATATGATGCAATGTCAGAACTACTGAAAAATATGGTGCAGGTCAAGAACGCCATGGACGGACAAGTTAATTGTCGTTGACACTTTTATTGTGGGATATTAGGTGGGTGTGGTATATATAGAGGATAAACGAAGATTAGTTATGGTTGGATTCTTCAGCGTCACAACACCCTGTAACTCAGCTTTCTGTTTCCACTATTGTCCGTTAGGAGTAATAAAGTGAAATGTGATAAAAATATCGCTGCATTTTTCAAACGTTGCTGTTGCTGATGAACTCCAATTTCAATCAATGACGGTAACTACTTAAGCAGCATTGCATTTCTTCTGAAAACTCTTAAAATCTGTGTGTCTTTGTGAATAGCCTAAATACGTAAGAACGCTATTCATTTTCGGCGATACACAATACTTTGAGAATTTTTTAAAATAATTCCTTGAAATAAAGAACATTTAAAAAGGCATCAAAAAAATACTAGTAAGCAGTTATCTCCATAGCTTATGTAGCTGTTACTACGGTGTCCAAAAAGTATGAACAATTTAATGTTTTTTAAATCTATTCTGATCTCTTTTTATGAACAGCAATTATGCATAACACTCAGATAATATTCCTTGACAACAGTTTCGTCCGGCGAAAGGAATGCTCAGTGCATAACATCACGATAATGGAAGATAATGGAAGAAAACTGTTAGCATCCCCTTGATTTTTGAGCGACTTTGTCGCGATTCTTTTGGTCTTAGCGCACCTTTTGCACGATATTCGCTCAACTGGTTGGTTGTTTTCGGATTGTGTGCATAGATCCAAGTCTTATCATTCGTAATAAAGCGTTTCGTGAGTGATCGATAGTTCTCCGCTTAGCAAAATCACACATTATAAAAATCGGAAAAACTAAGTTTTGTATCGTACGAAATGATGTGAAATTTGATACAGATGTCTGTCGCAGTGCTCCTAACTTAGAAAAATATATTTTTGTTATTAGATATAGCCGCACAATTTGACTTGGTCTTACTTTCCGATCGTTCGACAAAAGTTAAACGTAGTAAAATTGCTTGGGATCAACCTCAGAATTCTGAAATACGCTAAATGCCAAAATTGCGAGGAAAGAAGTAAAAAGGTCGAACGTGTATCATCATTTCAATAAGACTTGTTTTTAATTCAGGTAACGTACGTTAGGTTAATATTTGCATCAATCTTCAGATCACTATCCCCTGAACATCATAAATAAGTGGCGAGAATATTTTAAGATATTTGACATTTGCTTTTTTTTTTTTGATTTACTTTTACAGCCGTTGCGACGTGTTTATGAAAATTTCTTTTTGATCAGCGCTATGAATTTTTCAAAAAACAAAATTTTGTTATTCATTTATTCAGACACTGTGAACCTCTTAGAGTAAGCAGGGACAAGTTCATTAAGTGCACAACATTTTTTTTTCGAAAATTTTAAGCTGTTTCCCAAACACAACTTGGATATAGAGCAATACATTTTCTTGCCGTTTTTTCCATCATTTCTGTTTATGATATATGCGGCAAAAGAGCTGTTTTCAAGCAAAAAATTCTTTGAGGAAAGGCAATGAAAAAGATATTTGAACATAAAAGGGCATTTTTATGACGCTGGAGTTGCAGACTAATGCAAAAAAAAATTCGAAAAAATTTTAAATGCATGTCAAACCTCCCAACATCTAATTTATCTTGAAACACCCACAGCGTACCTCAAATATTTTTACAATTTTCCATTCGAACTTTTCAAAGTATTTTTAAAACGGCATCACGTAGAATATTTTCGATAAGTTGGTCCAAACATGTTTTATAATAGCAACCATAATGCGCTTTTTTTATCGAAAGAGGAATTTTTCCATTCAATCACTCAGCAATTACGCAAAATTCAATATTTCTAAAAACCCCTACGTTTTGCTCTGGATATGGGAACGTAGTTTAAATAAATGATTTTTTTTTCTTTTTTTTCATTGAAACTTGGATCTTTCACACTGCGTGCGACTGAGCCTCTAAAACTAAAAGTGAGCTGCGAGAATAACTCTGTTGCTGCCATTTTTTAATATTTTTCCAAAACAAGCTTTTTTTTGTTTTAAAACCTAACCATACGCCTAACAATCTCCCAAAATATTACTTCCACTACTATTTCTTCCATACGAAAAAAATTGTCGAGAGATCTCTCTTTTTTGGCGTCACCCTTCCTCTTATTGAATCCGTTTTGCTTAGAATAGCCCGAAGATATTTATGTCCTACACAAGTTTTGGTGTAAGGCATATTACGTTTGGGCGAACGTATGTAACACACAGAAGGGCTTAAGATACAACCATCTTTTATTATACCGATCACTCCGATATTATACCGATAAGCCCGTCTGCCCGTCTGATTCCTGTCCATGTATATTTTTGTTCAGCCGCAAGAAATTTCGTATATTGACGTGCTTTGATCCAAGCACCAACGCTGTTCAGATTATTCCCTTTTTCCGACCAATCTTCGGAAAAATCGATTATTCTAAAATTTCTCTGCAAAAATCGCGGTGCAATCGTATTGCGATGTTCTAAATTGGTGCGCAAAGTTTAGTTCGGCTAGGGTCTCTCCTCTCTCTCTCTCTCCTATAACCGTTGCAGCAAAAACCGACTCTTTATTGGGTGAAAGGGTGTAATTTTCAATATTCCATGGTGGAACGTGATTCATAATAATGAGTTGACGAAGAAATCGACCTTATCGAATTTGGACCACGTACGTCTATTATTTGCATACCACCACATATAAGGATGCTCAGGAAATGCCAAAAAGGCTTAATTGCTAATGATTTATGATGAGAACTTTTCCATGGTAGTAATTTGACGTACATGTTAAAGGGACGAAAGTTCAACCACATGGGTCTGTTTCTTGAAACCCACTCCATATAAGATTTCTCATGCATAGAAATCCATTGAGAAAAAGGTTTAATTTTCGACAATCTATGATCCATATGGTGCGTAGCAGCAATTTAGCAAAACAATTAATAATCGGGAATTTGGGTGGCATAAGTCCACTTTTTTGACTCTAACATACATAAGGATTGCCATGAAAAGCAAACCGTGATATGGATAGAGAATATAATTTCTAGTTTTCTCGAAAACAAATAAAATGTTTGCGAACTAAATTCGGTTTCCTAAATTCGGTTCACATCTTATGATGCTTTGGGCGTGCTTTCGTGAAGAGTATGCCTTTGCATGAAAATAATGTGTAATTTTCGATGTATGATTACGAAAACGAGCGAATAACTGTACTAGAGGAAGTGGTGTAGGGCATCTAATTGTCGGCCTTATCTGACTGTAATATTGTTAGTTGCTTTTCATTAATTATGTAACATTTTCGCCATCAACAAAAAACAAAATTATTTTCTTTAGTCTTCATTTTAATTGTGCTAATAATAACAAAAATTTAACATACCCTCACCCTCCGATGATGACTTTTCAATAATTTAAAATATGTGCATAAAAATATTCATCATTGCGCCATTATAAGTCCATTTATATGCACAATAATCATAATAATTATGAGGATAGTTTGGAATTTGGCTTAAATTCCATGTCAAAAATTCGAATGAAAATGCAATGCATTTTTTTGCTGATTATGTTCAACATAGAAATAAATTGAAAGCTTAGTTATTGTCAATTTGCCAGATATGCGTGATGTGTCTGCGTACATCTCTCTCTATGCTAAATATCAAATTTCTTCCAGCGTATGAAAGTATAAAAGCAACAAATGAACTTTGAATTCATTTTTCATTCAGTTGGATTATTGTCTGTCTGTTGACATACCGTACATGAAAGCACATTCAATAGAACACGCACACACACACAATGCAACACAGAGCAACGTACTTAAAGTAATGACACTGTAATGGTGTTACATTGTTAGCGAATTCAAGGTAAGTTTTTTGAGAAAGAAAATATCTCCTCCATGTCGAAAGCATTAATTTGCCTGAAATTTTTTCCTTTCATGCATGCGCCAGCTTCATGATATATTCATATTTGCAGAAGGATAATGTTGCAATGCGTAACTCGTTTCTGCTCATAAACGAATTCGAAATTTAAAGTAAGGCAAGTAAAGGTTAAGCAAATACGCAAATTTCTCTCGTCCAAATTTCTTTATGAAATATTGAAGTATTGCTGTTGTACCCTAAACATCAACTTTTTAAAGCATGAGTCCAAAAACATATTTGTAAATAATTTTTCTGTGTACTCTCGCCTGAACGTAACGGCTTAAAAAGTACTTGCCGAGTATAGGTAGTGTATAGGAAATGTACAGGAAGTTGCACGGCTTAAAGCTACGAATGCTACGATTTAAAAGAATACAGCGCGTGTCTATCTTCTCTTAACCGTGCTTAACAAGGAAGTAAAGCGACAGAAAGAGAGAGAGAGAGAGAGAGAGAGAGAGAGAGAGAGAGACAGAGAGAGAGAGAGAGAGAGGGGGGGGGGGGGGGGAAGTAGAAAAGGTTTACATTGGAAATTTTTAAGTCAGGAAGAAAATCCTCTCTTGCTCGTTGCTGAACGATTTCGAGTCCCTAACGAGATAGTTTAGAACAAGTCAGCAGAATTCCCAGTGCTTTCTTCACGCAAAGCAGTTTGTTTCTGAGGCTACGTTTTACTTATTTATACATTGTCTATATACAAAGTCAGCCAGATAACTTAGATCATATGCTCGCTTGCATTGAAAGCTTTATCCGCGACCATTAAAATGTTATTCATGATGCTTTGCACGGCTACTCAGGTGTTTTATTTCGAACTATTTTGAACGCGGTAATCACCGTTATCACCGATTTTGAAGAATGCGGTTAACGACTGATTTCCACTTACCGAAGTACTGGTATTTACCTATTGTCAACTGTCTTTGATAGTACAAGCTGTCGTTTGAACTATGGCCATTAACTTGGAATAATGGTTTTAGAATCATGGGTTTACGATGACCGAGTGATTGTAGAGACATATGACCCAACAAGCTCAGCTCACGTTACATTGATTGAGCATATATATATTTTACAAAGAGGAAGACAAATCTTCCACACATCGTCTTGTGACGGACAGTAAAAAGATTTAGGTAAACTTCTCTTAGATGATTAACAATAAATTTAAAAATTACATAAGTAACACTTAACGAAAAAAAAAAGGCTACTGAAGAGTTCGTTAATCGATCGAGTAAAGACGTACCTGCCATCTTAGAAAGCTCTTCTTCAATTCGTGTCAGTTAAAAATTTCAATATGAAACAATTTTATTGGAAAGAAGGAAGGGCGTTTGCGCACTAGTAAAATTTAGATGACATAAGAATTTCTTCCATCTTCGCGATACTTAGAATCCACCTATCTGTATCTACACACGGTGTTTAATAACAAATTTAAAAATTACACGAGTAACTCTTAACGAATTGGCTCGTTTTTCATAGTGTATTTAACACCCGAACGGAAGCTTCAGCGGCCCCATAAAGTATATATATTCTTAATCAGCGCGAAAATCTGAATTGATTAAGCCACATCTGTCCGTGTGGGTGGTGTTTGTCGCTGGCGCTCTGCTATTCGGAAAAATGAAGATATCGACTTCAATTTTGGTAGAGGCGTTTGAAGTTTCTGCAAACAGCTTGGTAGAGAAAACGAACCAAATTGGTTAGAGCAGAAGATCGTAGCGGAGTGTAAACTGAACGCAACTCTGTTTTTCTTAACAAAAATTTGTAGTTTTTTGGTCGTTACTCGGAAATTATTAAGGTTAGAAGGCTGAAATCTGTCCCGTTTACTTTGTGGAACACTCTAGTCTTCACGTACAAAAGTGGAAACAATCGGCTATGCCCACACACAGTTACAAGTGATGAAATTTTATTTTTGTAGCATTTTGAGGTTCTGTGCTTATTCCTCGTAGCGCAAACAAGACAGAATGTTTAAAACTATTTTGTAGATGAGGAGGGTATATTATCTGCCTAAAAGTGGGTTATTTCTTATACGAGTATCGTAAATATAACGATTAATTTTTGCTGCTGTTGAGATTTGAACCCGCGAACTCGGACTTGGTAATAGCGTTTATAATCTATCCCGCTAGTAAGCCTTCTGGCATTTGTTGGCGAAAAACTGAACCAAATGACTTTTGGAAATGCCTTTTTGTGAAGTTGACTTCACACCATTAAATGCGTTCTGGAACAAGCTTCGAACTTCGAATCAAAACTTCCCAGTCAAACTATCCCAAAGACTTACGATATTATTAAATTTGCTTCCACCTGGTGAAGAACAGCGACGCCTCTCCTGCGATTCCAATCTGTCCGCTTTACCTGAACTAAGCGCTTCAATAGCTTTAGTTGGTGAAAGGAGAACAAACAATCACTAAGTTGGTCAGGTTGGCGTAGGCCATGATGCACGATTCCTTACCAAGCCCATCAATCATAAAACAGTATTTTATGTGGCATCAATCACTTTTTCAGTTTGATTGTCGTATGCACTCCACTTTCCGTTGCTTATTATTAACGTTTTCATAAATAGTTGGATTTCATATTGTTTCAGCTGCCATCCGCAGGGAGAGATATCAAGTTCCACTTTCTATTCAGCCGCCAGTGTTTATGACTCGACATTTCGAATTACACATGATTCGAAACTGATTTTTAGTCAGCATTCCGCCTTGACACCGTTAGATGAAATGTACCGGTTTCTCTCAATTTCCTAAAGCATCCCATTTACTTGAGAAATTTGACGATTTGTCACTTCAATTACTTGATTCGGAAATTGTAGAAGTTTCACGGTGATGGCAAAAGGTATGAGATGTGTTTGAATGTTGGGGAAGAACGCCACGAATTGTTTCCTTGTGATAAGGAAACATTTGTTTCCTTGTGATAAGGAAACAATTCGTGCATCGACAATAAGGAAAAATGTGCGCTTTTTTAATTTTTATTACAAATCGGTACGAAGATTTTGCCGGTTCGGATTTGTGTTCATTCCTTCGCATTAAAGGTGCGTTTACCATGCGGAGCAGAAATAGAATAACTATTGGGCGTAATTGCTTTTAATGATTTTTATGACAAGAAAGCTTTTTGTAATTTCATGGAGACAATGTAAAAAAGCTTCAAGATTCGTTTACATGAAATTTTCTTAATACCTAAACCTGTTAACAGATTGTAATTAAAGGAATCCGCCTTTCCCTGAAGAGATAAATCAAAAAAATCTTGCTTCTAATGAGCAAAAGATTCTATGCGTGATTTTATGTTCTAATATGACTAACAAAACAGATTAGTGGGGCGGATATGTGGGAGGCCAAAATCAAGTATTTCATAGTCAAATATCATTGAAAATATTTTACGAATTTTAAAGACATTAACGTAAATCACATTAAAAACCATTCAGGAAAATATTAAATTTGTTGAGAGGAGCAGGAAACTGAATGGTAAATTGTTGTGGTTTATAATAATGAACAAAAAGCAAAAATTTACATCGAGCTTCCTGTTTATTGTTTTTTCAAGATTAGAAAAAAAGAAGTAAGAAAGTTATATTTGGCTGGAGCCGAATCGCGCATACACATTACCCCTAAAGTCTTTCGCGCCCATCGTTTTTATTTATGGTTACAAAAAATTGAATGGAATAAAATTGATTTTCCATGTGATTATCTCTTCAACGGATGCTAGCATAACAATTTCGCAAATGAGTCCTTTCGCTACAAAAGAAATCCTAGATGGCATTACAATGTACATAAATTCAATATCGATTTTACGCGACGATAACTTACTTGTTCTTGCTGAAAATCCGCGCGCGACAGAGAACCTCCTGAAGTCAAAATCACAGGCTAATTGGTGTTCAATTTCCGCTAAATAACACAACAAGCTCGGTTCGGTTAAAGGCGTAATTTATGTTTCGTGTTTAAAACATGTGCCGGAAGAAGAAACAGTTCGCGAAGTCAGTCTGGTTGTAACTGCAGTTTATAATTTTACTAAATTAAATGGCGACGGAAAAACTCGGTCCCCTAGAGGAAGGATAATTACAACTTTTGACCATTACCGGTTAACGCGAACTGTTGATGTGGCTTGGTACAAATGCAACGTGGAACACTACATTCCAAATCCCATGAGATGCAAAAAGTACCAACGACTGGGTCATAGTGCAAAAAGATGCAATACTGCACCATCTTATGCAAACTGTGGCCTACACACGCTGACAGCTCTACACGTAGTTTCTGCGTAAATTGCTATGACCAGCGCTTGTACACATGGGTGAAATTCTAAAAATCAAAACAGAAAATTACTGCAGCATGGGTGAAGCGCGGCGCAAGTACCACGAAACAAAAATACAACTGGAATCCAAAGAATCAACAACTCATACTTGCGCTGCGGTCGCCTGGCTAATCGAGTTTAATCAGCCTTTAACTCCAACTCCTGCCAATGACAAATCTGTTCTATCATCAGCCAAAAACCGTATTGAGAAACCAGGTCCATCATTCGCCAAAAATAATATTGAAAAAATTAAAGCAACAACAAAGCCTAATAAACTCGAGTAAACCCCAGAATCATCAGCTCTCAACCCTAGTCAACAAATTACAAGTTGTAACGAATCCAACCTTTCATCCCTTAATCAACCTTTAATTTCAAATTATTCACGAGCGTCCACCCGTTGCACTTCATATGTACGCAAGCACCAGAGTACAGATTATTCTCCTGGTAAGAACAAATTATTCACGTAAAATTCCTATAGCGTCAATTTTCGACGGAGACGCTGGCATGTCAACTTAACCCACCTACCACCCCGTTTCCATGTCACTACAATTAAATAGCGTTATTAAAATTCTACAATGGAACATTAAGGGACTTATTAATAGTTTTGATAAACTCCGTACTCTCATAAGTGATTTTAGTCCCACCTTTATATCCCTTTCAGGAGACCCATTATAGAAGTTCTCTTAAACCTATTTGACCGAAATCATAAACTGGATACTTCACGAATTCTCATCAAAATTCATATTCCAAACAAGGAGTTGGATACCTCACAAACGCACTTTAATCTCATACATACAAGCATTTAACATGTTGCTCTACGTCACTTCTTCCTTTGGCTTGCTGGTCTATTTCTGATGACCTACGTAATAGTAATCACTTTCCAATCATAAACGATCTTAACCTTTCAAAGTCCTCTGTTACTCCAGCAAAACAGGCCAAATTCCTCCTACATAAAACGGATTGGATTAACTACTCCAAACAGGCCGAGTCATTTCTGAAATCACAGCCATTTAACGGGAACTGCAACCAAGATGCTGCTACTAAGAGCTTTTTAAACGAGCTAGGCTTCGTTGGTGGAACAACACAATTTCTCTTTCAAATGCTATTGACAGATGTGTCATGTTCCTGGAAAATTGATATCTACCTTAAAACTTCAAATGATCAATGCTCTGTCTAATTCAAGTAAAATGAAACTACTGGATCTATATAATACGGAGTTTTTAAATGGCCACATTTCCTACGGCGGCAGTTGTTCCAATTCCAAAGTCTAAAAATGTCTCCATCGTATCGGACTATCGCCCAATCTCTCTTTTATCTTACCTCTCAAAAGTATTGGAAAAGATTACGGCATCTAGGTTATTGTGATTTCTTGAATCGAAGAACCTGATTACAAAACAACAAGTTGGTTTCAAGCGGGGTAGAGGGTGCACCGACGCCCTCTTACGTATTGATTATGTTCCAAACAAAGCAATTTCTGAACGGGATCATGTAACAATTCTCTCAATTGATTTCGAAAAAGCATTTGATTCATGTTATTTTAAGACTCATGAAATCATGGAATGTTGCACCCAAATTCTTCAACTGTATGAAATTGTTCATGTCGCATCGAGGGTTTAAAGCTGCGAGTTAACAATTGTCCTTCTGATTCTTTCTCACTAATGAATGGCATTCCACAAGGAACCCCTCTTTCTTTCACACAGCAATAGCTGAATATCTAATATCAACCTCCGTAAACCGGTCTATCACCAAGCCCTTAGAGCAAGTGGCTATGCTTTTCGGACGACACCCATAATTAATATTATAAATGAAACTGGTCTCCCAGCTTTGCAAAATAGACTTCATGAGTTAAAAGCTAAAATAGTCCACAAGCTTCTTAAGCCAAACAAATCTATTCTCGGTGAAGATTCTTGTTGGCAAGAAAATTCGAAAGTCACCATCTGCAATAGACTATTGTTCGTACGTCGCAAACGAATTAAACATTCCCTTAAAAATTATCCTCCATGGATTTTGAAAGACTACTTTGTTGACATTTCGCCGTCTATGCAGAAGAAAGAAGACACTCCATATTACGTCTTCAGGAATATAATTGCTGAAAAAACCCAAGTACTGGAGAGTACCGGTTGGAATTTTTTATACACAGATGGCTCAAAATGTTTTGGTCTGCCTTCTGCTTGTGCCGTTGTAGATGCTTCAGGACAGGTTCTTCTCATTCACATATTTCACGAAAGTACTTCAACTTTCACAATCGAAACCAGAGCTATCCTTCACGCTGCGAACGTTTCCCATAAAGGCAAACTTAAAACTACCATTGTTACTGCCAGTTTACGTGTATTAAAAGCTATACGGAATCCTTCGACTTCGAGATGGAGCACCATCAGCAAATTAAAGAATATCATTACAACATTTGGCGATAAATTTAAAATACTTTAGGTATCAAGTCATATCGGTTTATTGGGAAAAGAGCAAGCTGATCGAGCGGCGAAATATGCTGCTTCTGTGACTCTAATTAGGGATGATGTCATGGAAAAGTTGGATCTTCAAAGGTACATTGGAAGAAAAGTTAAAGAGAAGAAAATCTACAATGCCATCATCAGCACTACTCTTCTATTAATACTCAATTAATTCCACATTTATCTCCAACAAATGTTAAGAAAATCAAGATCCAAACATTTTCGAAAATTCGTCTTGGCCCTGCAATTGCAACTCGCCGCAGGACCTTAAAGAATTCTTCCTCCACAATCTGCGATTCTAGGCAAATTCTCACTATAAAGCACATTCTCTGTGGCTGCCTTAACCTTTCCTTGGCTAGAAGTATCGCATTTGGAACAACTACGGACAACCTAAAATCAGCTGCAGAATGCCATATCGATACAATATATTACTTTATTAAAATTATTAGGCTTAATATCTAACTTTCTCTTATAAATTAGAGCCGACAGCCTGCGTTGCTGGTGCTCAACGCCTTTTTCTTTTTAGTCCAAGAATTTATTTCATTACAAATACAAATGTATTTAAAATTAATCTGTGGTTTTAATGAAGATTCAGTTTCAGATTCAGTCAGAGAGAAGTCGCGCCAAATTATCGAAAAAAAAGTAATTGTTTTTTTACTTGACCTTAAGCTAGAGCGCTTTTGGAAATGTTTCACCTAATGAAGGTAAGTAAGTAAGGTAGAGTCTAATATAATACATGCCGATATTAAAGCTAATGCACTAAGGGATGTTTTTGTGGAAGTGTTTATATTCATTTGAAAGCATTTCCAAAATTGTTTTAAATATTTTAGTTCAGCATCCTCAAGATTGTTGAGTAGATAATAGGCTGAGACCGACCAGAAAGAAACCTTTCAATGCTTCTGTGAATAAATTGAAAGTTTGAGTTGAAATCGATATCATTGTTAAGCCTCTAACATCGTGACGTAATCACTTCGTGCTGCGTAAAAAGAGTATTCAATTGTCTTCGACGTACATGTGCTGCTATATATGCTTCGAAGAAACATGCAATCCATCGCTATAGTTAAGAAGTGTCGAATAATTTGCTTCTAAGAAACCTACAGGCTTTAAACATTTCCATAAAAGATCACTAAAGAGATCTTTAGGAGGAAGGATGTTTGCACGCTATTAAAATGCAGATGGCATGGAAGAATTTCTTTCATCTTTACGGTAATTAGCATCTGTAAAGCCGAATCTACAAACATATGTATAAAATGCTACACCCCACTCATCGAAAGTAGTCAAGCAAGTACACTGCAAAGTAAGGTAATGGACGTCTGACGTTATCGTCAAAGCATAACCGTATCCCTTACCATAACTACTTTTAGTTTTAATCTAATTATGATATATTTATGTTAAGAGCAATTAAAAATGGCACTTGATGCTTTGTATGTTTTTAATGTGCTTATTCACCTACAACTATAAATGCATTAAAAAACATGTCAATACATATAAGAGTCGTAGCATACAATATATAAAGTAAACATTATCATCATCAATATCACTGAGTTGATTCTAACGTGATGCGTGGAAACCCCAGTATTTTTAGGTAAGAGTTAAAAACGGACAGGTAAGTATAACGACGAAGAGAAAGAGAGGAAGGAAAAGAGGCGCACGGAGAGAGAGAGAGAGATAGAGAGAGAGAGAGCAGGAGATTGAGGAGAGTTGAGTAAGAGCTTTTATAAAAAGCTCCCCCTTGTATGTCACGTACAGAATCCTTTTTGAAATGAAGATGAAATATCATCATTATTGTCATCATTAACAGCACTAGCAATAGCAGCAGCACTAACAGTAGTAGGAGTCGTAGTAGTAGTAGTAGTAGTAGTAGCAGTAGTAGTGGTAGTGGTAGTAGTAATATTAGCAGCAGCAACACACAATAAGTGTTTATCTTAAATACTCGTAACTAAATACAATTTTAGTCAGTTGCTCTCAATTGTTAACAGTTTAAACATGAACGGAAATCATTTGAAAAATATTCGTTGAACGGGCTTTTTTTTCTAAACATTCAGTGATGAGTCTTAGTTTTTTTTTTCTGTTAAAGAAATTTTGTTGTTTCAGTTCTTCTACGGAGCAAAATTAATGAGTTAAACTTGTAAAAAATCAAGTATTTTGTTGTTGTTTGTTTTTGATCAAAGGATAGCAATAACAAGCAACCAAATTCTTTAATGAAAGGAAACAATTCTGTGTAATAATCAAAAAAAAAAAAAATTATTTTGTGCCAAAAAGAATAATAAAAGCAAAGGAAAACGATTTCAAATAAAAATGAAAATAAATAAAAAAATTTGATTCACATCTTCTTGCATTGAAAAGGGTAAGAAGCAAAACAAAAAAAAAACACACACACACAGACATACGCTTCAATTGATATGGGTATCGACGATACTTGAGGTCGGAAATTGTATTAGTTGTAACCACAATTCACATATGAAATAAACAACAACAAAAAAAGAAAAGAAAGAAAGCAACGCACAGGGATAAGATTAATAAAAGTATTTGACTTTGTTTGCAAATTGCTTAAGGTCTCGGTAAAGGACTAATAACAATAAACCAAGACAAGACAATTGACTTTTACGATTTTGGTTTTCCTCTACATTTCAATTTATTTTCAATTTTTATGGTTTAAGATAACAATAGAAAACCATTTATGATATTCTTTTACGTGTGTTGATAAGTAAATGTAATCCGCAAGTAAAATTAAGAAGGTAGAAAGCAATGGCATTTGCTTAAGATGAGGTGAGGGTTCCTCAATATCTCGTAATACTCGTTCGTTAACAAAATCATTAGATGTGGATGGGTACAATGGTGAGGAGCGCATTCAAATCTCGCGCTTTGTCTTTGCCCAAAAAATCCAAAGTTTGCGAAAACGCGCGTTCATGTCTGAAGGATTAAATTCAAGATCAAATACTCGTCAGTTGTCTTCACTTCCCTATTCACAAGGATAGAACAAGAAGTGCATAATATCGTGTATCACTTACGATATACTAACGCCTCTGTACGAAGATGTTTAACATTTTCGAATAAAAATTTCTCTTTGCGGGTTTTTGAAGAATGATTCGAGATTCTCGCCCCATTTTTCTCGAACCAATGTTGACCTTTCTATAATATGCTAGAGTTAGTTCCTCGATATGTGCAACTTTTTTTTTTAAAGAAAGTTACCATTTTTTCGAGAAGACTTATGCGGTCGCTTGTTTGTGTAGGATAAGCAAACCGTAAATTTTACGTGCAGCACATAGCAGACAAAAAGCGCGCATATCAAGTCGGCGTATTCCTGTTCTAAGCTCATTGCATTGATAGGCGACATTTTGATTACGATTGTCGTGTGGCCGTGCGTGCTATAGTGAATGCAGCATTGGTAAAGGCGTAACACTTACCGATCGACCATACAGCTCACAAGCTACCAATCATTCCTAATCCCTCTCGCCTCCCCGCTAGGGGATATGCTCTGAGTGATGGGTCGTATTTAAAAAAATATGTAACGGTCGTACTCTACTATCAGCTCGGGCAGAGCATCGGTGTTTGCAGAAAAAACAAAACATAAGACCAGTCTTTTTATGCACCAGCAAGCTAAAGCAACCGATTGTAACCATTTTCACACACGGTCACACACTAAGTATGGCTTGAACTGTAAAAGGCTAAATTAAACGGACTCCGTATTGTTGTTCGGAAATCTTGTACAACAACGGATTTAAAAGCTTACTATGGAAATGTTAGACAATCACCACACATGTTGAATAACCCTCGTATAGTGCGAATGTGCATCAAACCGCATTTTTTCATTTTCTTTTTTAATCTCATTTGCAAGCAAACATCTTTAACACTTACATTATCCTTTTAATATGTGTTATTACCTACGTATACGCTTACGTACATAAAGGCAGTTACATACATATGGAGATTTTCTTAGAAACTTTTGTGTTTGTGTGGTTGCTTTTTTTTAAGTTTGCGACTCAAATGATAACAATGCCATAAGCAATTAAAATGAATATTTCGCACAAAGAAAGAGACGGAAATTGAAAAAGGAAAGACAGAAAATTAATACTAAATAAATGAAATTTCTAATTAAATAAATGAAAATAAGAACTTAATGCATTTTCATTATGTTGTTGCCATTTAAAAGCGTTTACATGCAAATGTTTATTTAAGAAATCGGGTTTTAAGAGTCAAAGTCATCTTAGCGGTATGGATGTTATAAACAAAGCAAACAATTTGAACACAACTGAAGAACAACGTTCGCCTAAAGGTTCAAATGGTAAGTTAAGTCATTTATCTACGCTTTTACATGACCCATATGTTCTTATACGTGCATTTCATTCATTCAATACATGTTGATTGACGTACATGTTGATACTTGAGATTAATTAATACTGGATTGATTATTAAGCTCAATATTTTTGAAAAGTCATTATGTGAATAGCTGCTGGTTAGTCCAGGGGTCTTTTATAAGGTTTTTACTTGTTTTAAATTCAAGTGACTATAAAGGAATTCCGGATTGATCTTATTTACATTTGCGCCAAATTATATTTTGCGGATCCAATGAGTGATTTTTCAAAGTTTTTATCAAAAAAAAAGGTTTCAAACCGAAGCCATTTTTTTAAATCATTTTTCGAAAATTAGGCTTTTACTCTCAGACGACTTTTAGTTTTTCGTTCTAGCAGCACAAAAAAGGAAGCACTGTTTTTCAAGACCTGTTACGTCTTCATCTCGCTTTTACAAAACCTGGCAAGCAGTCTTTGTACTTTGAGCCTTCGAAAAGGAATTCAATTATTTTCAAATCTTCATATTTTCTATACACTGCATCACATTAAGTCTATACGTATGTGTCCAGCATCCAGAAAAACTTGAGACAAACCCGCCTTTTATTATACTGATCGATTCAGACTTCAATTTCTCCATCTGACATTTGGTGCACTAACGTGTTTTGACCCAAGCACCGTTCCCCATATAACGCCTCATTTTGCAAAATCGTTACGTGGAAAATAATACAATTTTCAAAATTCTTCAGTAGAACTCGCTGTGTAAGAGCCGTTTGACATTTTAAATTGGTATGAAAACTTTGGTTCTTGATCGCTCTCGTATAACTATTCCTACGAAAACAGAAACTTTATGTAGTGACAGGATCTAATTTTTCATATCCCACGGTGAAAATTACGTTCCATAGTAGCAAGTCGACGAAAAAATCAACCTTACCGAATGTGGACCACGTAGGTCTATTTTTTCAATATAACGATTCTCAAGCAACACGAACCCGTAGATGTGAAAAAGGTCTACAAAAGACCCAATGTGGTGTGATGAAAACGTATTCTTGATATATAAAAATTAAGTGGACCAAATTTGAACCACCCGTATAAGATTCCTCTTGAATAGTAAGCCCATCAGAAAAATTCTAATTTAATTTTTAATATTCTATGATGAAAATTGGTCCATAGTAACAAACTAACCAAAAAAATTAACAGAAAGGAATTTGGATCGCACAAAAGTAGTTTTTAGACCCCAATTATCATGCAAGCGAGCAGCAAGCGAAAAAAAAGTATGCCTTTGCAGGAAAATAAGGTGTAACTTTTGGTGTATTATTATCAAAACGAATGAATCACTGTAGGCGAAGTGGTTCAGGGTATCTAGTAGTCGGCCTTGTCTGACTATAATGTTCTTGCTTGTTTTAAAATAAATTAATAAAAATCTCGTAATTGATATATCGCCCCTTAAAAAAAAAACTGCAGCGTATGAGTGCTAAGAAACATTCAAAGAGTCCCGAAAGAGTAATTGATTAAACCGATATGTTCTTTTCATTTCTTCACGCCATTCAGTGTTAGAAAAGAATCTCGACTGACTTGGAAGGTTAATTTCAGACGTTAATATTTCTCGTGATGTCCTTGGCAATGTTTTGTTTTGTGTCACGGGCATAAAACATCTTACAATTCATTTTCTTTTACTCTGGTGCTGAGTCGTCTTGAGTTTGTGAAATATTTTCTGGTCCAAAAAATGTAGGCTCAACGCTAAAGTTTCCGAAGCCCCACATAAGACGATTTGATGATTTAGCTAGAGGAGAATTCAATGAGGGCACTCCTCATGATTCGGTTTAAGAAAACATTTGCTATGGTTTTTTTAATACATACATGGCTTTAGAACTGCGAGAGTTCGACAAGACCAACTTTAAAAAGTGATGGGTTACAGATAATTTGTTAATTGAACTGACAGTAATTTTCTTTTCAAAATGACCCGAAACTATGGAAAAATTATCCATATTTTACAACGACACTTCGTGCAAGGCGATGACACTTCATAGTAAAAAAATTTGAAAATTTGTCAACCTTTTCCGCTCAGGGAATTTTGTTAAGGACTCGGGAAAGGCCATTACATTTGGTCTTATGACATCGCAACGGAACTAACCAATGGCAAAAACAGTAGGCTTGAACCATTTAAATAGGGTGGGAAAAAAATTTCTGAATTTGAGGACGAAATGAGTTAATAATCAAAAATTTAATGAATCGAATGCTCAGTCACGAGTTAACGAGTTGATAAAATTCATTTATAGTATTCGGATACTCTGTTCGATTGTTGGTAAAAAAATGTCCATGAACTTTTTTCTTAGTTAGGTCAACACATATCTGACCATCTCGAATGAAGTTGAATTCTTCACTTCATTCATTGATGAAACGATGGTTCATGAATTTGAACAATTCCTGATACTTTTTGTTCGCACATTTGTATGGACTGATGAACTAATAAAAGTAAGTTTTATTTGTATTATCTAAAATAGAATGAGTGAATAGTAAGTAAATATTATGATTTCAGTACAATTGATTGGTAATTGAATTTTTAATTTTATTCCATACTTCTCCATAACTCATTTCCTGTGTGACAGCAAAGCAAGACCTTTAAATGCTTTATCTCTATATATTTAAGTATCATTCGTTTTTCTTCATATGTCTATTTAAAAAAATTCCTAACTACATATGACTTTATCTCCGTATTCCTTTTTCATTTATTTATTTATTTATTTTTTCCTTTTTGTCGTTTAAAGCACATAGCTTCAGCAAATCAATGATGAACCCTTCAAGTTAGGCATAATCTCTTGCTGTTACTCTTGCCTTTTCTTTGTTTCCACTTGAAGTTTAACATTCTTTTAGGATTTCCATGCTTGAGTGTGTAGATGCATATATAAGGGGTGTTGCAAAGTGTACTGAGATATATTGGATTTCATTTTAAGATTATACGTTTTAAGTAGTAAAACCCAAGACATCGATGCGAAAGACGCAAGCCGAAGCAATACGTTCCTCTAATTCTGGTGAATTCATGCATTTATTGAATAAGAAAGTTAATGAACCTCTGGTGTCGCCGTATGTATGGCTAGAGAACTCTGGATATTTTTTTTATTTTATTTTTTTCTTTTGCGAAATAATCTCAAGGATAAGCTATACAACATTAAATCACAAAAACGACAAAAGTTCCCAACGAGGAAACTCATCACTGGCAATCAATCAAGTTGCCATTAATTATTTCGATATATTTTCAAAAATATATATATAAAAGTTATCAGATTTTTCTTGGCTCTTGTAATAACCAAAGCAACAGTCCGTCTGTGCCTATTCACAAGTCGCCCTTGCCCGTTTATTCGCTTATAGTTACGTCGTAATGTTCTATCTACTTTTAAACTTTTCCAAGCCACAGTCTCACACAAAGTTTTCAAAAAAACATTTTTTTAAACCTGTTGACGTCTTAACCGAACTTGCTGCAGTAAGTGAAAAGTAAGTAAACATTTCATAAAACTTCGAAAGCTTTTTATAATTCTTTCACGCAGAAATTTAGAAAGTGAGGAAAATATCGAGGGCATAACTGGCCACCTCTGGAATCGTTAAGTAGCACATTTTGATCGAATATTTTATTGTATTATTATGTGGACAATTCGTACTGCGATCTGAAAGGTCTATTGTCCTCGCTCTCCGCTGGCTCTCCATCCTTAGAGTTCTTACGAATTCCGTCATCTTCTTTGCTATGGAGAATCATACTGAGTGAGGTGTTCACCAAACAATTGGTGAGGCAATTGGCCAGGCCTTCACATGGGATATAATGGAACGTTTCCTTCCGCGAAATCTACGTAAATCGGTATTACATATAGATCAGATGATACCTAAATGTGTTACGATGCGCGGGGAAATTGATGGTCAAGCACGGGTCACTGCTCCGTAGTTCTAGTAGTTTAAGTGCTACACTTTTTTGCTTGCCATGGTGCTACGTTGCGCTTCCAATGACAAGGTGGGCGAACGCTCAGATCTCGCTAAATGACTCCACTAAAAACATAAACCGAAGTGATCTTCGCGAATGGCACAACTTATGTTTGTATAATGGTCAGTTTATGTGAACAAGGGCAGTGTTTTCAATGGGGAAGACAATCACCACTGGAAATGAGTCGTCCTGTGTGCGGTTATTTTCCAAAAAATTTGAAAGGATTAACATTTCAGAACAATTTGCTTATGACTAATAAACGACATAAAACGACGCTGCGTTTGAGACACCCTTTGTATACAATACGTACTCATACAGACATCTATACACGTATATAGCCACAGTAAGATTGCAGATATATATCTTTAGATATACATCGTATTATATTATAAATGTAAATATTATACATATTATACTATGAACATATATATATATATATATATAAATATATTAAAGCTTAGTTTTGTGTAGTTATTCTTCAGCGGATTACAGTTTTTTGAACATGTTGACAAGGATTATCATTTTTAAGCATTTTAAGTATTTGCAACTTTATGTTTTGTTTTTTCTTACATTATTCGGATTGTTTGAATTAAATATTAAAGAAAGCAAAAAAATTAAAAAAAAGATGAAGAAAAAGAAAATATGAAAAACGTTATTCATTCATTTATTTACCTTTTTTTGTCTTTTTTATTTATCTTTGTTGATTTTGATGGATTAAAGGATGAGTAAACATGAGCGCAAATGCACATAAGTGCATACATGACTTTACTTATTGAACCATTACAACACTTATGCGTGCATTACATTTCCAATATCTATACATATTCACACACAGAAATTGCACAATTCATCACAATGACGCTGAATACTGATAAACATACAAATTTTAAAGCAAATGATTGTCATTTCTCATGAGCATACACGACAAACATGAAATGATTTAAAAAAAAAAAAAAAGGGAGAAGAAGAAGAAAAAACTATGAAGTAATTCTATTCATTTCCCGCGCTTCAAATAAATCATTTTCTAATTAATTTTTGACGGTAAATGTGAAGAGTTAAAAAAAAAAAAAAAAACAAAAGATAAGACATTTTCTGTTCTACTTAGAAGCAGGGGAGAAAACTATGCTCTGCTTGATTCGAATATGAGGCATCATCTGGATTGCTTTTTTCTAATTTCTACTCTCATTGGCGCCAGGCATTTTCTTGTGAACATCTGGCAAAGATTCTGCAACTCACATACAACACAACTTTCATATAACAGCATAGCTTGTAATGGCGTTGAACATGTCGAGATTTCTGCTACAAAAAAAAAGGATTTGTCCATAGAATTATCGAATGATACAAAAGAAGTTGTTTTCTCTTATTATGAAGACGACATTTTGGACCAGAAAGACAGAGTCTGTTAAAGTATCACAATTCATCGATGTGAACGGTTTTCTATTTAAAAATAGCCAGAATATTAAAGAAGGCATCACAAGGGCACATTTTCACATGTCGCAATCTTTCCACTTAACACTTGCTTAGATCGATGGATCAGGTACTTCTTAATCAAAGCTTTGATTTGTGCGGAGATATGAAAAAAAATACTCGATGATTGGCTCGCGGCAAAAAGCGGAGATCCTTAAAGGAGTGACATCCACAAATACCTATCGGTGGATATTTTTACAATACATTTTTTATAAAATTCGCACGTTTCATACATACATCATATTTTTTGGTCTTTGTTTTTTGCATAACTAATCGCATAGGGGTCGCCACCCATTCGTGAAACACAAGGAAGGTCGGAAAGATATGGGGACGGAAAAAGAGTGTGCTGACCACTCACCATAGGTATGACCAAAGTAAAGTCTACCACACTTGAGATTCGATTTGATCTTACAAACGCTGACTTGGTAGTCACGATTCTTGTCTGCTCGCCTGTTTACGCCGGTACCTATGTGTATTCTTAGACGGTTTAAGATTCTATGATTATTCGGTGGGACACCGATCCAGCTGTGTGGTTATCTGTCTAAGAGCCGAGCGATAAAGCGCGCTAAATATGTCCTCCCGTTTGTTATACCGAAAAACACATGTTATATACTCTTTAATACCTACACGCTATGTATAAATTTATATATAAATGTATCTTAGTCTGCGGTTAAAAGAAAGTCTTCATAAAACGTTTTAAATGCAAAATGAAAATATTCGTATAGCAAATCGTGTAGATCGTAAACAGAAAATAGTAAAACTACGTAGTAGTAAAAATGCTCTTTTAATCATCCATTGAGCATAAAATGAGGTTAACACTCCCACTTGTGCGTACACAGTGGGTAAGAATGGAGTTAATTTTCTAAATTTATTTTAAAAAAATCGAAAACTTTATTAATGTTTGGATTCTCTTAGATATGAAAGTTTTTAACGCGCATCTTAGCGAACATAAAAATTTGTTTCAGGTTTTCTTGAAAACACAATTACTGCATGCCAGCTCTCTCTGTTAAAATATAACAAGTAAGAAAATCATATTTCGCTGTGACCGAATTTATTTACACCCATCATCATTATCTTAAAAAAGATTAAAAAAAAAGAAAAGGAAAAACAAAATTTCCATAGTCTATAATATTAGGATTTTTCTATTTTCGTGCAATAAAAATCCAAATTTTTATAGTGTGTCTAGTGTAGTTTGTGGGTGCTGTTACCCAGTACATTATAGGTGTCCTATGATCAGTTAATAAATTCTTTTGCAAATTTGAACCCAACTCATTTCTGCGACCAGGAAAACGTTTACAACACACCTTAATTACACAGGCATCCAGACGGACATACGGACAGGCGGACATGCTTAGAATGATTCAGAATTTGATGCTAATCAAAAGTATATGAACACAGTTTAGGCGTCTCTGAGGCTTCCTTCTGAGCGGACAGACGGACAGGCGGACAGGCGGACATGCTTAAAACGATTCAGAATTTGACGCTAATCAAAAGTATATGAACACATTTTAGGCGTCTCAGAGGCTTCCTTCCGAGCGCTGCAAACGTTCTAAACACAAAATAAATCCTTCATGCTTTGATGGACAATGTGGATGGAATATGGATAAATGTGGATAAATAACTGTTTAATCGTGGAAAATATAAAAATTCAATTAATTTGCGAAATAACATAGCAAGCAAAACAAAAGATAAAAAAAAAAAACTTTTCTTTCACACAAATAAGAAAAGCAAGGAAGAAAACTGTAGTCGTCTGTGAAGAAGTCCTTAATACCCGCCACCTTTATGCTAAGAAAAACTAGGGAAACAACAAAAACACTTAATTTTCCTATTCTATAAGATTGAATGGATGTGACTGAGTATTTGCCTTCTTTTTAGTATAGATGTAGAAATTTTTATTGTGTCTATTGTGCGTTACGGGGAATAAGTAAAAAACACAGAAAGTAAAGGTGTTTTTAGTTTACGCTGCACTGAACGCGTATTCTCCTGCCGAATGCACTCATTTTTAAGAACAATCTGGTTGTCAAAGCTTCAAATTCTTACGCCAGTTTTGAAGACGATATCTTCACTTTTCGGAACGGGAAATGCAAAAAACCGGTCACGCCTATGTACTATTATGATGCATCACAGTTGCATTTTCATAAGGTCCAGAACGGAGCTTCAAAAAACCGGTAAAGAATGTACATTCTTGACCAGTGTCCAATTAGGAATGCATCTTGGCATGTCCGTCTGTTCGCCCGTTCATCTGTCCCGTTGCTCAACTGCGTAGTAGTTGTGGTCAGCACTTCCCCGTTCGCAAAAATAAGATATCGTCCATAAATTTGGAAAAGAGCTTGAAAAAGGGCCAAAAAAGGCTTTGCTATTACTCATAAGCTACAAGAGGTACACGATATAAATTTTCAATTTTACTCCATAAAAATTGAAAAACCACGCCCACCTAATGTTATAAAGTATAAAAATGTAGTTTTTTCCTTTTTTTAAGACTTTCTTATGATAACGTTTATTCCGTCCGTCACGCCGATTATAATTTTCTTACTTGCTATACTAAACTAAAGGCCGACTGACTACAGTTAACCAAATATTTTGCATTGGTTTGACGAGCGTATAAAATTCTGCATCAATTTAATGTCAGTTTGTCCCTCAATGTAATCGTTCCCCTGGCTGAAACAACAAAGCTGTCGCCTTCTGCAACACGACTACAGCGCAGCATAAACTAACAGAACTTTATTGCTTTCTGGGTTTTTTGTTTAACACTCATAACTTACTGTGTCTATACGGTAAGGATTTCAACGTAGATTCTACAAAAATCGATGAAAACACTTACTCTTTAATATTTTCGTTTTTTTCTTTTTTCAAACTTGTTTTAAGGTAAAAGTAGTGGATATAAAAAATTCGAGAATGCCGAATATAATTTTCTTACTTGTTTAAGTATAAAAAAAACAAAAATCATTTTTGAAAAAATTTCAAAAAAAGGCGTTATCGCGAGGCATCTTTCTTCCGCGGCCCACACTGTGTGCCTGTTGGAAATTTAAATCATTTAATCTACATGTCTACAGGTGGCACAGTACGTATGAAATAAGGAAAATACTCTTTTTTTTTGCGATTTGTACGATTTGTTTGTATGTGATTTGTTGCGCTTGAGTGAAAAAGTTCAGTTTTCGATCTAATAAAAGGCAATCACTTGTTAATAAAAACTTGTTTAAATTAACGAAGAAGAAGAAATCCTACGCATATCTTTTTCTAGTGTTATTTTAAAGATATTCCTAGAAATTCGAATGAATACAAACTGTTTTGAAGAATTTTGTTTCGAAAGAAACGCATCGCTTCAATACTTTGAAGTTTATCGCAGACGTATCGCTTCATTATAATAAATCCTTTTATTTATTTATTTATTTATATATCGTCTATATATTTGGCAAATAAATTTACAAAATATGGATTTAAAGGCTGCCAGATCGCCTGTGTTGAAAACTCTACAGCACTCGGAATATGAATTCACGACTAATGTGTTGTTAGTCGCGCATTGTTGCTTACTCGGCCATTCATGCGGATATAGAATTCTTTTATTATTTTTTTCCGCCAGTCTGCAATTCTCTCTTTCCAGGACCATAAAACAGCCCTTGAATGCCCTAATTTCCGTCCGCATTCGCTTTCCCTGAAGATTTCATGCCTGGAAAAGCATCTTTTGCATCGTCTCCCAATGACAAACACTCCCGTGTCATTGTTTACCTGTTGCGAACTAATAAATTAAAAACAAAATTTTTGCACCGAATCGCTTAAAATTTTCGATTCGCTCTCAGGCTCTTAATCACCCGTCGATCGTCTTGATGAGACTACATTAACATATTTCTTTTTGCAAATGCTTTAAATGGGTATAAAAACTCTCTAAAGATCTTGTCGTTTAGTCTATTAAAGAGCTTAGAATTCAGCTCTAGGTAAGACACTAAACGGTAGGAATTCCTTTGACACGTGAAGTCATCTTCGTATGCTTGTGGTAGAATTCGACATTAACAAGTAAAAAATTTCTTTCATTTAATGAAAGAAATGACTTCTCCCCTTAAGTGAAATCTCAGTAAGCTAAAGCTTAATTAAGAGCACAGATCAAATTTGAAATTTTTGTTTAATGTTTTTAGTGCAAAATAATAACGATAATTAACAATCAAGGTTAGCCAAATCATTAAAATTATAGTAAACACGTGTACCTTACTCTACAATATTACCCCATTTTGCAGGAAATCCATATCAATTATCATGAGTTTCTGTCAGCCTTGTCTTTCTTCGAAAGGTCATCGAATTTTCTTGGAAGAAAGTATGAATGCTTTTGCGCTTATGTGTACGAAACATTCAACAAGAATCAGCTAAGCTTGGTGTACATTTTTGGTTTTCTACTCAAACCTTTTGTTTTCATTACAAAATACCACAAATTTACTAATCATTTTCCCAAACGTTTCTTTCAATAAACTGGAAATGGTTTTTGATGCAATCTGTGTTAATGTCTTTGAAATTTTGCAGAACGCTCCGAGTAAAATCATATTATGAAACAAAATGCACGTTCGTCCCACACATGTCCAGTTTGGTTACTGAGGCTAATCCATAAAATCACTTACACTACTTTTTCCTCATTAGCAGTAAGAAATAAGATAACTTACCGAATATTCCTCCTTGTGCTTCTTCTTAAAATGTTATTTTAGAGATATTAGAGTCTTATGTCTTATGCGAGGGGGTTGTCATAAACGACGTCGTGTGACGAGAAAAATGCATTTATATACAAATATTTTTCTTTATTATCAAATATTTTTCTTTTTATTAATTTTTACCATTAATCTGAAAATATTGTATAAAATGTTTGGTCTACTAATCGTCGGACTTGCCCGAGTATAATATTTTTCCATACTTTTGCTCCTTCCCCATTCTTTAGTAGGACGTGCTTCTTTTGCGACATCAGTCAAAGAGAAAGAAACGCACATTCTACGCTTTACGTGATGGAGAAAAAAGGAGGAAAAGTTATAGCCGTATATAGTGCGGCCGAATTCATAATTACCATTAGAAGTTTTATCAAACATTTTTAATTTCTTGGGCGAAACACTGACAGCCATTCGAATTTATATTTACTGAATAACAGTTTGGCCGATGGTGCCTTCAAATGTACATAAACGCTTTCTAAGAATACGCTGCTGGTTTATTAGAAAACATAGAAATCAACAAATAATCCTTTGCGCTACACCTGCCCGTACTTGTGGGGAATTCATTTGTCACAGATAGCTTTTTCGGATCATTTTGAGAGGATATCTAAGTTTCTGCTAAGAGACTTTCTTTCTTATATTCTACAAGGGTCAAAGGATCTATTAAATCAATAAAAGACAACACAAGTTGGAACATTGCATTCGGGCAAGACCGACCTTTAAATACCCTACAATAGTTCGCGTAATGCAAGTTTTCATTTATTTTCGTGATAGTAGACAAAACATTTCATGTCACAGCATTCTCTTCACTGGAGCACTTCTAAGTGGCCGAGTCCAAGAGTACGGCCGGCCCGCGGTCCAAATTTCCTACGGTTAATTTCTATCATTCAAGTGTCTGTTATGAATCAATCAATGTTCATAATAAAATATTAAAAATTAAACTTTTTTTTTATCAGACAAAGACTTACCGTTGATGAGGACTCTTATAAGGTATGGGATATAAAAATAAACTTATATGGTCTAAATTTTATACCGTTAGTTTCTATTATTCAAATTTTTGAATACGGATTAATTTTCATAGTAAAATATTAAAAAATGATACCTTTTTGCTAAATAAAGGCTTGTCTTTCACGAGAAGGGTTATAAGATGTTGGGTACAAAAAATGGATTTACGTGGTCGAAATTTTCTATTTTTCAGTTCTATTCCAAGCCCTAAATTATGGATTTATTTTCATTAAAAAATTTAAAAAATTCGATCTTCTTGTCATTTATAGGCGGTATTATTGTTGATTGATGTAATGCCTTAAATGAGTCGACCTACAGCGACTGTGATTTTGCAAGCACGCGCTAAAACGAAATTTTAGTTTGATGTATGTTCACGTCAACCGCAGTTTACTGGTAAAGATAACACGTAAATCTCAAATGAAAGAACGATTTTTATTACGCAGACCATTTGCATATATTTTCCCTCAAAGTCAACAGGCGTTTATTTAAATTTGTGACTGAAAGGCTAACAAAAACATATTGGATTAATGTGAATGCTTTTGATAGAAACCCACCCGCGTAAACTGTGCAAACTGGGCTTTAAATAGTTCAACTTATTGATAATATAGTCAGTGTACATCGATTATATATAGCATTCGAAATTTTCCAATGCAAATGCACTCATGGAATATATAGCAAACTGATCTTTTTCTGCAACAGAGTTGTTAAGTCTAAAGTTGAAAAGGCATTCAAAAACGCGCTAGAAGTGAGAAGTAGCTTGACTCGTGCTATTAGCCAATCACTAAAGTTTATGAATGAAAAAAAAATGAATTATTTGATTCCTACTGCTAGCCAATCGTTAACGACTACGGACGACAAGACATGATGCTAACGCCCGAGAATCGTCGTGCAAGTGTTAAAGGGAGAACTGCAGTAATGAACAACAAACAATACATTGTTAATAGTTTTGCTGGTATTTTGGACAAGAAGAAGAGGATTACGTTGTGGAGCTGAAATCCCACGAAGAACGATCTTATCGAATAACCTTACATGCTGCTATAGCTCCAACTTGGCCTTTTACTGTTTCTAAAATTTGCTATCGAAAGTCATATCGCAAGCCAAAGGAATTGTGTTTTGACTCAGTTGACAACAGAGAAGAATGTTGAACTGATTAAGCAAATTAACGAGGTGTACACGGAAGACTGTGTCAAGCGGCTAAGTCCTAGTAGCAATAAAATAAATTTTAGTGAATATATTTTTTTAAACAATTCCGGATACTTTATACACAGAATGAAAATTTTGCCTTTTTCCCGTTATAAACTCTATTGACAAATTTCACTTGCGCAGCCAATTTTTCCTTTCTTTTTTTTTTGCAATAAACTCAATTTTTATTCGTTCATTTTCGGTCTTTTTTTATTTTTTTTTGCTCAACGTAGGTAATGAAAAGAATTCAAAATTGCTCTGAAAACGCCTACAAATACCAAATAATGATAATAAGAAAAAAAATTGAGGAAAAAAATCAATAGATTCCGTCATTTGCAACCGTCAGTTAGGAACAAAGTTGAGCAATTACGTTTACATTCATCAAATGTCCTGCGACAACGAAAAGTTTGCAAATTGTTTGCCGTAAATATATGCTAAGCTGGGGACGATACACAATGAAAAATAAATAGAGAAAAACACACACAACACACACAGCACAACTCTTTGACAAGGTGAGCAGTCATTTAGAAAGCACAGCAAGTTTGCTCTGCATTTATAATTTTCAAGCAATTGTGGGCATAACTAGCTTGCAGTTCCCGCCCTAGCTGATCACATAGATAATTATGCTGTTATTAAATTAATAACAATTTTCGCTTGACCTGTAAGCTGTGTCGGCGGTGTGCGACTTCAACGAAATGCGGCAAACGTTATTTGTATGTAAGCGTGAAACGTGATTGGAATAAAACATATTTCGAGCTTTGACTAGCTTTTTTGACTTGTACTTATTCATCAGTTAACAATATCGCACTTGTTGGCATTAAGTTGAACGTGAACATACACATCGACAATATATAAAATCGATGCGAATATTTATTGTTAGGAATCGCGAATACGATGTTTTTGTTTTGGCACTAACTAGCAATCTTGTGAAAAGCAATTAAATAATTTCGGTTGTTTATGCGAGCATTTTTACAAATTTTTCGCGAATCCATTAGCACATCTTAGTTAAATTACAATAAAGTCAGCAACAGCGACAATATTTAAAGGAAACAAGCGAGAGAAAAAAGAAAAGGAGAGAAAATGCTCTTTAAAAAAAAAAGGTAAGCAATTTAGTTAATTGTATGCCCGGTTATTATAATTTTCGTACAGACTTTTTTATGGAAAATATATGCAACAACCCGTAAGTCCAGAAATCTTGTGAGCTTATGGACTCCATATTATACTTTCCTTGTACTCATGCTATTCCCAGATCTGGTTTCCATTCAGAGAAGTTTGATATTAACCAGCAGGTGGACGGACAGACGGACAGGCGGACTAAAAAATGAGTAGACTATCGTATGAAAGACAAAAGAAATAGATAGTCATAATGAAACTCGATTAGATCATTTCATTAGACAAGGGCATACGTATTTTTAAGATCTCTGATCTGATTTCCGCTTAACTTATTCCTTGAAACTTATTCCTTAATGATAAGTAGATTTTTTCTATATTCAAGCCTGGTTTTCGTCATAGACAAGGAGTTTGACCTAATAATAGCACAACGTAAGCTTGTTGCCAACCAACGGCGGATAGACAGAAAGGTAGAGATGATTTTAGTAACTCAAGCATAAGTGAATAACCTACACTGTCCTGCGGTACTAGTGTGATTTTTTCGCACTACTTTGTTTAGACACAGTAGTTAAGTAGGCTTTCGCGTTTTAAATTTCATACTTCGCAAAGTACAAACAAACATCCTTTCATTTCAAATCTTCGCTAGTAAACATAAAGAGATATTTTGTTTACAATATTTTTTTGAAAAAATCATGAAATACTTTGTTTTAGCTATATTTTGGTCTATTTCTGAGGCTTCGTTTAATGAACCCCTGACTTATGGCAAAATTTTTGGTTCGGATCTTTGATAGTTAAATTTAATTTCATTAAAAATTCATTGGCTTTATGATGCCTCCGATACGTATTTCTGTCACTTACAAACGGAAGGGTCGGTTTGGCTTTTACCTAAAAACGCCAAAAAAGTATTCGTTTGGTAGAATCTTGATTTGCTATCCGAAACTGTTTCATTGTCTCAGTACTCGAGAGAAATCATCACTAATGAGAGCTAGAAGCGAGTTCAGGCTAATAAATAATTTGGATATAAATGTAAACTCAGCAAGTTCGAAGCCCCTCGTAAGCCAGAACTGAAAGTTCAATTTACAAATATTGTGCAACTAAATAAGCTTAGCCTACAGGCATATCTTCTGGGCATTCATTATCCACAGCATTACCGATATCTGTAAGGCCCGCATAAAGTCAATAAGCAACAAAAACCGCTGTTTTCGACGGACAAGAGCTACGGTAATACTTCTGAAGTTCATGCCGAGTACGAACGGTACTTTTTCTTATCAAAAAACAAGGGGAGACCAATACACATGTAAATGATCGCAATGATGGGAAATATGTTGTGGGTTGTGTCGTGTTTCAGATTTTGAAATTCCTAACAATAGGAAATGAATTTTTTGGTAAAGGAAGCGTCCATGTCGTAGTCCCGGAAATTATTGACGTTGTGTTATGTGAAATATGAGTTCATTAGAATTTTTTTTTTTTTCTTTTTTGTTATTTAAAGCACGTAATTGAAAAGAATTGCTTTTAAGAGAGTTGCCCGAAAGTTTAACAAACGTTGTCATTGGTGTTCTATTGCATATAGAAACTCATTGAGAGGCGATGGTTTTTGCAATTTGATGCGAGTTTTCAGTGAAACAATTGTTTTTGTACTTGGCACCGCCATTATTTACGATTTAAACGGAAAATGTGGTTTCATTATAGGCTATTGGCGTTAAGTGCTTTTTAACATGAAATAAAAATTTCATTATAAAACATTTATTGTTCAAAAATTAACGGATAAAAATACATAAATAGATTCTGTTGTAATTAGGCACTTGGCGTTTTCAAAATTCATAAAAATAAATAAAGAAATTTACCACAAAATAATTTATCGAGTGCCACTTTACCCCACAAACAAAATAAAAGGAGAAATGAAAACTTTCCTAGAGTTTTTTATGCAGAACAGAAAACAAAAAATATGCATAAAGAGAAACCGAACTGAGAACATCGCAAATTAATTTTAGTAACAATTTTTTAAAAACAGAAAAACTTTTCGTAATTCAAGTGCATATCTGACGTTGACGCCAGAGTAGATTTTTAAATACACTTGAATCGTACCGAGTACGCGAAAAAGTTGCACAACAATACTTTCAGTGATTTTAGTTTACTTTATGTGCCGTATATATTATAAAACTTATTCGAGCTTTGCTTATTTAGTGCTGTGCGAGTGAAATCGAAAAGTCTTGCCTTTCAAATGCCTCGCATTTAATAAGAACGAAGAAATATCGCGACATACGAAACAGAGAAAACACAAAATTACCTTAATTTTTAGATTTAATAAAAGATTTCCTCTTCGCAAATTTGGATTCCGGGATGCTTTTTTTTGTTGTCTTTAATGGTACATAAAAGCTTTCACCCAAATGTTTACTTGAGGTTAAACAATTTAATAGTTGTCTGTTAATATTTGTTTATTTCTATGCCTGTCATCAAAGGATGAAGGGCGTATTCATTTTGCTAAAACGTTTGCAACATCTAAGCGGAAGCTTCCGGGGAAATGCTCAATCGATTAAGGTACGTCTTTCTGTCTGTCTATTTATATGTCCGTCCTTCCGTCCGTCCACTCTCTGTTCACCGGTGTGTTTGTCTTTTCTTTCTTTTTTGGCGTAGTGGCAGCACACAACCACCTACTCAAAGCCATCCCGGAAGATCTTGCGCATTACCTCGAGGTGGACTGCTATGAAATCTTGGTTCTCACTATATCATCTTACTTCCCCTCTCGCCGTTTGAAGTTAGGGATTCGGATGTCACCTTCGTAAGGCTTTATAACGAAGAATGTCTTGCGCAAAACCGTTGAAAGAATGCCTGGCGTAATTTCCATCTCGAGAGATCTGAAAAGCCTGTTTTCAAAAACACATACAAGCCGGACAGACGAAAACAGTGTGTCGCGCATCGTCATTTATGCCTTTGCTCAGGTCGAATGCACTGTCTGTTCGTAAGTTAAGACGGTACAAATAACTCGAAAAATTTCAAATAACGTGAAAAATATACAAATAACGTGAAAAATTTGGTTAGGATGAAATTAACTTCTTCATATTTTCTCCTTACCCTCATTGTTCTATGTTTGGGATGAGGGCGTAAGTTCACCTTCCTTAGTCTGCAAAGATCCCTATAACTTCTTTCGCCAATGGATCCTTCCTTTTTGCCGGTGTGGCTACATAAATGCTCCTACAAAGGTAAGGGTAACTCTTTCTGTCTAAGGGTAACTTTGTCTGTTCGTATGTCACCCTGTCAGCCCATGTGCGTAAAGCCTGCGGTAAATATATTCCTGCTCGCAAAAGTGAAACTATTGTCTTCAAATTTTTGCAGAGGCCTTCGAACTTTTTGCACGCAAGTGCAAAGTAGTATTGAGCCTGAAAGTACCCCTATTTTCGAAAAAAAAATTCTTGAAACATTACTTGTTACTTATACACTACACCGAATGTAACGATACAAATTTACTTAAATATTCCATGGACAATCTTACAGTGTCTGCGGAAAAATGGAAAGCAATTGGCCGAATCGAAGTTTCACTTTTCAAATATAATTTCCTTATCTCTCAGAGATAAGACTATTGAAACCCTTTTAAAATCAATCGCCAACCCCTACGGTCTAAAATAACTACAACCTATTGCACATCTTTTAGCGACTTTTAGTCATTAAGTTGAACTTTTTTAGGAACTTACTTGTGACTCTAATAAATTACAACAAATTTTTTGGCTCTGTTACTCCTCCTCACTGGTGTAGTGGTGTGTTAGCCTTCGTAGGATGGTATGATGGAGCTCGAGTATGAGGATTTCGCCACAATTACTTAAAAACCATATATCAGTGGAAGAATGACATGCTAGTAAGGTTTTGTCTTCACACAATTACCTACAAAATGCGGCAAATCCTACAGAAGTTACGATTTAAAGTACTTATGATACGACGTGCGTTTGATATAATGACTGAAAGCCTCTATTTGCTTTATTATCGCATATAATGCGGAAGGCAAGGGTAATCATTAATAGATGCGGCTCAAGTGATAGTTCAATCCCTTCTTTTGGTATTTCATTCCGTTTGTGGTCACTTTAACTCTCGTATGACCTAAGGATATGTATGGTTGAATGTAGCTTTAGATTAATAACATGTCTCTTAACTGCAGCGTTTAAGTTCAATCGTAATATTGAAATGTGGTTTTCAACTATGGACTATGTAAAGATTGACTTGTTCATCGCAATTTCTACGATCATAACAAAAAGACGGCAGAGCAATGTATTAAAAACAAGAAATCGATCGTAGTGAGGATATAGCGAGAGCAAGCAGGAACATTATATTCGACTAATCCTGAATCTTGCATTCGTGTACTAAGCAGCGAATCCGATAGACCAATTTACTCTATTTTCTAGCCTGCGTGAAAGGATTTCCAGTGTTACCACCAAATTTGAAGTCGGGATCATCGCATTCCTTTCTGCGGCCAACAGAGCGTCAACAACACGCACCATACCGACGGACGGACGTAGCTAGTTCGGTTCAGAATTTCACGCTGACGTTGAATACATATACTCTTTAGGGCTTCTGAAGTTTCCCCACACAGAAATTTCCAGTCGCATTATGGGGAAATGAATACATCTTCGTTTTTAAGTGGTGTGCAAAATGCCCTCTGTTAGGTTTGACAAGTTTAGCTCTCACTAATTATTAAGGATAGAATTCCTATTGGTGGTAAACAGAACTAAACTGGAAAAAACCAAAGTTGATTTTTATCTTTTTGTCAATATTTGCAATATTTTTGTGGGGTGGGCGGGCTTAGCTCTTAATCAGTTTTATAGATTATCGCAGATTTCAAATTCAATTTAATTTTTTTTTAAAGGATTTTTTGTTTCCATAATCGCAATGTAGAACGATTTGTTAGACAGCTGTACATGTTATAAATGCGTTGGGTGGCTATTCAGGCAATCATTTACTATCCTAACACATTAAGTTAAATATGGTGGCGGTAGACCAATAGTCTCTGACTATGCGGGACAATAGGCGCCAAAATATCATTGTCACGAAAACAATCGTTAATAATAAATTTCAATTAATTCGAAAATTGTATGAAATTTTCGTGAATATAGATTTCACATCAATAAAATATATTTTGCACAAATGAAACAATATTTATACCCGCCATTGTTGGATAGGAGGTATACTCATTTTGTGTTTTTCTATAATGTATGTAGCACCCAAAAGGTAGCTTCAGAGACGCTATAAAGTGTATATATTCTTGATCGGCGTGAAATGCTGGGTTGATTTAGCCATGTCTTTCTGTCTGTGCGTCTGCGTGGTGTGTGCTGTTGGCACTCTCCCCAGGTTGGTATTCAATTCAAAACGGGCAAAATTGGTCAGAACAGAAGCGCGTATTGGAGCGTAAACTGAACGCAACTCAATTTTCTTAAACAAAATGTTTTCGATTTTTTCTCGTTACTCGTTAATTATTAAACTTAGAAGGTGGAAATATTTCATCTTTACTTTACGAAACACTCTACTCTTTACGTCGAAAAATGGGAACAATCGGGGATGCCCACAAAGTTACGAGTACTTAAGTTTTATTTTCTTCACTTTTTTGAGGTTTTGTGCTTATTTATCATACGGCAAACAAGACAGAATGTTCACAACCATTTTCCCCTTAGGCTATCTGCCTAAAAATGGGTTAATTCTAAAATAAATATGATAAACACCGCCCCGTGCCATGATAAATCAATTTTTTCTTAAACAATACCAGCGATGTGGGTATCAAATAAAAGAATTTGAAGAGTAAAATGCGAAAAGCGTAGTGGTGAGTATGCAAAATTCAGACCCCGACGCATACAACTTTCTCATATGTTTTGAGTGGAGTCATAAAAGCCAACACTAATGAAGATATTGATGTGGATAATAGTGGGGGAAAAAAACGAAGCGGTAGGATAACACATTTCTTGTATTTATGGTACACGAGCATGTTAGGCATACCGTCGGAGGAACGGAAACAATTGCATTGTTAAACTTGTCTTTTTTGCTTGCAATCTTTGGAAAATGAAGTGATTGCCAGAACCACAAAGACGTCCACTCATTCCAAAAAAAAAAAAAAAAAAAAGACATATGCAATAAAACGAGTTGGTAGGTAGGTTTTCACTTCAAAGAAAATTTATTAAAAAAAGCAAAACTCTTTTCACAGAACTTTAGGTCTGAAAACTATTGTGGATACGGAATTTAAATTCAAATGAAAAATTTGACCCGTACAAGACTTATCACGTGATAGTTCAATAACACAAAAGTCTAGTTACAAAGATCCGTAATTACAGCGTAAGATACGATGTATTGCCAAGTAATAGAAATTCTTTTACTATTTGACATTAAAGCAGATTAGTAGGTAGCGATAAAGTTAGCGAATGACGCTCACTACGTTACCCTGACATATCATTTATGCCAAGAAAACCCAACAAACTTTACATTGATTGTCGCGGTTGCGAGTGCTTTAAATAACTAAAAAACGATTTAATATAAAAAGAAATAAATAAATTATAGAGAACGTTATGATTGCTCTAAATTAACTGCCTTTTTTTTTAGTATAACAAAATTTTTATTATTTACCTTATCGTTTACATCATTATACCAATAAAAATAAATAAATAAAACGTAAAGAAGCGCGCAGTTGCATCTCAAGTGAAAAGAAGCCAAAAAAAAAGAAGGTATAAAAGAAAGGAAATCCACTGAGACTTACAGGAAAGTAAAACAAGAGCGTACTCGTATTTTGTTATTTCTCTTTTTACATAGACACAGTAGCAAGTATGCTCGAAACCGCTGCGGTAGATGGACACTATAAATTGCGTATCATATTTTAAATGGGAAGCAATAATTTTTTTATAAGCTTTTATTTAATTTGCTTTCCTGTCAGCACGGAAATGCTCGATCGATATTTCGGTCACTTCCACGTATATCCAATCAAGCTGAAATTTTCCACACACACCTCTGGTTACGATAACAGTGTAATGTGATAAATTCGACGGCAGATTATCTTTTTCTTGATTAGAGCGCTTAGAGAGTGGAGTACGACAAGAAGAGGAGGTCAATATTACGTTACAAACGACGGATGCTACAACGAGGATTATCTTTGATTTATTTATTAGTTACATTTAGATAATCAACTAATTTTAGATGGGGAGATTAAATAGAAACGGATGTAAAGAACTCGGAACAACTAAGATTACTATACAACACTATAATACAACACTAAAACAACATTATACCTACAAAACATACAAAGTACGTACGGGAAAGTGTATGGAATACATTGTTTTCACCAGAGAATGCACCTGTAACCACCCACTATTTAAAAGTTAAAGATGTCGGAAAAGTCATGCTTATCTGCTTAGAATCGGGTGTAGAAACTAAATAGTACACGTTATTAAAACTGTCACAAAGAATCCGAAAGGGGTCAAATAGTTCATAATTGAGTCCACACTGATCGAGTTTAATTCTTTTCAATTATATTTTTGCTAACAAATTATTTATATCAAATGAAAAGATTTGGATAGTAGGCAAAACAAAGCTATCTGGAAAGGAACCTTGCGATATTAAAGCGTTCACAGAAATCGCTGGAGTGAGAAAATAATTACTTCGAGTTATGATAAACTAAAAAGTAAATAGTACTTTTTTTATTTAACTAACCTTTTTTTAGCGAACTGGAGGCTTAGAACAAATGAAGTTTTCTTCACCTTAAAATATTATACATCCCAAGCTTCTAGGTACAGTCACAGAAAAGTGGCTGGAACGTTTATTTTCCACTTTCTACTTCACTCAAATAAAAGTTTATTTAACAACAAAAATTAATACATCTTCGTACATATTTATACATCGTGTTATATACAATTTTGATTTATAAATGAAACATTTTTTATGCGCCTTTCGAACCTAATGAAATTGAAAATTTTGTAAAGACAAGGCCCATATTAAAGCGAAAAAGGCCCACACGCATATCCCTTTCGTTTGGTTGCCTTCAAAACAAATATCATGGAAGCGTTAATAGTTGTTGGGGTCATTACGCATTTGGGCAACAGATAAACTTTGGTTTTTTTTAGATACAAAAATCCTTTTGGGGATAATGCTATGTAATTTGAACATAATTCAAGAGCTAAGTCGCTTTATGGAAAATCCAATGGAAAATCCCATGCTGTCTTTCGAATGTTATTTCAAATGCTTTAAAGTAGATTTGAGAGACTAAAATAAATAAAATATAGAAAAATATTAAATGCACAATGTATTGGAATGGTTTCAAGTTAAATATTTCATTCATCACAGTGTGTGAAAATCCTTCCTGCAAAAATGAAGATGTGTTTTTCTTAGTTACATTCCCACAAGTTTGCACTTAGACAGAATGGCCCAGAAAGTGCCGCCGTCTTAAGGCAAAATACCAAGAAGATAAAATTTTCAAAACTTTTTATCTTAAGCGAAAATTCCGATTACTTGCCTTCTTAGACCCTAACTTTGCACGGATTGCCATGCTAAAGTAAAATTCTCACAGATTGCTATCTTAAATCCAAAAAGTTGTTATCTTCAAAATGAATAACAAAATCATGCCTTCTTAATTTAAAATGTCTACAAGTTGTCATCTTAAGCCCTGGCTATCGCAAAGATTAAATCTGGCATGAAGCCACGTTCAACCTCAATGCCCACATGTGGTCAAATTACATCCAAATTTCCACAAGCTATTAACTTATACGGATGCAAAGAAAGGTTATATTTCAAGCCGTTCTGGGTGCTAGATAAGTCGGCACAAACTTAATAGAATCTTGTATTTCAAGTCGTGTAGGGTGCAATAAGATTATAAAATCAGATAGCTAAGGGAGCAGGCGTTCTGACTTAAACCAACTCGGAATCTTAGTTACATTAAAAATATATCTTCTTATGATGTCTGTAAAGAATATCCTTTTTCGTAGACTCGGAAGGACAAATTTATTTTAAATAACTTCATCCTCCAATAGCGCCTACGAAAGTTGCTACAAAAGAATTGTGTCTTTATATAATTTTTCTTTTCATTAAAATATTCTGAAACATTGAATGCTTTATTATTTTTTAAACTTTTTTAGATATGAATGACTCTGTTTTTAGTATTTTGCCTTTTTAGCTGAAGCCTAAAGCAAATTATCCGCATTAGAGTATGGGAATCTTTTCAGTAAAATTAAAATAAAATATTAAATAATAAATAAATAAACTTGTGTTGTATTTGTGACTTGTATCTCTTTCGGAAAATGTGAAAAATTCAATAAAATTGCATTTCTTACTTAAGGGTATTTGGGAAATGAATGCAACGACAAGGTTTCAATTGCATCCACTTAACAGTTGGTTCTGCGTAATGCATAAAAATTTATATAAATTATTGTAATTATGGCTTAAAGGCTTTCTTTGTCTTTCCTTTTGCATCTTATCTTATCTTATACATCAGCCAATTTCGTTCGTTCCTATTTAATTGAACATATACACATACACATACACATACATATGTATATAAATTTACATCTATTCTCTATTGATATTTAAATCAACGTATTTGTATTCATTACTCGCAACGCATGTAATGCATGCTTAATGAAGTATATGATAGAACTTAAGTAAATTTGTATTCTTTTGCTTAATTACACCTTTGAGGTTTTTCAAATATATATAAAATTTGTTTTACGCTTCAATTATGGCAATATTCCATAATTGAATGTCTTTATTGCAACAGAATAAATATAATTTAAATAAATAGAAGACCTCTAGAGCTCTTAAGACGAATCTTGGACACGCATCAGCATTAAAAATTTTTTCAACACGCACTTGAATGTCATTTTAATTAACATTATTTTTCACGAACTTTGAAGTTTACAAGTTATATGTAGAGAGTTTAATTTTTTTTGTTTACCTTTTTTGGCTGCTTTTAATAATTTTTTCCCAAGAACTTCATGTTCACGCCAAAATGGATTGGGGAACATATCCACATTAATTTCTATATTTCGTTAAGATCTTTACACTTTTACGAACTCGGACAATGCAAGGACAGACGGACGGACAGAATTAAATTGATCCAAAATTTTGAACTAATAAGCTTAACCGTCCACTTCTTAATTAAGAATAATTATGCGTTTTACTATTTCCTGGATTATTATAATGCAAATGAAATAACAAAACTGTTACACTTCGAACTCGCTAGCATTAAACATAATAATAACAAATTTTATTTAAGGAACAAAAAAAAAAAAGAAGAAGAATTTGTGAAACTCTCTTTCAATGATAATATCGATAAAATTGTTCACATATTTCTTGTCATTTATATATGCATATGTAACTATGTATGTATGCATTAATATCGTGGTGAAAAAAAGAGAAAAGAAGCAATGAGTACGTTGTTGCCGGTGGTGGTGCCATTAGTGCATTTTATGTAGCCGTTTAGATGCACTGATATGAACGGTATCCGTACAATCATGCAGAAAATCTTTAGTATGCATTCAAGTGGCGGAAGTGGGTGTTGAAAGTCAAGTATCAAGTCTAGAGTTCTGCCAAGTGAATATGCTTTCAATATAAGAACGTACAATGCTTTCTAGTATATTTTTTTTTTTTCTATTTTTTTGTAAGTATTTTGTCCTTTACTTCCATGCATTTTTGCTACATACTCAGCTGAGTATACGTGACAGCTGTCGCCTTTGAACCACGCTGTACTTATAAGCACTAGAATATTTTTAACCTTTTTCTTGTTTTTTTTTCTTTTTTTGACTACCAGCAAAAAAAAAAAAACAAACGAAAGGAAAGTCATATAAAATATACGGCGTAATTACCACTCAACTCTTTTACCTAAAATTCATTTATGCAGTAAGCGAATACATATCACTATCTAAAAAGAATCACGAAGCAAGACGATCAATAATTCTCGGCACTGACATATAAATGTTGCGCATATTATTTATAGAAAATGTCACGTGAAGATTTCATGCCATTTTGATCATTTGCTTACGGGTCGCAGTGAGGCTACTCTTGCTATTTTCAGAGCATGGGGAGAATTTGAATATCAAATGTTGATTAAACATTTTTCTGTTTGATGAGGAAAGCTGCAGTTGAATTCAGCACGTGAGAATACCATTTTCCGAAGGCCTACCGCTGTTACCAAGAGTAAAAGGAAACCTAGGATCACAAGTCAATAGCAAAATTGGATGAATTGAGTTGCGAATTGCTGCCTTATGTTGCCATTTATTCCCTAAGTCTGAACCTTACAGACCACTATCAAAGCTCACAAGGATGCTTAAGGGAAAAAGATTGCGTAGTTGAGACGCTAGTCGATATCGGACATAAGCCATTACCGAGTTAATATTCTTGTTAGTAAAAGCAGTCTTGTCGATGGATAGCAAATTTTTGGGAACATCTAAGAAATCTTTTCCATACATAGTCAATTGAACCGTTAGTTGGGTATATTTTCAGAATTTTTGCAAACCGTTTAATACAGAGAGCATCGAAATCTTAGAGAAGCGTTGAACTGATTATATAATCTTTGAGGGAGACTAAGTTGATCAATACAATGACTTTGTGAAAAAAAAAAAAAAATCAATTTTTTTTACTTTGTCCCGGAAATTATTAATCGACATAATATGTTATCGGCATGTGTTTATATGATAAAAGGATGTCCAAATGTCCGGCATGTACAGGTTATTGCGTATGGGTTTGCTTTTGTATGTACACATGTAAGTGCATAATTGAATTTATTATCATAAGGTAATTAAAATGAATAGGAAATTAAAAATTTAATTATTTTCGGTCATGAGACGCAAATGCATAAGCGAGAAAGGCCATCTACTATAAAAGATAAATTTCCATCCAAATATGCAACAGCTTCCATGGACAGAGATCTAGATGCAATGCAAAGCATAATCATAATCAAGTCATAATCATTTCCGAAAACTTCCTTTATATGAAATTATTTTTATTAACATTACTTTTAGAAATAACTATAAACAAAATTAACTGGAATTATAGTATCTATATATACATATGTATATACTTATGCATTGGACTTTTTAGAGAGATCTTTTTTCATATTTCTTTTCATTTAATATATTTTCTATCTTTTATGCACCATATCTTTGTGTTATGTAATATTCTGCAGAGTCGTAAACATAACTGTCGTTATAATAGTAACAACAACAACAACAACAACAACAAAACTAAAATGTTATTCCAAAACAATAAATACTTTCTATAAAAGTTGGACAAAAGGAAATGCAACGGCAAGTTGACTTTGCCGTAAACAGGATTAAAGCTCACGATAGTGAAGAAGTAACAGTAACTTCATATATCCTAATAGTAAAAGCAAATGAGAGAAACTAATGAAATGAAATAAGTTAAATTTCCCTTAAGTCTCCGCAATAGTGCAACATATCTAGCTATGTACACTTGCACTTGTGCAAACATGTGAAACTAGTCACATACATGTCCGTTCGTAGCTGTACCTTGTAGATAGACTAACTAAGGTCACAACCAAGTTTTTTAAGTGTGGATAAGAAGAAGACATTTTCCGTCTTTTTCTCGAAGAGTCAGAAAGTGTAACGGATGTTTACGTTTAGATGTTACCCGTTTGAAAATTCCAAAGAACAAATGAAAGACCACATCTAACAGCGAATGCCCGCAAGACTTCGGTTGAGCTAACTGTCTGGAAGATAAGAAGACTTAATCGACCCTTTCTGAAGCAAAATACATACTTCTCGAAGAGCCTAAAAGTGGATGAAAGCCCAAGAGTTACATACTTTGATTGAGCTAACGCACGGAAAGGCAAGCAAACTTAACCGAACTTTTTCGGAAAAAAAGGAAGAAGAACCTAAAAGTGAATGAAAGCACACAAGATACATGTTCTGATTGAGCTAACCGTCCGAAAGCCTGCATAGCTTTACAAAACTTCGAGAGTTGCCAAGGAGCAGCTGGCATCTCCTTGAAATAAACAAGAGTTCATATATGGCACTTCTTGGTCAAGCTAACTGTCGGAAGGAGAAGAGACCTTAAGGGATAATATAGTTTTGTATTTAATAAAAATGTTCCCAAGTTATATAATAAAAATTAAAAGGCTCATTAACATTCGGATTGTTTCATAGGAAAGTAGACCCAGCTCTTCTTTTACAAATGCATATTCCATCTTTAGCAAGCAAAACCCACTCATTTTTTTATTACAAGAAACGAATTAAAATTAATATACAGCAGAAACCCAGTCCATAAGTACATACAACATACAAAAAATGAAATTGAAATTAAAAGTAAAAATCGATGTCCCAACTATTCATCGCGACTTGATAACAAGCGTGGACCTTTATGACGAGTTGGATCAAAAAAGCTATCATCAATAGATATGTCGGGTGTATCTAGCACAACTGTCGGGTTTTATTCGAATTAAGAATTTTGCTCGTTATTAACGACCAAGTAAGCTGTAGAGTAAGTCACTAAGCCATGTATGAGCATAAACCGACTGACCCCTGTGCCCGATATACCCCCGGTTTTATTTTGTTGCTATATACATAAGTTTCTGCCGCACGCTGTCAAAGTGAGAATTTAAACAAAAATTCGTGCTAGAAAAAAAAATTCGTGTATAAAAAGTGTATTTGCTCTCATTGGTAAATCGTGTTAATTCAAAATCATGTAAACGAGACAGAGTAAAAAAAGAGTTGGATGTATAAGACTTGGGGTTAAAGGACAGTTCCACAATCCTTTTTTTTTTTGCTAACTCTGCCTCTGCGCGCTTCTGCAAGTCATAAGTTTATATTTGGATGAACGGATAAAAATCTTCTTTGCGAAGATTTGGTTTTAAGAAAAATGGCATGGACTTGAATTCCTTTTTTTTAAAACCGGCCGAAAATTGGCTATAGAATCAACGCGGAGGTGGTGAAGTGATTTTCACTAGAGAAACTTATTCTGAAGCTGCGGGTAAAGCTTCTTCAAACGGGGCTATGTTGCAGGATCCAGCGATATGGCGAGTTCGAATGTAATTGTTTCGAGAAAACCGTTTCTCATGTTTCAAGCTTCAATTTCGAGGACATTTTTATTTTGCTGCTAATCTTCGACATTTGCGCCATACATTTGATGTAACGGTTCTATAGGCGTACTAGGATTGCGCTTCAAATTTATATTCGACCAATAATGTTTTCTGTTTGCCGAGTTATCCGCTCCGCACAAAATAACTGTGACACGGTTCAATGATTGTGTTCGCAAAGGGTGCCTTTTGATTTATTTGAAATTTAGTACCAATTTGGTACCAGTCCATAGAAAGGGTCTTTTAAGTTAATACAAAAAAAAGGGGAGCCGAGCACAACGTCATATGATAATCGAAATGAACACTTTGTCATACATTCAATGGCTGCAACTGCTTGCTTTACATATAAAGTAAAGCAAAGTATACCTTATCGTTAGTTGTTAATAAAAATGTCTGAAAATAACAGGATACTGACCCAGCACGCTTCCACTGCGCTCTAAAAAATTAAAATTTAAATTCTAAAATAACGAGTAACGCAAATCCGAAAAGCCACCCATTAGGCAGGTAATTATGATTATTTCGACACATGGAATATCGAAGTAACGAGTACTTTAATGGAGTGTGGAGGAAACCAGAAATTGCAACTGCCACTGAATGTGAAGCTATCAATGTAAAGCCCACTGTGCAGATACTCACAGAGTTTACAACCGCCACTGTGATAATCAATTACATTCCATTTGACATAAGCCGAACTAGTATATGACATTTTTCTGCTACTAGCTTAGTGTCAGGAGAATTGCTTCATTTTGCTTGTAGGAGTCTTCCATGCGAACTCTACGTTGGTATTTAAAAGCCAATATACTTAAAATATATATCGTGGAAAAAATCTTACGGTTACACGTGCACTGTCTGAATGTCTTGAAAGCATTTCAATATTAAAAGATTAATTTTTGGAGCATCTAACCCTATGGACATCTGGAAAATAACTTGAGAACTTAATATCAATAAAATACTTGACTCTATCTAAGCTGCTAAACTAACCATCTAATCTGCCTTAAAAAAAAAAGAAGACGAGCCGATGCTCTTAGTTGCTGGTGCTCATTTTATTTTTAGACCTAGAATTTATTTATTCGGTCTATGCAAATTATAATAGTCATACACACACATCGTTTAGTAATTCCCGGGACGAAGGCAAAAAGAAAAAAACTATTCTTTCGACTTTATTTAGCAACACAATCTGTTTTAAGAGTGATATGTAATCGTTCCAAAGCTGCCTTAATATTTCGGCATATGTTTTATAAAAGGATTTCTCAAGATCCATAAAGTCTTCATAAATGATCTCATCGCTTGATCCCTGTAGAATCCATATGCAACTTTCGGTTCATAATTAAGCCATTTAGCCATTTAGAAAGTGGTTCTGGAATCTTTAGGAGATGACAGCTATGTCCCGCAACCTCACTTTTCGATTATCGAGTTTTTTTCTTACAAATACTTCATGGTGTGATGAGCAAAGCCGTCAGTCTTCACACTTAGTTTTAAAGTTGTACGCATTTTGAGTAGGTTACGTTAATAGATAGATCGTGGAAATGGTGGAATTATCTAATAGCAACGCTAATCTTTCGAAGCGAAATAAGGTGGAAATGACGTTTATTCTGTGGATCGATTTAACTAATAAGCATTCAGGGATCGACAGGCTATCAATTTCTTTGTTAAAGTCCCTGGTGACGAACAGAAACGGACGTTTAGGTTACCAACCCATGGCCTAGGTTTAATGGTTACTATAACTATTCTCTGTGGACAATCCCTTTAGTCAAATGGCAAATGGTGTAACTGGAATATTGAATTGTGACAATCGGTTATTACGGTAAGAAAAAGAACAGCATGGTTCGGTTTAGCTTATGGCAATAAATTTACAAAAGCACAAAGAATATAAAGCGAAACCATTATGATAAAGCACTCAAATAACTAACAAAGATTACATAACGACCAATACAAGTTACCATAGTATAGCAAACTAGGCGGTTGCAGGAAACAGATACATTTCAATAAAGGGTAAGGATATTGTAATAGGAATCGTGAAAAGGCAAGTTGTACTAAATATATTAAAAAATATTGGTGCGTCGTACTCTCAGTAACTCTACAAGATAAGCTACTGCAGGGATAGGAACGCATGGAACCATCGTGAAGCCAACCACAGGCTGGTAGCTTGTAACATACCCAATTACTAATCTGTACATTGGTACAACCAATCGCCTTGTACTTTCATCGCGTCCAGCATCATAAGTGTCGGTTATAATTATTAAAATTTTCCCGATTCAATATTTCTTAATAATAAATAGAATTTTCAGTTATCAAGCGAATGTGAAAAAATGCATACAAAGGGGTTCACTTCCCACCCATTACCAATTATTATCCAAAGGGATAGGACCACGGGGACAAGATCTTATTTTTAAGATTGTGTGATGGTAATTGGTACAAAAGACTGATTAACCTGCACCTCCCCCCTGCTCCCCCAGCGTTCTCTATAAAGTAAGTTTTTAGGCGAGAAAAAAGCTTCACGCGAATAGATGAAGAATTATATTAGAAGCAAAGCAATGTAGAGTATTTAATAGTCGGTCTTGACCGAGTGCAATGTTTTAACTAATTTTTATTAAATTAAAAAACTTTTTTTTTGTTTTCCGATTGTAAAATAGGTTAAGAACTGTATTCCATTAAAAAAAGATTTGTGAGAATAACTTAAAAATTCATTTGCTTTTAACTCAGTGTTAGTATAACTTTTTTGTTTCGCATCCGTAGTAACATTAAAGTAAACTTTGAATATGTCCTTCCGGTTTTCGTATAATATTCGACTGGAAAACATAGAATTTAGTGAAAAATCAACAAAAAGTTAAAAACATTAAGTTTATGTTTGCAATCATGCAAACACACATCCGTACGTAGGTGCATTCGCATACATAAACGTATGTATCTCTCTTATAACTCCCTTTATTTTTTTCTCTTTATACATATGTATATCTATATATATATATATATATATATATATATATATATATATATATATATATATATATATANTATGTATATAAATATATTTAAAAGCAAGCGGTATTTACGTATTTTATATCTTTGACATGTAGGCGACGTTAGGTGATGTAGTTGTAGATGTAAAGATTTTCTTATTCATAGAACTTGCTTAATTACTTATAAACATAAGCATGACAAAACCATCTAACCGAGAAACTAAAGTGTGTTTTACAACTTAACTCACATGCACACATCCACATAAGCACATATGTGCATTAAGATATATATGTATATATATATATATATATGTACGTACATGCATAAATAGGCAGTTAGGCTGATGATACGTCGCACATACATACATACATGCATGCATGCAGAGGTAGAAAGGATAAATTTATGCATTTGTACCTTAAACAAATGCTTATATTTCCGTTAACCAACAGCATTTCTCAGGTGGAAATTTTGTAGTTGTCGTTACTTTTACTTGTTATTCAGCTTGTTTATCCTGTAGTTACCACTACAAACACATATGTATACATGCATGCATATTTACACAAATGGAAAATAAATGCTTACGTTCATATCACAAAAAGCATATTCACAAGAAAACATATATGTGTATATATGTAAGAAAAAAAAACCACACACATACACACACACACATACGCACAAAGGTACAGGCACACAGACTGGTGTTACTGGTTTCTAGTGAATGAAATAGTTGTGAATGCATACAAAGAGAAATAATCTGAAGCTTCCACGTACACGAGCAGCCAGTGCTCACAACAGCAACATTGAGAAGAAGAAAAAAAAAAATATATATATATATAGAGAGAAATAAAAACAAACATTTCACTTACATTACTTAGTTAACATACATAGGTCTGTATATGAGCATATGTGTCATAACCATTAGTTGTTTTTATTACATATATATACGTATATGCACTTATATACGTGTGTATATTTCCAAGTTTATTGTATTCTATTCTGTTTATTATTATTCCGTTTTGTTTTTAGAAAAATCTAAAATGCTGGATATAACTAGAGACAGACCAGTTAAGGTAGCTGTTAAGGTAGCCGTACCAGTACGTGATCATCCAAAGGTAAGAATATTTACTCCAATTATTTACGCTAAAACATTCTTTGTACGTTGTTGTTATTTTTCATTTTACCCCCAAAAAAAAAAAAACTAACAAACGATGAACACAAACGTAAACGCAGTTTAATTTTGTGGGAAAATTACTGGGGCCTAAGGGCAACTCAATGAAACGTTTGCAAGAGGAAACTATGTGCAAAATGGCCGTTTTGGGGCGTGGCTCAATGCGAGATCGCAAAAAAGAGGAAGAAATGCGTGCGAGCGGTGATAGTCGTTATGCTCATCTATTCGAAGACTTGCATGTGGAAATATCAACATTTGCCGCTCCTGCCGAAGCTCATGCTCGTATCGCGTACGCTTTGGCTGAAGTGCGTAGATTTTTAGTGCCGGTAAGTAAACCGAAAGGAAATTTGATTAATACGTACGGTGTAAGAAAAATAAGTAAGAAAAAATTAATTTCTGGGCTCAGTAATTACTTAAGATTATGTTAAAATATTTATTCCAGTTTCACGAGCCCTTTCCTTTTTTAAAATTTCTCGCTTATTAGTTGAAAAGTACATGCCTCAATAGTTTTTCTACATTACGTTTAAGGGCAATACTTAAGGATTTATTCTTCTTATTTTGTGACCTCATTAGCTTGTATAACAATCTAGTTAGGTTTCTGCATCAGTATCTTCCTATTAAGAGTCTACATTCTTTATACCCTACATCAGTTTTGGTATAGGGTACATTAATTTCTTGCGAACATATGTAATACCCAGAGGACTTGAGATAGATCCCCTTTTTAGAGTATTCCGATCGATGCAGATGTTATTCAGAATCACTTTCCCAGCTTGTCTGTCTCTCTGTTGTCTGTTCATGGGGGCTTCATTTTCAGCCTATAAGTCGGAACTTTCGTTTGATGAAATTTGATACACCGACTTACTTTGATCCAAGAACGAATCCTATTGAAAATGGTTTGAAGTGGGTTCTCGACCAATCCGCCAAAAAATTGAAAATTTCAACGTTTGTGGAAAAAATCGTAATATTATAGTATTTTGATGCAATGCAATTTTTCAAACCCTTTCCCATATAACTATTCCTACAAAAACTAATTCTTTTTGTGATAAGAAGGTGTTACTTTCAATATTTGATGGCGAAAATCGGGCGGTAATAGTGATTAAACATAGAAATCAATCTTAGCGAATTTGGACTACGAAGATCCATTTTTTGGAGCTCATCTTAAAATTCAGTTGCTAAAGTTTTATGATGAAAATTTGTCCGCAACAGCACTTTCAGCGAAAATTAACCTTAAATGTCTCTTTTTTAGAGCCCACCATATATGAGGGTTGTCTCGAAAAGCAAACCATTATATGGCTAGGAAGTCTAATTTGTTGTTTTATATGAAGTAGACAATTGAAAAATAATCAGACATTGGGAAGTGATTTAAGGTTGCTAAACTTGCATCGCGGCATACGATGTTTAGTGCATGCTCCAATATGCGAGTTTTTATGAAAAGTACGCCTTTATATGAAAATAACGGGTAATTTTTGGTGTACAATCGAAACAAAATGATGTAGAGTGTCTCTAGAGTCGGCTTTGCCGAACTATAATTTCCTCACTTGTCTTAATACGAAATGGTTTTTTGGATAAAAAATTAAAAAAAGGAACAATACCTTCGGGCAAAAGCGCAAACATTGCTTGCAAGAAAGTGGAAGTCCAATTTTCATTGTCGGTGTTTCGATAATTGAGCATTGAATACATACGTAGGTACTATCCATTTAGTTACCAAATCTTCAACATCGAGTACGCGCTATACAATATCGCTAGACGCCAATAAAAAAAAGAAACTGTTTTTTATGATAGTTAGGATAAAAAGGATGATTTCGAGAAACGGTTCATCATTGGCCTTGATTCTCTATTCATCACCAAAGGCCAAATAAACGTATGGCCTAGCGATGCTAGGGCTCCCAGCTATATGTCGAGAAAAGGAATTATGCTTCAACCGAGCATTCCACTGAATTCTTGATTTACTTGGTTAACTGATATGAATACGAAAACTTAAATGCGTTTATTGATCACTAGCCCGAACTTGTAGCTATAAAACGATTTCGATTTTAACCGCACGCCCACATATGCAAATTTATTTCATAGTGTAACCAACAATTGTTTTTGAAGTGTTGTTTATATTGTTGCAAAGAAAAAAGCTCTTGACATAACATAATCAAAGGATAAGCAAAATCTCTTCATCTCTAGAAACCGATCACTAGCTATACCTCTTTTTTAACCAGAAATAATCTTAATCTAGCACTGACTGAAAGACTACTTTTTAGAGTCAATGGTTGTATGATTTTTCAACAAAAAAAAAAAAAAAAGAATTTGTTTACATTTTGTTTGACACCGAGAAAAAAAATGTATTTTTATGAAAAAAAAAAAATATATTTTCCATCAGACGAAACATTATTGTTATTGCTATCTTTACTTTTTCAACAATAATTTGCATCAGTGATTGCGTAACAATTTTCAATGGAAAAATGAAAAACAAAAAATATTACGCATTAATGGATAGAGGGCAGAGGACAGAGGGATTTGAGCATGTCATTAGAAAAGGGAATGATGCGCATATATAAATATATCCCTACAAGTTTCGGAGAATTTGTTAGAATACTGAAGATTACTGAAATGCGTCTTCTTCTTCTTCTTTTGTGAATCAGTAAATCAACAACAGATGAGTAAAAAAGATTCAATGGCATCATGAAGCTCCTTGCTTGAATCTTAATAAAGTTGGCGTTTCGCTTGCTTGTATATATACATATGTATGTATATATATATATCATATATTTTGCGTGTTATGACGTCCGTCAGGTAACTATAATCACTTTGCGGGAAATGATTTTTCCCAAATTTCGATTAATTTTCTCATTTTGTATTATTTTCTCGACTTTTGATCGATATGCTCCCGAATTTTATTTGTTTTGTGAAGTGAAGTGAATTTGGAATGGCTTATGTCGTATTTAAACTAACTTGTAATCTTAACATCTCATTATGATTCGAAAATTAGCAGCTGGCGTTGTTTACTGTATCAGTTGCCAAGCTTTTGCATACTTGCAATGGCTTAGGAGTTCGCTTGCAACTTGGTTCTGTACTGGTTGTGGATATGCCTCTGTGCTAGTTGTGTACATGCTTCTTTTCTTTTCCCCTCTTTTTTGAATATAAAAAATAAATAATAAAAACATATATACAAAAATAAAAAAGTATCTTCTTCTTCTTCTAGAATTGAGCAAATCAGCAGCAGATAAGTCAGTTTTATTGAATCAAAAAATTAAATTCAATATCTTCACCAGTTAATGACTTACTCTTGTTTTCTTTTATCAAATAAATGCATTTTTCGGTCGGGCATACACTCTACAATCGATTGTAAACGATATCCCCGTAGTCGTTTTCTGCATTTTAAGAATAGCCAGGAGTCACGCGAAGCCAACTAAGGCGAACGCGGCTTTCCACACGGGTTGTGGAATCATATTGACCGAAATTGTGCTGTCAGAAATCGTTCTTCAACAGACATAGTAAAAATCGAAATAGCTAACCCTTATGTGTTTGTAAAAACTCGGCACTCTGCAGCGCTCAAATATGTTGGCATGAAACTCTACATGGATGTTAAGTGCAGTACCACAATCCATAATAAAAGAAAAAAAAAAAAAAAAACAATATCCTGATTTTGTAGTCTCGTGAATTTCAAGTGTAAAGCTTCCCCTATTGTTTGTTCGCAGTATTATAACATACTTTTAGGTGATACATTTGGCATTACATGTATAGGCTTTTTTCGAATTTTACAAGCGAAATAAACAAATTAGTATTCCCTACCGTTTATAATTAATAAAGACGGGCATATGTTCCCCAAACATGTACGCAATTAATGGGTTATCAAGGTTAGTTACATTAAATAAAAGAAAAGAAACTCTCGATTTGGTAGAAGTTGTATAGAATACACTAAATGTGAAGGTAACGTCAAAAGCAAACATCCAGTATAGCACCATATAAGAGGCGATTAAACGGTGCGCAATATAGCTGAAGTCGTAGCCCTTTTAGAAAATCACATCAACATTTAGATAGAGAGAAATGAAAAAAAGAAAAAAGTACAGATTTACAGATAAATTAGATCATAATGTTCGACTGTATTGAAAACTCTACGCCTTTGAGATTGGAGTATCCACTCATTTCAGTAGTTTTTTCGTGACCCCGGCAACTCTTTACGACACCCCAGATTGATTTTTCAGTCACTTTTTTCAGCTTATATCGAGATGTATATTATTAAACGCAATGGGGCCAGCGAGACCAACGACGCGCTTCGACCTAAGCTTTATGTCGAATCATTGAAATCAGAAAGCCGACGATTTTCCCTATCCTTGTCTCATCCTTGCACCAAATTAATTGTGGAATATTATGTCTAATCATGCAACCGATGAGTAAAACAAATCATTGCTGTTGTAACAGTAAAAAATAAGAAAATTATATTCGCCTATCAGCGAATCTTTAATGTTCGCCGCCTCCGCCACCGCCCTTATTGTAATAAACAAAAAAAGTCAGAATACTAAATTTTTACATTTTATGATATTGGGTAAGCGTGACCGACTTACTCCATTTTTGTAGACTGTACCGGAAAATTCTATTTCTGTTGCGGCCAGAAGAATGTTTATCACAGTCGTTACACGAACGCAAGCGAACATGCTTAAATCGATCCAGAATTTTGGGCTGATCAAGAATATATAAATCTCTCTCTCTCTCTCTGCGACTTCCCCATGGATGTTTCAAAACTTTTGAACCATCCTTCGATGGTGGTTGTAAAAAGACTGAAATAACCAGTTTCTATGGTGAAGGTAGGTGCTAAAGTGAACAAACGAATAGGAATAAAGGTTAGCTGCCACTGCAGAAACTATTAGCATACGGATGAAGAAGACCCGCCTTTCCCTGTTCCCGATATGCGCTCACAACACGTTAATAATCAACAATGTGAAAGAGTTTTTCCCCAATTCACAAGAGAAGCAAGCATACTGTGAATACTTCTTCACTTCAAATCGGACCGTTTCTATATATTAACACAATGTCAGATGTGTAAACTATCGCTGCGCTAACTTAGTTTGCCACAAGGCGAGACCCTAATCTAAAGACGAGTTTATAATATGTTGGAAATTTTTCAAGGAAACCCTTTAAATCCTACCATTCGAAGAAGTGAGGCGTAAATCGATTTATTTGTTATTGTGTGAGAGAAACTAAAACTTCCGACAATTAATGTAAAGTAAAGTATTCGTTCCTGCCTTAACTCACAATAAAACTGCAAAGCTTCATTATTAATAATTAGCTGTTTGTCCCACAAGAAAATGCTTGAAAGTAATCGTAGCATGAGGAGGAGGCGAGAGGCGTTCTCATTAAGAAGTTTCATTTCAGTATTACTGCTAAATAATTGTGTGCGCATAGAATGCAAAGTGAAAACTGTCATCAAAATCCATCCGTTTTAAGTGGACATACTGCTTAAGTGCACTTTACAAAAGCAGGACTTGAACACAACAACAATACGCAAACATAACAATAAAAAAAAAAAAGAAGCCAAGTGATGAAAAGTTTATCATAATTTAAAATTCATCTGTCGTTTGGGGAGATTATATTACATTAACTTCTGTGTGTAAAACTTTTATTTTAAATAACAAATTATAAAATAATTATATTTAATTTATTTGTGCAATTTTTCCCATTTATTTTTGTAATTTTACTTTAAATGTTTTTAAAACAATCAAGGTATAAATATTTAAAATTTATTGTTCCCTAAATGAGTGATTAAATTGTTTATTAAACACTTGGAATTTATTTATTTATTTATTTTTCGTTTTAATTTTCTACTACTACTACTACTACTAATGTTGTAATTGATGTGCAATAATTGTTGCTATTGCATTGCCTGAGTGTGTCTATGCGTGTGTGTGCCAGTAAAACCTCATTCATTACACACCAAATTGTTGTCATTTATATAAAATTTTAATCATCGTAATTACTGTTGCTCATAAAATATGTAATATGTGCAGGGTATGTGTATCGTCAGGCATAAAAATGAACATATCTGCATTAGTATCTTTTTGCATGAACATATATATGTATATATATATGTGTATGTGTATATATTTGCATGAATATGCATACATATCGATTTGCGTCGGTATTTGCTTATAACTGATAATGTCAAGTCACCAGTGACAAATGCGGTATTCCGCAAACAATGTAAACCAAACTAATTGCAATTGTGAACATATTTATAATTTCAGTTTTGTGAAAACACAAATGTTCCGAGTAACTATAAAGTAATATATAAAACACAAGTAATGGAACTATACTCGTTCGAGTTCGCCCGCAACTTGGTTACCCACATCACTTCAAGCATATCAATGAAAGTCGAGAATATCACAATAATTTGATCGCTCGAGAGTATATTCTTTCTAAACTTTAATTAGATGCTCGCTTTACAATGCATTTGCAGTCGGGTTGAGGAAAATACAGTAAAAATTTCGATCTTTATCAACATTTGCTCAGTTTTAGCAAGCCCAAGTTAGCCCTAGAGTACATGTCCCGGAATTCTCATTTCTTATTTAACTTCCTTTTTTTAAAAATGGACTTGTAGAAAAACAAATGAACGGATAGCCAGAGCAAGCAAAAAAGAGGTAAGGAGAAGGAGTAGTTATTGATTGACGGAGAGAGGGACATGTAGATATGGACATAGGAACGATAGGCGGACAAGTGACAACACAAAAACATGAAGGAATTGAAGAACAAATGAGGAAAAAAGCCGCTTAGCCAGAAAAGTAAACGCTAGAAAAGTTAAAGAAGACTAGAAGAAGGCACTAAATCAATTCAAAGTTTCGTGATGATCAAGGACGCACATAAAATTTACTAGTAAGCAATTGCCGATATCTTTCTCTAGTTTTTGTGAGAGCTTGAAATTTCGTATAATCCATTCTCAAATTGGAGAGAGATATCTATGAAACTTTAGCCTTTCCTATCGTCTGATAAGAGATCTTGAGAATTTCACCATAAGAACTCGAATAAATGAAGGAATCACTGCTCTTTCCAAGAAGATATCTGGCGCATATCGACTAAAAATTTCAGTAGTAGCTTGCCTTCATTGGCGGTTACAGAAAAAACCAAAAAAAAAAAAAAAATACAACAATATTTTAAGCACAAACTGCTGAACGTGAATATGTACAAATATTACTGACATTTAGAATACACTTGTTTGCTTCTTTTGTATATTTGTTTTTCATCGTGTACATGCAAATATATTTGTATGCTGTAAATATATATATGTGTAAATATATATAAATATATACATATATATTTGTACTTGTATATACATACATACATACATACATATACATACATATGTAGTATTTAGCAATATTTACTTACATACCAATTTACACAATTTCATTCTCATTGCTTTCCCTATCAGTTCACTCTATGTAAACTGTACGTAACAATGCTGCGATGAAGTGCATGCACACTTAACATGTGTCATTGTTAGTTGTCAAAGTTTCTTCTATTGTCATAGCAGTGGCAATTTGTCAAACAATGATTTCTTATGATAAATAATACTTTTACCCGACTCATGGCACTACAACGACGAGCATCTGTTTAGTCCCTAGTCGTGCATACCTATGAATATCTATATGTTTACGTACCTTTATAGAGAACATGCAAACTTACTCACATAGTCACGTACATAAATAAAAGCAACTATTCATGCAAATATACTAAAGTACTCGTGTCACGTGAACTTTAAAACCATTGCTACACACGGACACATGCACAAACATGTTTTTACTGCACTTTTGCAAATTCCATTAGAAAAGTGTGGCGGTGAACAGAACAGCAGTTTAGTTCGAGTTGTTAGCATTCGACAAATTAAATTAAGTACTAATCGCGACCGCCTTAAGAGGTATGGTAAACAATTAATAAGCTATTGTTTTCCGATATGAACAACGACAAATTATTTTCTTCACTTGCTTAAGATTATTTGCATTAAGGATTTGCCGTTAATTTTTGTTAAGTGTCGTCTAAAAATTAAACTACACAATAATAACCACAAGTAACAGAACGGATGGTCCTACACTAATACGGCGCGGGTGTGCTTTAAGACAAGTCCTTAATAAAACGGTAAACAAATGAGAGTAGAAGAAGAAGAACTGCCGTTACCAAGTCCATTGTAGTATATTAGTAGCAAGCGATTTGAAAACTATTTACTTTTAAACAGTTAATGTGCCTTTTAATGCTTCCGCCGCCGATAAGTTCCGGAACTGAGTAAGAAAAATACTATTTTTGCAATGTTCATCTACATAATAATTGTAACCTTTCCAACGTTTTCTAATGTTTCGATGCCTTTGTAATGGAAGGGTTTGGTAAAATGCTAAAAATACCCTTTAGTGTCCGCAGTGAGACCTCATTATTGGATTGAAATCTATTATCTTGGAACAGCTTGTTGATATTGGCAAGTAGATAACAAACCGCTGTGGGTCAGATCCAAAGAATACAGCGGGTGGGCAGCAATTCAGACAAGTTTGTCAGCGCTTTGAATTCGGAACACGTCAATTTGCTTGTTCCACTATGAATAACCGCGCGATCGCTCTGGAAAGCAGCTTTCTCATGCCCAAATTTTCATGTAAAATAGTAGCCGTCGCTTGCGTTCCAACGTCGGAATAATATTCCGAATTATTTAAATGTTTAAGGAAGAGGTAACCCTAAAATATACCACTGCCTATCAGTCGTACGTACGTCGTATTTATCGATATCATCGAAATCACTTTAAGAATATTCATGGAACATAATATATATAATAATACAATAAACGTGAGCTATTTCTGTAAAATAAAGCAAATGTTTACTTTTACAATCTGTTGTAACACTCCCCCCACCCCCCCTCTCTCCTTCGGCCTTCCCCAGGCGTACAGCATCACCGGTGTCCGTACGATCTTGTTTAAAATCAAGAAACAACCAACAAACTGAAACGATTACTGTAGCATTTCTCTAGGCAATGCCGGACTTCAACGACTATTTTCCAATCAAAAAGCAAAACACAATCAAAACATGAAATTTGCATTTTCTCGTTGTTGCTAACATAATGAAACCAGCGTCACTAAAACCACTGCCACTTATAAAAAAAACGATTGAAATGACATGCAGTTTGGGCAGGCGCTGTTAGAGCGTTAACGCTTTTTGAACAAAAAAAACGAATTTTTTGTTAAAAACCATATTTGTATGACTGCATCGGGAACCATTTGCGGGAATGTTAACATAACAAAAATGTCCTATTAATACATAAAAAACATATCGTGCTTTCCGCCTAAGAGAAATTTTCTTTCATATAATGCTTTACATAATGCTTTATATATAAGAAAATAAATTGAAGGACAAGTCTGTTTATCAAAAAGTATAAAAAACTATTTTTTTGCTCGTTACTCACAATAAATCCCCCAGATAAATACCACAAAAATTTGAATGTATCCTCTATCGGCGATGTTTTGTAGTACTTCTACACAAATATATTCGTAGCCATAATTTTCTTTTCTTTCTTTTTCAAAACCGACTAATAGAATATGCAGAGAAGCAAACTTCAAAAATCCCGTAAAATATATAAACTCTTGGCCAGTTGCAAATTTCAAATGCACCTAAGCATGTCCCTCCATCCATCTGTCCGTCTGTGTGGTGTAGAGACTCATGTTTAAAATTACCCAAACTTTTCAAAAACACGCCTACAACGCCTATGTGGCAAAAACTATGAGCACGTTTGCTTTCCCTGTGTTTTGCTTGTCACTCATACAGTACGACACATACATCATATAAATTTCGACATTTATTCTGAAAGTAGAAAAAATTAGGCGCGCCCGCTCAATATTCTGGGGAATGAAAATTTAGCTCTTTTTTTTAAATGAAAGTGATGGATATAAGAGATCCGGTCACGACAGAGTATAATTTTATTATCATACACTGTCCGTCTGCAGTCCCGTAAGAACGCCTTTCCATGTTCAAATATTCTTATTAATTCTTGTTCCATGACGATCTTACGCTCAAAAATGTCTGTCGCACCGCATCTGTTGAGAGGCAGAAGCGCATTATACTTGACACGTACCGAAAAGAGAACACAACCGAGAAGGAAATGAATAATTCAATAGCCGATTTCTTAACTAACTTGAAAAATTCATCCGAAATTTTAAATTGTTGACAAACCTCCTCGATCTAAAGCTCTTACGTATTGTTGTTGGGAAATGCTTTTAAATCACTGATCATGCATACTTTCGAAAGACATTTGAGAGTGTGTTGGAGGAATTAAAGGTCAACTGGCAAAATTTTAGCCTATACTTCCTCAACCGGGTTTACTCAGGCAGTTTTCCAAAATGCTTAGAAAAATGGTAAAAATTTCCAGGAAAAATTGTCTTTATGGTGACAAAGTTTTAATCGTATGTTCCCAGAAGGTTCAAGGCAACGATTAAAATTTCAATCAAAAATTTTCTGAAAAATTCATGCTGGCCCCTTCTCTTAAGAAAGAATTCATACAAGAGAGAAATAAACCTTCAGTTAAGAGATTTTAAACAATTCCGAAATTACTAGAAGATTATCGAAGCAGACGAATACTTCCTGCTCAAGAGTGGGCGGTAGTGCTTTGTCCACTAGTGTCTATCGTCGGTAGGCCTGCCGTCCGACAGGAACTATTGCCATACCGTCATACACAGTGGAGCAACCAGTTATCCAATTGGAAGCTATTTGAAGGGAACCATATTATTGACGGCTAAGTATGGAAAAAAAAGGTCGAATACCTGTAATGCTGCAGTTTTCATGCTGTCGTTGGAGTGTTAACAACCAACCTCAGCATGTTGCTCAAATAAAAAAAAAAAAAAAAAAGAATACAGAATTTCATCATAACTAAGGAGATCTGTATATTGGAATAATCCAGAAACAGACAAGCTTTTGCATATATTTTACTAAATGTGATTAAGAAGAAATAGAATACGAGGAAATTGATATAACTGGACATATAAGCTACAAATCTACTGGCTTGGTCCATCTCTACCCAATAAACCAAAAAAAAATACCTGTAATGCATTGCATAACATACAGTTATGTATACATTTATGTATGGTAAACGTTCATTAGCGAAAGAATTAGTTCAGCTGGAGATTTCATCGTTTGTTTTTATAATTTCCGCAAAAGCCATAAAAAAACTCACATTTTCAAGTATAACTTATGTCAATTGATGTTTTTTTGCTTGATCTTTTCCTTCATTTAGGTCAAAATTAAAAATACATTTTTGTTGCAATGTAATTAAAAGGCATTTGTTCCTAGTTTAATGTGAAGGGATAAATAATTCGGGAGTTTGCCTCTAACATGTATGGCTAGCGTACAAACATCTAGCGATTGCGTTAAGGCTTCCCCTTGGATATATAAAATCGTACATCTCCTAACTCAAGGCTTTTTTCGTTGGTCGGCTCTTTCATTAACTTTCGCCTCAGGCCAAAGCCAATGGAAAACTTTCCTTTCTGACACGGTTTACTTTGCGATTTCCTCGCCCGTATTGTTCCTTATTATCTTTTTGCGGTTTCAGTTTGAGGTTTTCCCTCTTCACTTTTCTGCTAGCTTACCTTCTTATACTCGGCCGATACACGATCTCAATTTTCTTTTTACAAACATTTTGACGATTTCACAATTAAAGATCGCTTACCGAACTCTGTAATTAATACAACATTTTGTTTGCTCCTTCGAATCAAGTTCGACTTCTCATGGTGAAAGAATCAATTGCGACTTTCGTTAATGATGGGCGGATCGCTATGGGATCTATCGACCACTTTGCTCTAGTTGACAAAGCTCGTAAGTCTCTTAATCCTCTTTCTTATTCCGATGTAATGGCAGGTAAAAATTAGCATTGTTTGTTAACTAAGTCAAAGCATGAGAATGGAAAACTAGCACCAAGTGAAAACAAATTAGGGGAAATTAAACTTTTCTTCTGTAAAAGTAATTTTAAAATAGTCGGAATATATTTTTGTGAACAC
>KK499794.1:1368835-1655180 GCA_000688715.1 Glossina pallidipes | reverse complement strand
TGCCAAATTTAATGAAGCTTTCTTCAACGCCGCCAACACGAGGTTTCTACTACGCTCTTTTCCTTTACCGCGAGCAGTTACAACGTTGCAGAAAAAAGCCTTACAAGATCGCAGCAATAAAATTTAATTTGACGGAGGCTTTAGTAAAGAAAACCTTGACTAATGTGTACAATTGCTCGTCGGATGATCTTGAATTTTTAAGTCGTGGAACTGTATATAAAAATAAATTAAAAAATCACCTGATTTCTTTGCGCAACAATTATCGGATGCAAAAGACAAAAGAGCAGGCGAAATGTAAAGCCAAAATGACTCCAACAGCAGCAACGACACAGCAAATAAAGCAGATAAAGGAAACGAGCGGATGTCAACCCACGCTGAAGCGGAAAGTGTCCCGGCAACTTTGGCCAAAAAAGGAAGATGGTCACCAGGAGAAGAGATATAAGGTGGACGATGAAAAGGCCAAGAAAACCTGTTAAAGTGAGAGATACATCGAATATTACAAATGTTTACTTTGTCGGTCGGATTTCAAAAAGCGTCGGGATCGACACCTCATCTATGTCGACGAAAGAGGTCAACGAAACACGTACACGGACTTTTACGAGTAGAATAACCACAAATCTTATGACTAAGTGCTGATAAAAGTATAAAAAGAGTGGGTTGTGAAAGGTATCACTTGATGAGCATGCGCATATTCATATATACATTTTTCTATATAAAGGAAGAGATTTAGTTTCCGCTTTATTCATCACCGAACACTGTTACATATTTTTAATAAAAGTAAATTTTTTATTAAATACAAATTTTCGCTGCATTTTCTTTAAAATTTCGGCTTTTTATTGCATATCAAGATTTCTTTTTGGAGCTAAGCTGTTCTCCAACTAGAAGGCGTGATGACTTAAGAACACAATCATTATTTATCCAAAGTTCGAGCGCTGAAGCGAATACTCCCAGCGATGAAAAAAATCGAGTTGTCAAGTCATAGTCCTTCAGTTTCGCTGAGGTGCCGAAGGTATCATTCTGGCCACGTGAGATTGTTTTCCGACTTAAATTCAAAAGGAAATTGCTATGAGTGCATTTTTGCAGCTCGGGGAGATAATTTCTTGCAGTGCATGTGGTAAGGGCGTCTTAAATGTAGACATCATTCTGTCTGTGTGCTGATATTTCTTGAATTCAATTTGAAACAGTTATAGGTTAATTTTTGATTTCGGAGAGACATTTTGATATCACTTCGTTCGTCACACTTCTCCTACTTCTTAGATTTTCGTATCCTGCAGTATTTGTAGTGAAGGCAAAAGTACGTGCGAATGCATATGTGCTACATAAGAAAGAACTTCAAATACAGGCTTCATTTATTATAGTACCCTACTCCGAACCGTGTTATCTGCTGATAAACGCTATTGAAAAAACAAATTTGCTTAACAGATAATAGAACAGAAATTTATTATAATTACCTTGATATGTCAAAACTCTATTACTTGCGATTTTTTCGATAATTTTTTAAAAATGCAAATTTCCCTTGTAATGAATTATTCAAAACAGGGCTTTATATGGGCAGCGATCGCGCAAATTGTCTGATCTGTTCACTTTTAATAAGGTTAGTTATTTGGCTAAATTCCGCAAGCCTACCAAATTCAGTCAAAATATTGAAATCTTTCTTTAGACAGGCTAGATACACAAATGCATAACTTTTCGAATCGACGAGTATAATAAATGATGGCTTTATCCGAAGTTCTTTTTTATGTACCGTACATTCGCAAACGTTTAGCACGCCCTTACCACATGCACTGCAAGAAATTATCTCCCCGAGCTGCAAAAATGCACTCATAGCAATTTCCTTTTGAATTTAAGTCGGAAAACAATCTCACGTGGCCAGAATGATACCTTCGGCACCTCAGCGAAACTGAAGGACTATGACTTGACAACTCGATTTTTTTCATCGCTGGGAGTATTCGCTTCAGCGCTCGAACTTTGGATAAATAATGATTGTGTTCTTAAGTCATCACGCCTTCTAGTTGGAGAACAGCTTAGCTCCAAAAAGAAATCTTGATATGCAATAAAAAGCCGAAATTTTAAAGAAAATGCAGCGAAAATTTGTATTTAATAAAAAATTTACTTTTATTAAAAATATGTAACAGTGTTCGGTGATGAATAAAGCGGAAACTAAATCTCTTCCTTTATATAGAAAAATGTATATATGAATATGCGCATGCTCATCAAGTGATACCTTTCACAACCCACTCTTTTTATACTTTTATCAGCACTTAGTCATAAGATTTGTGGTTATTCTACTCGTAAAAGTCCGTGTACGTGTTTCGTTGACCTCTTTCGTCGACATAGATGAGGTGTCGATCCCGACGCTTTTTGAAATCCGACCGACAAAGTAAACATTTGTAATATTCGATGTATCTCTCACTTTAACAGGTTTTCTTGGCCTTTTCATCGTCCACCTTATATCTCTTCTCCTGGTGACCATCTTCCTTTTTTGGCCAAAGTTGCCGGGACACTTTCCGCTTCAGCGTGGGTTGACATCCGCTCGTTTCCTTTATCTGCTTTATTTGCTGTGTCGTTGCTGCTGTTGGAGTCATTTTGGCTTTACATTTCGCCTGCTCTTTTGTCTTTTGCATCCGATAATTGTTGCGCAAAGAAATCAGGTGATTTTTTAATTTATTTTTATATACAGTTCCACGACTTAAAAATTCAAGATCATCCGACGAGCAATTGTACACATTAGTCAAGGTTTTCTTTACTAAAGCCTCCGTCAAATTAAATTTTATTGCTGCGATCTTGTAAGGCTTTTTTCTGCAACGTTGTAACTGCTCGCGGTAAAGGAAAAGAGCGTAGTAGAAACCTCGTGTTGGCGGCGTTGAAATCTTCATTAAATTTGGCGAGAATTCCATCACTTTAAGCTAATTTCAAATTGTTTTTCAAGTACGTTGTTATTGATTTGACTCGTCGTTTCTGAATACTTCTGCTTCGCTGCAATCGAGATATTTTATAGAAAAATTTCAACCTTCAGGTAAAGAATTTCCCTATGGAAATGCAATAAATGGCGATTAATTTTGTGGAAATCCCAGTAAAATAATTTGTAGCTAATATGAAAACAAGTGTAAATCCTTTCGCTACTGTTTGCCTATCGTGACGATTCATGCAAATATTTTGAATTTTTAGAAGCAACACTGGTAAATATTGTTGTAATGCAGCAGACAAGTCATAAAAACGGAGCCGTTTTTTTAATTCAATAACAAGTTTTGTTGTCAAAGAATTTGAAGCCACAATTTATTTTGCGATAGAACATTAGGATCCGTTTATTGCTTAATGCCGCGAATCGATGGTTAAACGTGTAAGATGAAATCCAATCATCTGTCAAACATTTGCACCTGCGTATCATCGACTATCGAGCATGCATCATGTCTATAAGTAACTCCGTAACTTCTGTTAAATATTGTTGGTGCATACTTTTCCCTGTGCACAGGGAGTATCTCTAGCGAAAACCGATATTTGTGACGAGAACTTAAGAAGTTATTCATCGGGAGTCACGGTATCTTGAAAATTAATTTCTATTTTGGAAGAAACGACAGATGCTTTCAACGCGCTTCGACATTTTATTTTCCAAGAGAATAAACAAATGCATGAGAAACTTACAAGTAAAAATGCGTCGGATGATAGGGCGAAAGGCCGCGTTACCAAGTCTTTGCAAAACTTTCTTTAAATTATGATCTTTCAGGTACATTTGATGGGCTACGCTCGACATTTGAACTTTGAAATATAGGGCAACGTCACTCTACGGGTTTAATCGATCAAACCTCACTTCCCCATTCTTATTTTATACATCATATATGTAATCTGTTCTGGGAAAGTGTCGATAGAAAGTAAGTAATTAAAAGTCTGGCCTGACGGTTGCAAACACTGAATTACAACCAAAGACGTTCGCAAATTTGGTGAAGCGTGCATCGTCGAGAAAATTAAAAAAGACAGCTAAGACTTGCCGCCTATTTGTTTATTTGATAATTAAATTGAAAAATGTCAGCAAAAATGTCTGCGGCAGGTAAATATTCGAAGAAAAAAGCTATAAAAGACATCGATTTTAAATTTGATGCAAATATTCGACGGCGCCATCAAAATATGCAGCTTGAAAGTAGTTTTATTGGCACCTGCAGAATGTTTAAAAAAGAATCGAAATTCTTCAGAGGAAGGGAAACTCCTAAATCCTCCTTCTAGGCGAATCTAACTTTCTTGCTTGTTTTGATGTACATATGTATCTCTTGAAACAAACGGTACCTGCATCAGTTTTCACAAAAATATATTCCGAATATTTTAAAATTACTTTTACAGAAGAAAAGTTTAATTTCTCCTAATTTGTTTTCACTTGGTGCGAGTTTTCAAGGAGTTTATGATTTGAATTAGTAAACACCTTGTTATCTTTGGCCAAGATTACATCGGGCTTAATAGAGTTACGAACTTTTTGTTACGAGATTCTCTATGAAATCTTTTGAATATAGCTGACACAACACTTAGGAATAGAATGTCGGACAACCAAATAAGAGCAAATTTCGTAATAATGCGACTTTAAAAAAATATACCAAAACAAATTTGGAAACAGCGTCAGCAAATTGTAAATATTTCATGTAAAACCAAAGCATCAACGAATTGTTGAAAAGAAAATACCGCGGCGTTTACAGGGTTGTTTTAGGCGCAATGGTCGGAATCGAAAATGTTCTCGTAGATGGCAAAGATTTTGTTTTGCTTGTAGACTACGGTTTCTAATACTGTAAGAAATGCGAGTCATTAAGAAAATCGAAACGTGCTAGAGATTGCGTTAAAATTATATTTGTTCTGGATGCTTGGGAAATGGTCCAACGCATTATTGAAATCTAAATAGATCCGGCAAAACTGAACTTCAATTGGATTTTCAGTTCTGGTAAACAACGAATATTTTCGAATGTTAACCACGTTCTCTGCAAATGTCAAATTAATATCCGTACCAATCACAATTTCAACAAGCAAAGAAAATTATATTGGGTCACGACTGAATTTTTTATACCCCTCGCACTGATCCTAAGAAAGGGTGACAAAACAACGAAAAAACTACATTTCCATATTGTATATCATTAGGAGAACATGGCAGGCTTTTGCTGCTTTTTGAAGAAAACTTAAAATTTTTATCGTGCATTTGTTGCAATTTGCGTAACTGTCAAAAAACATGGAAGGCCAAGGTGTTCTTAGTTTTTGTTGCTTAGACCACTATGGATGGTCTTCCTAGACGACATCTCCATTTCCGCTAGCGGGAGAATGTTTACGAAAGATACTACAAAGTTGGGCAAAGGGACACATAAACGTGCTTAGGTGCATTTCGAATTTGGAGTTGGCCAAGAATTTTTGTAGAATTTTGCTCTTTGCTTTGTGTACAAAGGTTTCGGTAAGAAATTAAATTTTGACACATTATAATATTGGGGAGACGTGCTCAACCTTTCCAATTTTTGTACTACAGCATCGCCCATAGGATATACATTCAAATTGTTATAAGTTTATTTGCTATAGTTCGTCAGTAATGAGCAAAAAACCAATGCGACATTGCATAGACGGATGGGCGGACATGCTTAAGGTTATTCCGAATTTCATGTTGATCAAGAATATATAATATGTACTTTATGCGGCCCCTTAAGCTTCTTTATAGCCATTGCAAGCGTTCTGATAAAATGAATATACCGCCCATCCTTCGGTGATAAGCATAAACAAGTAAGGAACTTATATTCAACGGAGGCCGAATCTCATATACCCACCACTACGCTTTTCGCATTCTACTCTCCAACATCTTTTATTTGATACAAATGTCGCCGCTATTATTAAGAACACTGTTACCGCGGTGTTTACCATATTCATTTTAGGACTAACCCATTTTTAGGCAGATAACGTATCTTCATTTGTGGTGTGTGTAAAATAGTTTTAAGCGTTTTGTCATGTTTGCTTTATGATAAATAAGCATTAAACCTTAAAAAGGTGAAACAATAAAATTTGATTACTCGTAACTTTGCGCGCGCACGACCGATTGGTTCCATTGTTGGACTTAGAAAGTAAAGCCTCCCGTAAAGTAAATGTGAAAGATATCAATCAGCCTTGTAACTTTAATAATTTCCGAGTAACGACCAAAAAACCACAAATTTTTGTTAAGAAATACGGAGTTGCGTTCAGTTTACACTCCAATACGGTCTTCTGCTCCAACCAATTTTACGCATTTTCAATACCCACTTGCGTGCAAGAACTCTCAGTGTTTCTACCAAATTTGAAGTTGATATATTCATGTCTGCGACCAGGAGAGTGCCGACAACACGCACCACACAGACGGACACACGGACGGACAGGGCTAAATCAACTCAGGATTTCATGCTGATCAAGAATACACATACTTTGTAAGGTGTCTGAAACTTCCTTTTGGGTGTTATATACACTATGAAAAAAGAAAACAGGATGAGTATACCCCTATTTTACAGTGATGGGTATAAAAATGGGAAAATAAACCAGGTCTTTGTTCCTTCAAAGTAAAAACAAAAAAAAAACTCCCTTTCCTACATTATATCGACATAACCGCATTATTTGAATCAAAAGGTAATTGAAAATAGTAAGAAAATCGAAACTTTTCCGCTACAATTATCTGTTTCAACACTAACTCATATAACTGTATTTCGAAGCGTTCAACGATATCCGGCCGAAATTGAATTGAAACAGTGCTTATGTCATAAAGTAGATTCACTCAAACGTTGGCTTAATCATATTCAAATGTCGCTATTCGCTTATAAGCCACAAACCGTGCTCGTCACTATTACGACCAAAATCACTTGTTTCAGTAAACTGTTATTCAGGCGCGATTAACAATTTGAATTGGATTTTTAATCTTCCGCCAGTCTCTAGAACGATATGTAAGTTTCACTTCATTGTGAAACATCACGTCATTCATAGCCGTCGCTATGTACGGGGATGCTTAAACCCGATAAGAATTATGATTGTACTCCTTTGTTCTTCCCTTAAAGCTTAAATCGAATGCACTTTTGTATATATGTATATATATATATATATATATGCACATATGTATATATATATATATTGTGTGCTTGTTTTGTATTTCTTTCTGCGACAGTTTACCGTATTGTTGCATTAAACTAAAGGGAATTGCGTGTTGGTTCAATGTCGTCATGCGTGGCATTGCTTAACTGACTTTGCAAATGTTTAGCTGTTGCCGTTGCTGTTGTTATTGTTGCGGTTTTTGCCACGTCGCATATTGGTTAGATGCGTGACAAAATTAGATAATGACTTCAGCTCCTCAGAGCGGTAGACAGATTTTTGTGTGCTTAGATGAAAATTTGGTGAAAAATAAACGCTTAACTTAAACTCTTTAGAAATGCTATGGAGGTCGTTTAACCACTGCAGGAAGTACACATTTGTAAAGTTTTTCCGCACCTCACATTTTATGAAATGTGTAATTAACATTGATCAGTGTACGCCGGTTTGATGATAGCCGTCCATCCGTCCGCTGGTCATTGGAAATTTCATATTTGCACAACTTGAGATACAAAGTTAAAATTCGATTCATATCGCACTAAATTGATTTTTGAAGCAAGCATCATACGCACCAATGAAATTCGACTGAAGATTTTAAAGGGCGATCATAGGCGCTTTGTTTATATAATCCTGAGATTAAAAGGTGATGAGATTTTTCCATTTCAATCGGGCGGACTTATCCAAACTAACAATTCCCAAGGATGGCGGCGTTATAAGTGAGTACGGCGTCAAATTTAAGCTCATATCCTCAGCTTATAGTGTTAACAAGGTACGACTTGTATCAATAAATGCTATTTAAGGAAAATTCATGAAAACATCGTCGACTGAGTACTAACGACATCAGACAGTTAGCATTGGGACCGACAAGATCAGTTTTAACCACTGGTTGGTTCTTAAAATAGTTTCACGATAACTCCTCTTCCCTTGCAGCATTTGTTCCTACAAACTTTTTCACTCATGAACTCAATTCAAATCGTTCGGTAGAGACGCTCTTTAGCTAAAAATATTGACATCAAATATGACGTAGATCTCAATGAGAATAAGAAAAAAAAAATCAACCCATTTGGATACCCCGGCATAATTTAGATAGAAAAGTCGCACTGCCTCTTGATAGTGGTGCTAAAATATGCTCTACACTGAAGACGATGCGCTCGGGTTCGACTCAATTTGCTGTACTTGCTAAAAAAGCGATAAGAAAGTCGACTAATGGCACAGATAAAGTTGTCAATAACTTAGAATCCAAAGCAAGCAATGATTTGAACGATTTGTCGCTTATATGAACCAACGTATCGTTCGAGGAAAACCTTTACTTGAGTTAACGATTGTTGCCTAAATTTTATATCAAAACGGCTATTACTGTCCTCTTTTGAAAATTAAATTATTTTATGTCAGCAGCTCGCCTATCTCTTTAATTCTAATGCATATAATGTTTATACGTTTGGTTTTATTTTCTGGTTTTCATCGCCTATTGTTTTGTGTCAAGGATTATCATGATGACATACGTCAAGAGCAAATGTGGGAAATGCAAGTTTTAACCTCATCATCAAGCATAAACAATAACAATGAGGCAGTGAGTCCCAATCGTTTAATAGAAGGCGGCATAACCGATATGGATACATCGAACGATGATAAGTCCGATAATGAATTAACTGGAATGGATTGTACGACATCAGAGAAAAATGAAAATCCGGCATTAAGGATAAGAAATAGTACAAATACGGGAATGTTAACATCAAATGGAACAGTACAAGCAAACACAACAGCAAGTAAGTAGAACGATATAATGATGAGGAATATTTTTTTTGATTTTTAGTTATAAAATACATACATTAGTACATCCTTCTGCTATGGCTGCAGCTTTACAGCATCAATTGTCATCAGCGGCAGCAAGCTTAAGTGGTTTAATAAAACCAACACCGGCCAGTATGGCCGCCGTTACGGGTTTAACGACGGCAACACCGGCTGTAGCAACAGCCGGCCTTACTATACCTAACGAAGCTGATACCACCGCCTCCACTTTAACTTTTTTAGAGCCACCAGGTACAATTTTGCATCCAGCCTTGAGAAATGTTAAGACCATAAACATCGGTATGTGTTTACAAAAATAATGTATTTCGCAAATATTTCGTATCTGAATTTTTATTTTTTTTTTTTTAATTTTTATGTGTTTTTTTTTTTAATTTTAGCCGGTAATTTAACACGTAAACGTCCTTTATTGGGGGTACCACGTTCCAGTATGAATCAAACCAAACGTACGGTTATGACTCTATTAGCTCGTGCTAAAACCTCACAAACGTTACATACGATTAGGAATCCAGTAGCCGCAGCCACAGCCACTGCATTCTCGGAGTAAGTTTAAAACTACATTTTTACAAATTTCACGGATGCACGTCAAACGTCTCATCCTTGTATTGAAAGGTTCAAAATTATGTTTCAAAAATTCGACGTAAATCAATGTTTTCTTAATGAAGTCTGAGACTCCGAATACCTTTAGCCGCGTCTGTCCGTCCGTTCGTTCGTTTTTTAAATGGTATTCGATAAGCCGAATCCTTTCAAACAACTCCGTCCACCTGTGCTTCCACTTAGTCCGCTACTATCACGTTTCACGTTTTCAGTTGTTCCTATGTGATAACTTGAATTTACCAACACATGCGTCCGTATAACTGAAGCTTGACACACATCGCTTTTTCGACAACGTGAATTTATCTCACTATGTTTTTCCGTCTGTCTGTTGCTCTGGCGGCCGCAACGGGTGAACTAGAGGTGAAATGTATGGCGCAGATTTTACTCAATGGACTGGATCCGCATGATTTCGTTTGTACGTCTGTCTATTCAAGAATAGTGACATATATCAAGGCAATAAAAGATTTTGAATTTTAGATTGAAATCGTGTCAAAATAGTTGAAAATTTTTGTGCAGTAATCAAAAAATCGTTTCAAGCAGAATTTTTTATTATTTAGTTATTTCTGCAATAGCGAAAAACAATTTCAGCAAATATCAGTTAGAATTAAGTTTTTTCAACGTAAGTATCACCTCACCAACGACACGTTGCCTTGCGCTGTTTTGAAAACAATTCAGGATACAACTTATGCTGGGTATATTTTTTTTTTATACATATATTTGAACCGCCACTTAAACGATACCCACTGTATATGTAGGCACGGTAGTGGGCGAGAAAGAAGGAAACAAACGGAGAGTAGTATTTGTGTATGTACGACTTGAAAGAGGACACATCTGACGGGAAAGGCCACACCAGAAATATGTTTTCAAAGTCAAGCGTTTAAAAAACGGGATTTCATGATAATATGTTGTGCATGATGCAGACAATAATAGCGCGAGTAGCTGCGAACGATGGGAAGTCGAGTAATCTTATTCAAGAGTTTGAGTGGACAAATTTCTCCAATCTTCGCAGAGCACTAGCCGTGCCTACTTATAGGCACACCGAAGGCGACGAATGACGAGATTGAAGGCCATCGATGGTGTGGTCATACATAAGTACATAAAGCTCCCCAGAAAATCATTGTAATCTAATCTTGTCCCGGTGTAGGCGGTGTAGTTGGTTCGGATATCGGTTGCAGTGAAGTATTTTTTAGAGCGCCTTAAAACACCGAAGGGCTTGATTGTTTATTTCAACATTTCGAATATATGTTCTGTCATTTTGCATTCTTATCCTCAGAATATCAAGAGCTGTCTATTCGTATGCATTCATACCGCCACAAGAGGGGAGTGCCTATCGCCTCTGTTGCAACCGCATTTTAGTACCGTTAAAGTTTACTCTATTTGCCTAATCCCACTTACATGCCTTGATGAGGTCTCGATTAGTGAGCGTCTCCCTCACTATCCAACGTCTACTTTATGGCGCGATATTGCTATTGCATAGTCTCTTATTGAAAGAGACGAACGACTCAAAGTGCTGCCACCTGCATGCGGACAAGTATCAAATAACTTTCACCATAACTGTCACTGAACTTCTTTTCTTAACAAATAAATATTGATTTAATCTCTAAACATAACGACAGCAATCTATAACGACCAACTAACTTATGCCTAATACTTACTTTACATTTCGCAATTAACTAAAGTTTCGCACTAATATCTCTCTGTTATCTACTAAGAATTCAAAACAAAAGACTTTCACCTGTCAAAGCTTGCAAATAATTGCTTTTGTCAATGTTTCAATGTGCACTAGAATGAGAGCATGAAACTAGACTGATGACATTGTTGAAGACGTGCACTTGACAGCACGTATTTGTCAAATGTCTACAATCGCTGCTACACTTTATCTGCAAGCCTTTAGGTATAAATTATATCAGTTAATTATCTGATCTGTCAAAAATAAGTATTTTACAACTTTATGTTGGCCATCATTGTTATGTTGATGACCTAAAGCATATAAATACATGCATTTACGGCGCCAGTATTTCGTGTTAGAGAAACTTCTAATTGAACTTTCAATTTAACTGAGTTGGAATTAAGTTTTGAAATTGCGATAAACTTAAGTATACTTTTTTATATATCTTGACAATTACTTATTAATTCAAACTTACCCTTAATCTACACTAATTCGGTAAGCGAATGCAGGAAATGCCAGAGAATGGCCACAAAGGCCTCAATGTCTTTGTTTAAATCTCAGTGCGGTAGAACGTAGACAGGGAGCGGCTGCGGCTTTCTCTCTTCTCACTTTTTTTTAACCGCCACTATGCTACACACGAGCAGGAGACATCCTCTGCGTGACTGGCCATCACCCCGCCCGCCACTGAAGACGCACGTACAGCAGATTCACCTTTATCCTTATTTATGAGACGTTCCTCAACGTTTGTGAAATTGCATCAGTCAAAGGCGTTCCAAACTAGATTATCTCTACAAAATTTGCTTTATTTTTTACGAGGGAACCTAACTTCCAGACACAGAAAAGTTTTCCTCCGTTTTCATATAGACAAGAAAACTTTGCTTTACGGCTCCCACAAGATGTATGATATCTGAATGGAATTTCTATACACCTGGCTTGTTTCCACTTCCTTTATATCCTTCATACATATATTTAATACATTATTCTTTTAGTCAGCATAAAATTCCGAAACCGCTGACAACTCATTTGCTGTACGCACACTCATAATGGCAGAAGTTGAAACAGTTACCACCAATTTTGTTTAAAATCGAGCACAATCTTCGCAATAAGCGAAAAGTGTGAACAGATGCTAGTATGAATTAGCACAAATTAGCATAAAATAAATTTCAGTGCACAAATGCGTGTAATCCGCGTAGAAGTGCGTATACTTTAATCTTTTTATTACAGTTTTCAAGTTTTCAGGTTTTATATGTTTTCGTCTGCTTCCGTTACCTTCTCGTTAAAGCTCGTGGATTCTAAGGGATTGAGAATTTTAAATTTGACCGACGTAGTATCAGTTGGACTTGTGATAGTTTCACATCTTATTATACCAATTTATTCAGAATCGCTTTCCGATTCGATTTAAGCTTGCGTTCCTCTTAAAGGCCGTCATTTATGAAATTTAGTTCGCGGATAAGTTTGCCCCAAGGACACTGTTGAGAATAGTGCAGATAAGACCACGTTTTCGACCATTCGACCCAAATCAGCTTATTTTGAAAAGGCCTCCCATAAAAAAGTAAGAAGTGGTAGAGGCTACTTGATGGCGAACCATTGGCCATTTCTACTTGTTTCTCTATGTTTCTATGCGATAAATATGTTGTATACAAAGCTAGGGGCTTAACGCCATATTAAAAAGACAGCCCTATAGATGTATAGCTGCTTCCCCATAGATACATAGGTTCGTGGAAATGTTTTTATTTAAACATTAAGCAATTTATCTATTTATTTGGTCGAACTAAATTGAATAAATACGTATATGCAAAAAGTCCATCTTACTTTTAGAAATCACACGCCTTCACATCGCATGTTCTAAAATTTCAAGTCATTTGGATCATTTGTTTCGCTATTTTCAAAACAATGGAAAGATCCAAAGTTTCTTATTTGATGCTTTTTGATACCAAAAAGTGTTATCGCAACTCCTGTCCGTGGAAAACAACATTTTATTGGCGGTAGGCAAGGGCCTGCACGAAGTACAGTCACGTTAAAAAACATCAAAAGACGCGATTTCGCGATTACTTTAGATAATCGCGAAAGGAAGTTGCAAAAGATAAGTGATAGCTTCAAGATATCAACAAGCGGCGTATTTTTCGTGGAAACTTGAGCGGGCAAGAGTCCAAATGCATTCAAATAGGCACCGCGTTTACTAGAAATGGAGCGAAACTATCCAAATGTTACTGACGGTGAAATTGCATGACTTAAAGCTTGAATTCCTTCTCCAGCCTCTGCAATGTGCAGATTTTCCTCCTACGACTATTATATGCTGCAAGACGGCATGATGTAGAAGAAGTGATCCGATCCGAACCATTTTCAACAGCGTTCGCCGGTGTAGCAAATTTGATGAAAACATCTCAAAATTTGCGACCTGGACAACATCCATAAGAGGATATTGGACGGACAGACAAGCTTCGATCCTTCCTTCGATGAAGGAAGTGATTACGAATCGATCGGTAGAACATAAAATGGGTTTATCCCTAGTATAAGAGGGTATCGAAATATTAGCAAAGGTTTGGATTTTAGATTATTTCACTCTTGCAGAAGACCATATTACACCATATAATAAAATCATATTCTGCAAAAAGATGGATTTTGCTTGCGTAGTACCGGATACCGTCATCCAAGATACGTTTTCAAGTATTCAGATTAACAGTGAATCCAGCTTATTGTTTAACTGGTTATATTGTTATTACCATTTAATAATAAAAATATTTATAATTTTCTATTGTCATTGCAGTCCTTTACGAATGTTAGCTTCTCCCTTTATAATACCCCACCAACCCATGGAGCAATCTATGTTAGCCTTGTCTAAGGAGTCCTTAGCCCAAGGCGTATAAAAACGAAATCCTATTCGACTATTTTAATTAATTTTAATCCTCGAACCAGCCGTATACACTATGGTGAACTGTTTAGCTTTTCTGTAAGTATATCAAGAGAAAAAAGAAAAAAACGAAACTGCGATTCTAATTTATCCCGCCCTCATTTCAAAAAAAAAATTTATATATATATTTAAAGAAATAACAAAATTAAATAAGTTTAGAAAAATTTTGAAATTAAGCCTATTTACGGAAGTGATTTTAAAACGGAACAATTCCTGAGAAGATTTCGATGGCCCCAACGCAAATTCGAAAAAAAAAAACAAAAATTTCTTTTTCAAGTACTTTCGTTTTTCTTTCTATTATTTATTTACTTCATATATATATTTTTTTTTAACACTAACCAATAAATTGTGAAGGCAGTCGTTTGAATGAATTGAAATGAAGTTGATTTACTTTACAATACGAAATAAATAAAATAAAAACAAGCAAATAATAGCAAATTCATTTCAATGAACAGAACAGAAAAAATTTACCAAATTTAGGGACTAAACGTAATATTAAGCAAAACAAATAAAAATATTGAACGAAAATAAATAAATTTATGAATAAAGCAAAGCAAAAGTATGACAAACACTTTATATACATGAATATAAAGAGTAGTTATATAAAAATCTACACACGAATAAGTAAATACATACCTACTTATACATAAAAAAAAAAAGTTATTTACAAGATAAACAAACAATGAATAAATATATTAAATAAACGCATGTCTTTAATTCGAGTGACGAAAATTGTCGAGCAACATTTTCGCATAACAACTAATCAATGTCGAGGTGTAAATTTTATCCAAGTACTCAAACCTCTTTTTAATTTTTAAATGAGAGAGAAATTCAAGAAAGTTATCGCCCATCTGCAGGATATCTACGATTTATAAATACTTAAGGAGAGAGTTAGTTGAACAAAAAAGGGCAAAGAGTTGACGAAAGAGGAGTGCGTACATCATGTTTGTCGACAGAAGAGGGATAACACTAGAGGGAGAAAGGGGGTGAGATAAGTATGGCTTTCTAGGGTTATACGAAAGAGAAACAGATAAACAAAAAAATGCATTTTGTGTTTAAATGAAAGGTGCCAAGCAATGCAGGCAAAGCTTATGACACTTATTTGGTGAGGTTGAATTACTTTTTACTCTCTCTATCCTTTACTGCCTATCGACCACCGGATATAGGTAATTATATTATTGCCTAAGTTATACTATTAACTAAAACCCGAAAGTCTTCTCGGCTCTTTGCTGTGTGTAATTTCACTTGTGGTTCTGAGCCCTGTCCAATTTTGAATGTTAGGTAGCTACGACATTTGTTTTCTTCCCAATTCTGTACGCCTTAACTTTAGCGTCTTGCTAACCTATAGAATGGATATGAAAAAGTTTTTGAGCATTACTCTGTTAAATTGAGTGGTACTACCATATAGTGTAGTGGCAGGTTATCTGGCTTCCACATATAAAATCTGGTGCGGATATACCTCTGCACCTTACTAACCGTTACCTTAAATTAAATTGCTTACCGAAATCCGACAGTGTACATGATGAAGACTCTTTCAGCCATAAGGAGAGCGTGGAACAACCTAGCAATGTGGTAACATACTAATCAGTCAAAAAAAAATAGGAGAGTTATATTTCCCTAAAGCCGTAAAGCCTAAAGCAGTAAAAAAAATCCAACAAAATATCTATTGCGTGAGCATGTTCGACTTTTTATACTTGTTTCCAGCTGCTATGGAGTCACCCGTAGAATATAAGTGGACATTTTTTATTATTTTTGTTGTAGTTTATGAGTAATAAGTAAAAAAACCCAATGGCTTTGTTTTCGAACACAGAAATATTCTTCTTTTATATTGTATTGTAAACGTGTCCTTTAGTCGATTTGGCCTATTTTTGATGTCAATCTACATGCATGGATTTTCAATATTTTCGCCAAATGTAAAGTCGATATCTTAGTTTTTACGATCGGAAGAAGGTTTATCACAATCAGACGCCCAGACCAACAAACAGAAACACTCGGAAATTTTCTGTTTACTTCACTGAACTCTTTATTTACGTTCTCTTCAGCTCTTAATATAAAATTTCTCCCGTAAAATCGTCCAATGACTCTTTTATTTTTACTATAGTACGTTACATACATTGTATGCTGCTTATCTTATCTGCTCTTGACGTCACAAAAAAAAAAAACCTTCGTTTTACATTTAAAATGCAATGCAAATTTAACTCTTATTATTAAGATCGGAATTTCACAGCAACTAATTACCACCAACACTTGCCGCTTTTCATCCAATAAAAAAGTGCTTAATAGCATGCAAGAAATCTGTATTAAATAATAACAAAAAAAAAAAGAGGCGAAAAAGGGAGAGTGACAACAAAGGACATTATTACCCTTAAGTAATGAGAGGGGAAATAAGGGAAAAACGAGAAGTTCAAAGACGACCACTTATATAATGCACTTATGCGCTTCTCCGCAAGCTAGAATGAAAGCCAAAACGAAAACCAAAGTATAAGATGTGGTGCATTAATGGTTAATTGAACTTTTAAAGCAACCACGTCTTCTCAACTGTTTTTTCAACACTTAATCTATCATAATCCTCTTAAGAGTAAAACAATGAAATAGCGCTTGTTATATATAAGAGCGCTACAATAAAGCAATTTATGAAAAAAGTATTGAATTAGCACTGACTTACAACAAATTCGTATCGATGAGAACTTGATTGAACGGACGTGAATGTTCTCAGCACAGGCATCCCGCATCCTGCTTAGACTGCTTTTTCTGTTTTTTGTCATGTTCAAGGAACCAAACACACTTAATTTTTTGTTACACCAGAACAACACCTAAAAATGTATATTGAAAATTCCATAAATTATAAGGAATATATATATATATGTATATTTGAATATGGTATCTGACAAAGTCTGGAACTTATGATGGAAACCTAATACTTACCTCACTACTTCCCGGGTTATTTGCTACAACTCAAGCCTGAGAGCATGCGCAACTCTCCCACGGAAAGGTTCACAGGCAAAAATTGCAAAGCCCGCAAAGAAAAATTTTGAAAAATTATAACATTAGCAGGTCACGATTTATCGGAAATGTCGATGCTGTTTCAAAGGATAAGCACGAAATGGATATGTTTTTCTTTTCTCTTCTATTCGCTGGCCTGTAGCTTCCAGTCTGTTCATTGTACTGATTTTTAGTGTCCACGATTCTAGACCATATAAGAGCACCGACCAGGCAAAGCATGTCAAGAAACGAAAGCGCAGGCATAAACTCATTTTCCGGCTTGTTACCATTTTCTGACACACAATGGTAATCGGTTCACATATCACATTAACATAACAACAATTAACATATATTCGCTTCAAAGTAACCATAACGCACTTGCTTATCAACTTTTTATTTGGGTACTTGGTTAAAACGTACACCTAAACATTAATAAAAGTCATAAATATATAAATATATAAATTAAATAAAAAAAATTTAATCAAATAACCTGAGAAAACGAAATTACTTTAAAATTTACTTTAGACTATAAAAACTTAATGGGAAATAAACAAAATTATTAAAGAATTAAAAATAACATTGAGAAGAATAATAAAAAAAAAAAAAAAAAAAAAAAAAAAAAAATACATTAAATAAAGCTATGATCGCTATTTATTGATAAAAAATAAAAATATAAAAACAAAGATATTTAAGTTGAACGAATTTATTAACACCAGATACTCACTTAATTGCAATAATATTTTTCCTTAAACAAAATATACATATATAAATGAAAACACAGAAATATTTTTGAGTGATATAATGAAAAAAAGAAAAAAAAAAAAAAAGAACGGAAAGGAAAATTCATTATATTTTGCTCTGGCAAGAGTAACGGTTTCAAGCAGGTCTTAAAAGGGGTGCAATTGTTGTTAATATATATATATATATATTTTTAATGTGCATATATGATACACTCCCCCTCTTTTTCTCATTCTTCTTCTCTGTCTCTGTCTCTCTCACTCTCTTTCTCTTTGTCCCTATGTCCCACACGAATACCTTACCTTTACAAATGTTTTCATACGATTACTATTGTATTTTTACTACAAATGGAAAATGGAAATAATTTATAAAAATATAGAAGAAAAACTCCATATACCACACATCCAGAAGAAAAAAAAAAAAAAAAAACACAAAAGAGAAAAAAAATGTAACACACTTCCTACACCTTTTTCGATCTCTTGAACATATAAACTTACACGCAATATTTGCTTAAAATGTCACTCAAAGTTTTATTAATTGTTAATAATAAAATCATCGTAGAGCAAGATGCACTTATAACTTATATGCATAAAGTCATGTGACCCCTCTCCTTTAACCTTAATTATAAGTCACGTATTCAATCATTTTACTCTTAATGCGCATCGATAAGAACAAGTACAAGTTACACTTGAAATTATTTAAAATTGTAAGTTGAATTTTCGACAGCCATTGCTTTTTACACACACACACACTTTTTGAAGAGTTTTAAAATTTGCCTTTTTTTTGGAAAACTACATGTTTAAAATAAACAAAAGTAATAATGAACGTCTGTAAAAATAAAAAAATTCTGATTTCCAATTATATACAAAACACGTAAAAAAAATTAATTTGGCCGCAACCGAATCGTTTATACCCATTGCCGTTATCCCAAAAAAAAGGCAAAAAAAAGTGAAGGAAAAAAAGCTGATGTTTGTGTTGTATTTTAGGAGTAACAAGCAAAAACCACGAAAAGCAAGCGTTTACAGTTTCTGTTACATAGGCCTTGTCGGCGTTGCGGGCGTGTCCTTTGACTAGTTTGGACCATTTCCAAGTTCTTTTGCAAATTTGCAAAGACTGATAAGAAGAATGATAGCACACAATTGGACAGACAGACAAATAGACAGACGGACAAATAGACAGAAGGGCAAATAGACAGACGAACAGACGGATGTGCTTAGCTGCATATCGAATTTAAAACTGACCGTGAATTTATATACTTTATGACGTCTATATAGCTGTATAGCTACAGTTCGCTTCTGCGCAGTATAAAGGTATTGAAATAAAATTAAATTTTGATACACCTTAATGTAACATAAGCGTGGTCAATTTTTCCCATTTTTGTACAGATACAATATCGCTCATAGAATATACATTCATTGAGAGCAAAAAACCAAAGTGATACCGCGATATTACACAGACGGACAGACGGATGGTTGGGCAAGCGGACAGACGGAATTGCTTAAATTAATTCAGAATTTGATGCTGATCAAGAATATATATACTTTATCTCTGAAGCTTCCTTCTGGGCATTGCAAACGTCCTTCGTTGACGGGTATGAAAGGGTTAGAAAATTGTATTTACTTTCATGACGCACCTTCGATTTTTGCAAATTCGAACTGATATATCGAAACAGTTTTGTTAATTATGGGGGCGCGCAAATTTGGACAGTCGTAATCTTATCTACCTTCTAATCTTCTATAGTAAATCGTTACAGGCTCCTAAGTAACATTTGTGCCTTTCTTTAGATTAACAGATTTTGTAAGCCGTCGGTGTCAATTTTTAAAATTTTCAACTCTTTATCAACGGACTTAACGTACTGTAACTGTTAGTACTTAACTACTAGTACAGTAGGTTAAGTTATAACATCGCAGAGTGAGGATCGTAAGCACCAGCAACGTACTATACGCACGTAATATTATATAGTGCCAGTGCCAACGTCAAAGTGTAAGTACTAATACCGCACCAATTTTCCATGTTATTTGTTATCGCATTTTACGTTTGTTTGTTATACTCTTGCGCCGCAAGTGGTTACTTGTGTGTTTCCGGACATATGGAATACCCATAAAAACTTAAAATAGACTCGGCTTTAATTATATTCATCGCTTCAAAATAATCTCTTGAATTCATATAATCTTGTCTGTCAGCCTGTCCTTCTGATGTATGTCTAAGTATGTTGTACAGATCGCGATTTTTAAGAGATTTTGATAAAATTTGGTGTACCGACGCATTTTCGTCCAAGGAAGAGCACTATTGAAAGTGCTTCGGATAGTTACATGAAAACGGCGTAACGGTGAGCCTTGGCGCTTCTTAAACGGGTTTTGAGAACATCTACGGTGTGTTCCTTGTCGGTGTGACGGGTTTCTATGCTTTCCTCTGCTCGTATTTCACATTTTTTTTTTTTTGAGTGTTTTCCAGAATTTTTTTTAAATGATGACGTGTTTCGACAAATTTTTTTCGATTCACATTTTTATTCGTTTCAAAAGCCCTTTCTCTGTATGATAAATATTTATGGCAAGTTTTATATCCGGCTTTATTGGAAGCATTGCAAGGTTGTTGGTCATCCACGACAAAAGTTAAGTTAGCTTTAGCAAATATATGTAACACATTGACGTCGAAGATATTTAGGTATATAGGTTTTTGTCCAGCGCGAAAAAGAAAATCGAATTCCAGTTAGGGAGCTTAATATTGCGAACTTAAAGTGTTGTCTTGAAGACAACCTTCCATCTGAAAGCCCCATTCGGTTAAATTTTAGCATCGGTACACAAATAGGACTAAAACCTAAAGATTTTACCTTGAAACGTTATGTTTGTGTTTTAAGATTTTCTTTCAGCTTTCCAATGTAAGTTCAAAAATCAGTTAAATCGGCTCAAGAAATCATCCGCAATTATTCAATATGATGTATACATGAAACGAGTTATGCAAATATAATTTTTCGCTTACACAATGACTCATCGGGTCAATTCAAATATATACGATAGACGATGTGCGATGTACACTATGTATGTCAAGCGAATGAAGAAGTCTTATACAACCAAGCACAGATACTAAACAATTCAAGCTGTATTCATATATTATTTACTGCTTTCTTGTCTTTTTTTTGATTTCCTCCTCCATTGAGAACTCATTTGGAACTAAATGATGGTCACTTACAACCTCGGTTTATCGATCTCAACTTTTGCAAGCTTGAGAGCCAAGGTGGATTAATAAACTTAGATGGCAGCGCCCAAATTGATTCACCATCAGTGGTCAGTTGGGAGAAATTCAACCAATGAAATAAGTTTGTCGGTCTGTCCATCCCCACTTGGTAAAATAGATATTATTTCAGTTTCTTCTGAGCTGTGGCGTCAAAATTTCGGGTCTTATTTTCAATCTTAAATTTTACTTTATTCGATTTTTAATAAAATATCTTGTCAGACTGAGTAACCACCTATCTCTTGATGAATCCAATGAAGGCATCATATACTGGATCTCCCATTTAACGACCAATTTATTTTTGTTCCTTACATTATTTTAATAAATTTCCCAAATGTATCGAGTTTCTTTTCATTAACTCAAGCATCATGTTTGTATGGCCATATAATTCCCATTGAGGGACAATAACCTCTTTTATTTTCCTCACCTTATCTTAACACTTACTTATTATCGTTTCGTGTAGATTACAAATCAAATATGTATTAAGTGAAAAAAAATGTCGTTCATAAACTTCAAATGCCATACGACTGCTCCTCCTTCCCCCTCCTGTGTCCACAGTCTTTCCTAAACACCATACTTTTTACACTGACACTGGCTATGAATGACTAGACATATGAACAAGAATAAAAGGTATCCATTCCGAAATGGGACTAAAGGTTTACCCTTGAGTATAAAAAAAAAAAAAAAAAAATATTAGGATAGATTGGGAGGAGTATGCATGCACATACGGCTATCTTTGAGATACTCACAAATTATCTAAAAAGTTCATTTGGAATGTCCACGACACACGATATAAACCCTATACACTACACAAGTAGATCTTTTCCGTTTGCATCCATTTTTGCATATCGTATACAACAATCGGTTTAATCGATTATGAATGTTTTTGTTAGCTTTGCTTACCAAGGCACGATCTATTGTGTAGGTTTATATGATAAAATAAAAACATCTCATTGCTAGATTTTTCTAGAAGTGAAATGAAATAAAAGTCATTTAATGAATGTTCCAAATTTGTTTCTTTGTGTGAATCATGAGGAAAAAATTATAATTACTTTATGCATTTTTTGTGCTCACTTCCTCACATATTAGATCATTCATTTTACATGCCCTGTTAATAATAACAATAAAACTTTAAAATTTTTCTGAAACAAAAACCTTTCATAAACAAACTTATGAAAAGGCATATAAAATGTATGGATGCAAATAGACAAATAAAACAAGAAAAAGAAAGAGCTAATTAAAAAATAATAATATATAAATTTGTTACTTACTATCACAATAAAACAAAAACAAAAACAATATTTGAAAGAAAAAATTTAAAAATAAAATAAACTTTAAATAATTGTGTGCTTTAAATTTTAAATAAATACTTTAAATATTAAATGAAATATCATATTATATTGTTTACGTGATTTATTTCATATATGTCCTTACGGGATCTCGTACCTATTTACTTGCATTCATTTCCATATAAATAAAAATATCGTTATCCATATTTTTCAATTAGATTAACTAATGGATTCTATTAAAATAAAACCAAAAATCATGTAATTGAGATGCTTAAACAGTATTAACATTTTAATAAAAAAAAATCTCTTAAACAAAGAATTAAAAAAAAAAAAACGGAATATAAAAAGACCATCTAAATTTTTATTAAAAAACACACACTATAACAAAATATATAATAAATGTTATTCTCAATGTTGTTGGTTTATAATTAACAGAAATACGCGCAGACACGTAGGGAGAAAACCATATATATATACACATATACATATATATATGTAGATATCAGCTATAGATACATATATATATACATACATATATATATATGTATATATGTAGCTATTGTATATGTATATATATATGTAGCTGTTTGCTATAAACATATACACATCTATGTAGATATATATATATGTTAACGCATGTACATACACACATATGCCGAGAGAATATTCGATTATATTATATTAAAAAAGTTATACACACACGATCATACACAAAAAAAGGAAAAACAAACAACTAAACAAATTTATTTATTGCATGTTTGATGTATAAAAAAAAAAAAAAACTGAAAAAAAACTGTGAAAAAAACCCCATAAATCACAAAAAAACAAGACTTTTTCGCTTTGGGGCGAATTTTACATACCCATCATCACCTCAAGTAAGTAGATGAAATTTTTGAGTTTTTTTTTTTGGACAACTATGTGTCAGTTAGTCAACTTTGATAAATAAGACTTTTTTCACATTTGTGTTATATAATATTATGAAAATATTACACTTATACTAATTTTTGTATTCAAGGCAGTCATAGATTTTAATCTATGAATGAAAAGCTTTCCATTTATTTTCTTTTAGCGATCGTAAAACTGCTCATTATAGGATTTCAGTCAACTAAATGTAGAAATAATTTCTTGTCGGTTTTTATTTTTATGGAAACACAAGCATTTGTTTCAAGAGGAACATTCAAAAAATTCCAAGACTTAGTTACCTCTGGCCATCTGCCAATACATCTACTTTTCATGCAGAACAAGAGTTAAATGGGAAGAGAACAATTGCTCTTTTCAGGCTATGCAAGAGAAGGCTCATCATAGGTTAGAACAGAGAGGAAATCATCCCCATGGTGCTCAGAGAAAGTAATGTCTTAAAAAACAACAAAGACCTGCATTGTAACGCTTTGTAAACAAATTTCGACGTACCTGGCTGAACGTCAGCATGCCAATAAACCGTGACGTTAAGGCTTTTGCTATATTGCATCCTTTTTTCAGCTCAATTACAGCAGTTGTTGTTAATAGCATTCTTTATTGACAGCTTCGTCGGGTGGGAGAAACTGTACACCCAGTTGAAGCCCCAGCCCCGATATACAGCTTTACACTTCATCGTTGATGTTAGTGATTTCCCTGGCTTGCAACGCAGTTATTGTACCGTATGTAGCCCTCACTATCGTTCGAATTAAGGAGCAAAAATTAAATCTTCGGCAAGTGAGCTTCGCGTACTCCTGTGTTCACTTCAATGGTTTAACCTATACCCATGTATAAAGCTGTGCTGCTTATAGCTGGAGGAGGAGTTCCTTGATAAATGCTTACAAGCAAAATAAACGCCATCTCCTAAAAAAATCGATAAGCAATTATTTCTAGACGTGATGTACTGTACTATGATCAAAAATGAAGACCAATTTAAATTTTATTTTTCTTAAATCCATTTATAATTCCACATCTAATCAGAGTAATCCCTCTCAGATATGCAAATGTTTTTTACAATCCTCGAAGCAGTTGCAATAGTCGACTTTCTGAATAACATCTCCTCAAGCGAGTCAAAATAGTGTCCACGGAGGGGTCATTTGAGTTTGGGAAACAACCAGAAATCACATGGGGCTAAATCAGGTGACTACGGTGGTTGTGGAGCGATATGTGTTCAATTTTTAACGAATAGTAAAAATTGAAGGTTTTTCGTACCATTGAGATTTGATGCATTTCAACAGCGTTAACGTCAAAGTCCGTTCATCGGCCCAGTCTTTGATTTATTTAACGTGACGTTCATCGGTAGAGGTCGCTGGTCGACCGGAACGCTCTTCGTCTTCAACTCGTAAACATTTCTTTCGGACAAAATCTGCCCACCAAAGGTTCTCTGCAGCATCGTAAACGTTTTTGCGCGTAATTTAACTTGAATATTGGTCTTAATTTTTGATCATAGTATTAGTATATCTTTTATACCATAAAAACCGAGTAGTTATAACAAAACGTCTCTTTAAATTTTTAAAATTCTGAGGACTTTTAAAAAACTGTAAAATGGACAGACAATCAAAATCGAATCTTCACGTTGGTCTGATTACCTATTTCACGTAAGATAAGATATTTTTATGAAGGTTTCTACTTTGGCATTCTTACCCATAGAAAATTTGTGAACCTGATAAAACTGTTCAAACTATTGTGCACATGCTGAGTGTGTTGGTCATAGCTATAGTGAGTACGTAAAGTCGGTAAAGGTATAGCACTAACCGAGTGCGCACACACTAGGCTGCGGTCACCACCTCTCTCTTTGCTCACATTTTTCCAACCGCTACTGTGTCACACGAATAGTAAATATATCCTGAGTGATTGGTCCATAAACTTACAAAAGAATATATTTAAAAAATAGAGAAAGAAGAAGAGAAAATAGTTAATAACATTAAAATATATTGAGTTTTCTACCACAATGGCGAACTTTAGGCGCTCTTTCACGGCATTCATAGTTTAGCCGAAATTTTGACGAGAATCTTTTAAAATGATGCTTATCATTCCATGGATTTAGTGGCAATGACATACCTCGGTTATCACGCAATGAAGCGCATCATCAAACGAAAAATATATTAACACTCTTTACTATTCAGCATTAAAGCTTATGTTGTTGTAAATAAGGCAAGTTAAGCAGTATTGCGAAACTGTGTGCGTTCTGTGTAGTTATCGAAGCTTTGCTGGAGTTTTTATGGAGACTATAGATATTTTTTCAAAACATAAATTTATGCACAATCCTACGGTGATGGGTAATAAAAATGAAGGAGAATCAAATTACACTAAAAAAATTTATGAAGCATCCGAAATATTAAATATAAAAAAAGTTTATTAAAAATTATTTCATAAAAGAAAGAATTAAACTAAAGCAATGATTGGCATTTCAACTAAAGTAACGGTTGGCAATCTCATGCCAAGATTAATGCTTTGCTTGACAAAATATAAAAATTGAAAAAACAAAAAAATATATAAAAAAATTCACATATAAATGAAATCAATAAAAAAACAAAATTAATAAAAACGTTCAAATAAATGTCATTGAAATAAAACGGAGAAAGCATTTTGCTGTTTTTCATTAAATTATTCATAGTAACAACAACATAGCGAATCACAATTAATTGACTTTAATTAAGGCCTAGTTTAACTATAGCTAACTTATACATGAAAAATACAATATATTCACAAATTCTTTTTACACGGTTCACCAATTGTTACATATTTTTTTACACGAATTTTTTATCCTACCACGAATTCCAAAACAAATTTTTTTTTAATTCCAATTTTGACAGTGTCGTATGGACACTTCTATATATAAAGCAACAATCGAAGGTGCATTTTAGCTGGTAACCGCCGATTTAATTCGTAAGGACTGGAAAAAAAATTTTTGTAATATTAATTTTGATAGCGTCTCACCAAAACTTGGTTATCAAGAATTATACAAGTAACTCGAGAAAGGAAAAAAAGAAAAAAAAAAAGGCTACCAACAGACTTTGTAACAATAGAAATAGAAACCGTTAATAATGAAGGAAATTTTTAATTTGAATTTAATCCGACAGTAGTGCTAAAGATATCTGACATATCTAGTAATTTTAACATTTTTAACTCACTTCGTAATAAACGTCCATGCTTGTGATAGCCAAGGAGCGATGAATATGTGCGATACTGATTTTTGCTCCTAATTTCAATTTAAATGCAATTTTCATATGTCGTGAGAGCCGAATTTATACAGAACATCGTAGTTCAATATGTCTCAGCAAATTTATTTCGAATGAGAAAAAAACTAAAAACTGCAAATAGCAAATAACATAAATATTTTACATAGTTTGCTGTTTAATTTGTTAAGTGTATTTTACATCCAACAAAGATCCCCTCAAAACCCATTAAACCCATTACACCGTGTATGTATATGTAATGTTAACTTAAATCGATTTTAAACATATCACAAGGTCTAGCATGTTTTGTGTTTAATAGCGTCTTTGTTAGTACGTCAGCTGCATTGTCATTTGTGTTTACCTATTCTACCCGTATGTCACCGGCTTCACGTATTTGACGCACATAGTGAAACCTTATATCTATATGTTTACTCTTTTTATGCACAGTCGGATTATCCACTAGAAATTTGACGCCTTGATTGTCACACAATATGCGAGTTGGAGCCTCGATATAAAATTTCAATCGCAGCTCATTCAGTAAGGCTCGATGGAACACTATGCTTTGTTTTGTGCCTTGGAAAAGACCAATGGACTGCGCCTCCATCGAACTTAGGGCCAACACTGATTGCTTTGTAGACTCTGAAGGTTTGGGAGTAACACATAAAACCTTCACATTTAGAAGGAAGACGTTATGTTACCTTTTGCATATTTATTAAGATATCGGAACGGAACACGTATTTTGCGACATTCATTTGTTGCTCGTGTGGATGATTCTTGTACTGCGACAACTTCGACAATACTTTTGTTATATCTAGACACGATGTAACAGCCAAACACATCAAGCTGTCTATTAAGGCTCGTTTGACAATTGTGGGCACGTGCTGTGATCGTCCTGTTTGTGTGAAGAAATTTTGCAATTTCTTTTTTTTATTTAATTGCTTTTTTAATTATAAAAGTATAAAAGTGTGTAAATTAATTGAATTATGTTGAACTTTTCATCGTGATATTCATTTTGGTTTTTGCGATCACCACTTGGTGCTCTCCTCAATAAGTCTCTTTTTTGTTGTTTGCATGTTCACAGTTTCCCTCTGGGCTTGATCTTTGTTTAATTTGTCTTTAATAGTAAGGAGTTTTGCGTCTAATTGTGACAAACGTAACAAACTTTTTTGTTTTTTTCCAAAACTCTATCTTGTCTGTTACTTTTTGACATGGAGCGTTTTTTTACATCATGTCGAATAAAACGGACCCTGATTCGCTTTGCGAATGTTTTTGTCGTACGAAGTGTGCAGGTACCCATGGCCATACTGCAGATGCAGTCCTAGAACCTTCGAAAGAATTATGCAGGTCACGGAGCCTTTCACGGAGACAAGGAATGGGTTTTAGGAATGAAGCAAAAAACTCGTTACTTTGTATGGAAAGTGTGAAAAAATCCTGTAGCAGACGAACTCGTAGTGTAGCGTGTGGTACTTCACCTCCGTCTTCGCCTAAATCTGATTCTTCGACTCATGTGAGTGCTCCATCCTTGTCTACAGAGCATGTTAGCGTTTCCGCTATCAATGAGTTGGCTGGTAATAAAAAAGTTACAAACAAACCGGGAAGCTATGCTGAAATGACATTCAGGCTGCTCTGCCTACATCTCCGAAAAATACTAATAAAAATATCAAACCCGCCTCTTCCCCTGGCTGTTCGGGTATGTCTGCTAGGCAAGTTGCACAAACTGCACGTGCGACTATGGTCGCCCCCTTTGTATTTGCGCCAATTCAAAACTGTCTAGTGGGGACGACGTCTGCTTGACGGCAGTACTTCCCAAAAAGACAATATTCGTTTCAAGACTGATGGCTGACACTTCTGAGCACTTCCAAATTAGCACCATCTCAACTTAGAGCTATCTCGACTTTTAAAGTGTTAATTCCGACTGAAACCATGGAAATATTATTAAACCAACCATTGTGACCAGTTGGATCCTTAATTGAAAAATTCATTCTCGGGATCGCCACCGTAGCGTTAATTCGGTAACACTTCCACCCTCAAAATATTAAATACTTCTTCAAGCCCAGTAGCTTTTATTTATTTATATTTAGAAGCCTAAACTCAAATATTCGTTCTACTTTTCTAAACCCAGTCAGCACGAAGTTTTCTTATATGGCTTTCACTGAAACTTGGTTAAAGTCCGATTTACATTCGTCGAAACTTTTTCACAATTCTTTCCAGGTTTCCCGAAACGATCGATTGGATCGCATTAGTGGTCGTGTTTTACTTGCCATATCTGCTGCAGTCCCATCTTATGTCATACTTCCCGCGACGTTGAATTTATTTCCATTCGGGCGAAAATTGCCAATAAACTTGCTCCTATATTCCCCCAAATTTGCTTAACTCTTATTATAAGACACATGTTGTTTGTAGCGTGGCCAAAAGGCTGTTATAGTCATAACATTGAGGGGCTTCAATTTTCCAGAAATCACTTGGTGTTGTAGTAATAATTCTGGCTGTATTGTCCCCATTTGATCGTAATTTACTTCAATACAATCATACTCCCAATTGTAATCGCAGACTGCTACATCTTTGCTTTGCCAATTTCCCGGAGATAGTTGTAAATCGTTGTCCACCTTTTAGTTTACCTGAGAATCCGTGTCATGCAGCAATTAGTATTTTCTTTTATTACAGGCATGATGGTCCTTTGAACTACTCTAACGTGCCGCATCCAACTTTCTATAATAAACATTACGATTTTATTGAAACCATTATTTTACTCCCTAAATCTCATATATTACACATTATGCTCGATCTCTGTACTGGCGATGTTGAAACCTCGCTGTCATCGTTCTATAATGTATTAAACCTAGCCATTTCCGCATCCGTTCCGATTAAGTAAATACGCCCTCGAAGCAAGTGTCCTCCAATGTTTAACAAGGGAATTAACGGTTTAGCAAAACTAGGCAAACTTTTCAAAATATTTATGAAAAGTGGTTCTGCTTGCGACTATTTCGCCTATTCTGCTGCAAGGCATAGATTTAATTACCTCAACCACCAGGTACCTTCAGTCGATTAAATCCTCACAGCTTATTAATCCTAAATATTCTTTTAAGTTTTTCAACTCCAAAAGAAAAATCTCCATATATCCATCGCATATTTCTTTCAATGGGTCTGACTCCTTTGATGATATTGCAACCTCAAATCTCTTTGCTGAATACTTCCGACGAAATTTTTCAACAGCTAGTTCCGATTTAACCGTTAACTATATGTATTCGATAAACAACTCGGTTTTCATCCCTAACCTGATCATTTCAGAAAATTGCGTTTTAAATGGTGAGAGGTCGCTAAGACATAGTTGTGCGACTGGGCTTGGTGGGACTCCATCATGTACACTTAAATCAAGCTCTGTCGAACTATGTGATTTTATTTCAATGATTTTTAATCAATCCTTGAAATCAGGGATTTTCCCATTCTGTTGGAAGAGTAGTTTCCCTATTTCACTTAACAAATGTGGTGAGAACTATAGACACATTGCCAAGTTGAGTGCCTTACCTAAATTGTTTGAGCGAATTGTTTCTCAGCATTTGGCTTTTACAATCAAATCTTATATTTCTCCATTCCAGCATGGCTTTCGGAAAGGAAGATATGCTGTCACGAATATCTTAGAGTTTGCTTGCCATGTTCTCAAGGCTTTTTCTAGTGCCTCTCGTATGGTTGTCGTATATACTGATTTTAGGAAAGCGTGTGATTTAGTTAACCATAACTTATTGATCTTCAAACTCCAAGTTTCTGACTTCTCTTTCTAATTACTGAAATGGATAAGCTCTGACTTGCGTAACAGATCATTCAGGGCTGTGTGTAACTTCATCACCCAGAATGAATTTCCCACGACGTCTGCCTACTCTCAAGGCAGCTACTTAGGATTCCTTGTATTTAATTTACACATTAATTGTTTCCCCTCGGAATTTAAATGCGGCCAGATCTTAATGTGCACTGACGATGTTAACCTGTTCCTGTGTCACGGTAAACTTCATTCTCCTTGAAATCGCAATCGTATCAGCTTCAAATTGACTTAAATAATTTTGTCACATGGTGCTCGGTACATTTTGTGAAATTAAATCTAAAAAATGGAAGAAACTTTCTTTCTTAAATGTCATTCAATACTGAGTATTTCATTGATTGACACAAATAGGAAAACATTGGTTCTTTCATCGATTCGATTCTATTCAGCCAAAGATTACGTTTTAATTTGCAAATTGACATATGGTCCAAAGATCTGAAGGATCCTTACATTACAAAAAGGCTATACAAATGCTTAGTTAGACCAATAGTTCAGTATGCCTCTGTTGTTATATAGATTCAATTGAATCGGTTCGAAAGCAATTCTTGCCGTTTGCCCTTAGGAATTTGGGTTGGGACCCGCTTCTCTCTTTATGAAAATAGGTTGCTTCTGTTATCCTTGCCGTCACTTGAGAACCGTAGATTTATTCCCGCTGTTTTCTTCTTCTTGATTAAGTTAATTAATGATACTATCGATTCATCCACATTATTACTGTTTAACCCGTTCAGAGTTGTTTGCAGAAACCTAAATGCCATCACTTCATCTCAATATCGGATTCTTTAGAGTCTACCAAAACAACTTTGCTTAACAGCTGTAATTTGCCTAACTAACTAACAGGCAATCTTAAAATCCTATTATGAAAATTAAGTAGTGTTGTTTACTGTTATTGGTTGCCAAGCTTTTGCATGTTTGGAGTGGTTTGGGGGTTCACTTGCAACTTGGATCTATACTTCTTCTGCTTCTGTATGCTTCTGTGCTAACTGTGTATATGCTCTTTGCTTTTCTCTTTTTTTCTTTCTTATTTATTTATACATGAATTATTATTTGTATGTGTTTTGTTTCTTTTCCCTCTTCTTTACATCTCCTTATTTACTTTATACAATAAGTATAAGATTTAGTATAAGATTTACTTGTAAGAGTGAATTGAATTCGGCTGTTAATTTATGTTGAGTTGCATGTGTAAGTAAATAAATAAATATTCCTTGACCAATGAGACATCACATCCACCATTGCATTTCTTCAAAAAAGTGTCATTGGCCCAAGATGTTTCGGCAGGCTTACAGTTCCCCATGCCCCATCAATTTAGCAATTGTTTTACATATGACCCTTGATTTCAAGACCTAGATAAAATTTTATCGATTTCAAAACCTAGATAAAATTTTATCGGCCCACGATCTGTCCCTTCCACAAACTTATTTAAGTTCGTAACAGTACTTTTAATTTCGCCTTCATTATAACATGCAATTAGCATATCGTCTATGCACAAAGCGATGAAAGACAAATTAGCGCCGCTTCCTTTAAGGTATACACAAGTATCGGATTTATCTCTGGTGAAACCCATTTTAATAAGTACATCCGAAATTTTCTTATTCCACTCACGGCCCCTTTTTTCAAAAAATTTCGTTTGGACCATGTAAATTTTATCCTCCAAAAACTTTATTTAAATAAGCGGCTACCTTACCAATGCAATAAACCAACGAGCGATCTTGAGCAACAAGTGATAATAACAATCTTAATGTTGAATGTCGCACTACTGGAGCGTAAGTTTCTTGGTAATCAATATTACATTTCTGGGAACAACCTTGAGCCACTAATTTGAATTTACATTTTTCAATAGATCCATCAGGGTTTCACTTCCGTGTAAATACCCATTTGGAACCAGTTATATATTTGTTTTCTGGTTTTTTCTTTATTAGTGACTCATATACCTTTTGCGGTGCTCTCCATGTTCTGAACTTAGCGCTTCATTTACGGTAATTGTGTTAACTTCAATCGAATTTAACTTTTCAGTACAAAATTGCCTTCTAGATCTATCCCTACTGTCAATCCTAATGATTTTTGGTCTGCCTCGTCAACCTCATTACCAATAATGTCTCAGCTTCTTCTGAAAACTGATTAATTGTTCTATTAAGAAAAGTAATATCATCCGATTCGTTAACTAACAAACCGTCGTCGTCATAACCAATATCAAAATTGTTAGTAACAACTTCTCCCACATCAGGATTACTTTTTTCTTCACAAAGTGGTTTTAAATATTCCTAACATAAAGTTTACATATTATCTTTTTCATTTGCTCCCACACATGGATTTTCAAATGATGTTTCAAATAATAACACGTCACGATCAATCGCAAATTATCTGGTTTCCATTTGAAATTACGTGTAACTTTTAGTATAACTAGCATATTCACCAAATTTAAGCTTCAAACCTTTCGGCATAAATTTTTGGGCTTTCGATTTTGATCCTTTCTGTAACATAACAGTGTCCAAAAATTTTCAAACGGCACGTCCATCTTTCATAAGGAGTATCATCGCCCAGTATTTTAATCGCCGCATGATTTCTCAGATAAGATGCCGTATTAATTGCTTCGTCCGATAAAAATTGTGGTAAATAAGAATTTCTTAACATACCGCCCCACTTCACTTTAGGGTTCTTTTCGCTTTTGCCGCCACACCGTTTTGTTGGGGTGTGTAACTAACCGACGTTTGATGTATTATGCCATTATTCTTGACGGAATTTCTCTACCGTTGTCGCTTCTGACAATTTTTGCTTTACGATCAGTTTGTTCTTCAGCCATTGGAACGAAATTCATAAAGGCCTCGAAAACTTCTGATTTCTTCTTCAAAAAATGTACCGAGACGTAACGCGAGTAATCATCGATAAATATTATGAAAAATGATGAGCCACCAGCCGAACGCATGCTAAAATGATCGCATAAATCTGTATGAATAACTTCTAATAAATCTTTAGTTTTAAAGTTCGAATAATGTGGATATGGTTTTTCACTTACTTTGCAAACCGTCCACGTCATGCATTCATTATTTTTATCGTTTTAAAAACTCAACCGCGAGCCATACTTTTTTTCTCACTCGCACCCACATCAACTTATATTTCTACAGATGGCCATGATTCCCTAGTAACGAGAAGGCTCGTCATCTGCATTGACCGTTTAGTTTTTAAATTTTATAGAAAACACCGTAGTTCACTGTATCTCTCAATAAATTCATTTCGAATGAGAAAAAAGCTAAAAACTGCACTGACAAATATGTCTAAGAGTAACATAAATATTTTACATAGTTTGCTGTTTAATTTGTTAACTGCATTTTACATCCAATAAACGTTGCATACACTTATGGACTGAATTTTCACTATACACTAATCCTAATTTGTTTTTTCTAATAAAGAGTAAGTGGTTCTTTTTATAAATATATAACATGGGTTTCTTTATTACCTGTTTTGCACGGTATTTTGGGAAAATTTTTAGAGTTTTTTCATCTTACACGATGTTTTAAAATTATAGGACATATCCTCAAATTTACCATAAGCCGAATGCATTTTTTTACAATATTTTTTTTCACTCCGATTTCTAAGGAAAGCGTCTACCGTATATAAAGGGACTTGGTATATATTACCATATACATAAATTTATTTAAAATTGAAGCGTACAAAAAAACATTCATACGCATATCACTTTACCGAAATTTGTGTGTAAGAATTTTACGTTTTTTACTTTCAAGATTAGTTTCACATTTATTATCAAGTTTGATGAAGAAGGAAACAAACAAAAGACTTTGATACTAATGCCGATGTAGGGGATATAATCTAAAGGATCCTGAATTTAAACTGGACAAACGATCCTAGCGAAAACCGGTTCTGCTATTTTCGCTACTTGATATTATGTGTACTTCATTTTCAATGCGTTTTAAATTTTTTGCTATGGTAAGTATCACAAGTATTAAGTAAGAATCGGCGAAAATCAATTTTTTAATACCTTCATAAGCGTCTATTCCTTCACGCAACTACATTAATTTGCATAAAAGGATGATGATGTGAACATTAACGATTGTCGCAGACGGCTATTAAATCCGCCCGTAAATACGCTATAACTGACAAACTAACTTAATAACGAAAGTCATCGCAAAGTTCAACAAAATTTCATTTTTAGTTTATGACCTACAGCAGATAACGCAATGAAACGTAAAAATTGGAAACAAAAAATTCTCATAAGCTTGATAATAAATCCATAAATGATAAAAGAAAAATTTGACAATATTTATACATTTGCTTCCAAGTTTGAAGGGTCGAAATAATAATCGAAATTAGTTGAATTTTTAACTCAACTTGAGGAAAGTAAGATATCTAAGAAAATTACATGCGGATGCGACTGAATCTTCTATACTCATTATCTGCATTTTAAAGAGCAATTAAAAATAAATACTCTATAATATTGGATTAACATGGCCGCTCTTTTATATTTTTCTGCGGGTACAGCTAACATCATAAAATATATGTGTAAATTCTTATCGTTGGCTCTGTTTAGGTATACTGAAAATCTTTTTAATTTTAAAAACAGCGGTGTTTTCAGTTCATATCTTACTGTGGATGCGTCTTTTAACCTTTTCAGTACTTGCCAAAAAACTTTAAACTTTTTTATTTTGATGTCTTAACTTGAGCTCAGGTAGTTAGCCAACAATGAAGATTGTCACGGATAAAGAAATAAACTGTAAAAATTCTAATTACGTTCGGAAACGATAAAATACTTTTGGTAACATATTAAAATTAAAAAAGGACTATACAAAGATTGCAACATAAAGAGATATGAGGTTTTAAACATACGATGCTGATATATTCGCTATGCATATATATGACTTTAAAGATTCGGAGAAAGTTTTTCACAAGCAGGCGCATAGAGAGACTGAGGGACATGCTTACACCGATTCAGAATTCAATATTGATCAAAAATATACATTGTTCATAGAATGTTACAAAAGTTTTGAGAAACTCAACATATTTCTCATTCATGGAGGGTAAGGTAGGTACAAATAACTCTTTGAATCTTCAATGGTATGATATATGTTAAACGATGTAAGAATTAAATTAAACGAATAAAAATTAATTTATGCACCGATATACCCACATAAGAGCCCTTGAGAAAGGTATTAGTTATAAAAGAAGCAGTATGATGGGAGACAGCCTACAAAGATGTTTGGTACGTTCCAAACATTAAAATCTTCTCTACTCCTTTTAATTGATATTATTAAACTTTCGTGTAAAAATCCGACTATTCATCACACTAAAGGTCTGATGTTTAAAAACTATGAACTTTTAGCATTTGTGCATGACAATAAAAAATAAGAGGAAGAAAAACAGCTGTTATACATAACAAAGATGTAATTTGCTATTAAGTTTGTTGTTCCCACATGGAATCATTGCAAAAATTATTTTAACAGGCCAAGTATCTGCAACGGATTATGGCCACGTCTGTTTAATAAAGCAAAAAAACAAAAAAAGGGTTTGTTGTTTTAACCATAGTCATCCGAAATCAGACGGCAAAAGAATGTTTCGTTTCTATTCAAAGAATTTTAAAAATGTATCAAGAAATCTTGTGCGATTTTATTCGTATCCCAAGGAAACACCGCTAGAATATGATGTTTTGATAATCGGTGGTGGGCATGCTGGCACTGAGGCTTGTGCTGCAGCCGCTCGTATGGGAGCACGTACTCTGCTGGTTACGCATAAACGTGAAACGATAGGTGAAATGTCTTGTAATCCTTCTTTCGGAGGCATTGGTAAGGGTCATCTAATGCGTGAAGTTGATGCTTTGGATGGTGTTTGCGCTAAGTGCTGCGATAAATCGGGTGTGCAATATAAAGTCTTAAATAAACGGCGCGGGCCGGCCGTTTGGGGACCAAGAGCACAAATTGATCGTAAACTATATAAGAAAGCAATTCAAGAATATCTCTTCAACATGGACAACTTGGATATCTGTTGTGCGCCAGTAGATAATTTGCTTATCGAACCAACCGCTTGTGGTCACGCTATGCAGTGTAAAGGCATAATTTTGCAAAGTGGTCAAATATTAAAAAGTCGTACTGTTGTTCTAACTACTGGCACGTTTTTAAGAGCTAATATTAATTTCGGCTTGGAAGTACGGCCAGCTGGACGTATGGGTGATGCTCCGGCTATGGCTTTAGGCAAAAACTTAGAAGATCTTGGCTTTCGAATGGGTCGTTTAAAAACAGGTACTCCACCACGTTTATTGCGAAATACAATTGATTTTTCCCAACTTTCAAAGAATATGGGGGATAATCCTCCTGTACCTTTTTCTTTCATGAATGATCGCGTATGGATTCAGGCTGATGCTCAATTGCCGTGTTATCTTACCTTCACGACGATGAAAGTAAATCAGATAGTTAAAGGTAACTTGCACGTCAATCGTCACGTTACCGAAGAAATAACTGGACCACGTTATTGCCCGTCCATAGAATCGAAAGTCTTGCGTTTTGGCGAGAAATCACATCAAATATGGTTGGAACCAGAAGGATTTGAAAGCGATTTAATATACCCTCAAGGCTTATCCTGTACTTTACCTTATGAGCTGCAAGAGGAATTAGTGCATTCCATACCGGGTCTAGAAAAGGCCCAAATAAAACAGCCTGGCTATGGTGTTGAATACGATTATATAGATCCTCGCGAATTATATTGTACATTGGAAACAAAACGCGTGCAAAACCTTTTTTTCGCTGGCCAATTAAATGGCACAACGGGTTATGAAGAGGCCGCTGCTCAGGGTATTATAGCGGGAGCTAATGCAGCGGCAAAAACCGTGCATAAATCTGCGAAAAGTTTATCAATCAGCCGGACGGAAGGATATATCGGTGTTTTAATTGATGATTTAACAACTTTAGGTACTAACGAACCCTATCGTATGTTTACTAGTCGTGCGGAATTCAGGCTAATGCTTCGACCTGATAATGCAGACATGAGATTAACTGAAAAAGGCTTTCATTTCGGTTTGATAACGAACGAACGCTATAAACGATTTATAGACACTAAATATAAGCTAAATGAGGCTATGGATTTATTAAAAAGTGTAAAGAAACATACCAAATATTGGCGTCAATCGTTACATTTACCTACATCTAAAACTTCAGTCGAGAAATCTGCGTTTGATATGTTGGGCATACCTAGCGATAATGTGACATTGGAACAATTAATAGATTTATTACCTCAGGAACTCGGCCATCTGAGTGATATAACGACATTGGCTGATAGAATTAAAATAGAAGCTTTGTACAGTCATTTCATTGAAGAGCAAATGCAAGAAGTAACCGAAGTGAGACGTGAAGAACATTTAATCATACCAAAAGATATTGATTATTTCTCCAAAAGTCTAAGTTTGTCCAATGAAGAACGTCAAAAGTTAACTATGATACAACCCCAGACTATAGCAGCTGCCAGCCGTATACAAGGTGTAACTCCTTCGACCGTAGTCAGGCTTTTAAAGTATGTCAAACGTATAGATCAGGAAAATATAGCTTTAAGCAATCCTTAGAAGTGAATCATAAAAAATAAATTGTAAGCAATGGATTAAAAAAAAGAGCTTTATTCCTTGAGGAGCAGCTTAATAAACAATAACGGCAATACGTGAATTATCTAAGCTGACAATGCAATATATGGAAAAGTAATAAACCAAAAAAATTTTTACATGTTTGTAGGACAAAACTGTCCTTTTATTCTCAAGTAAATCGCATAGGCTTCACTAGATCACTTCCGATATAAAGGCTGAATAATGCTAATATATCTGTTCCACGTGAGAGTTTCGACTTATAATAAAAAATACCAGAATAGGTAAGAAGAAACTTCAAATCTCAATGCGGCAGAGTGGTCGTTCGCAGAGTGAGTGTTCAGTCGGTAAAGGCATAATATAACACTTACCGATTGGGCGCACAGACCCTCTAGACAGCGGCCACTTCCCTACATATTTCCCTTTCTCCACTTCTTCTCTCTGGCCGTCACCGTATTTCAGGAATAGGCGACATCCCCTTAACGATTAGTCAGCTAAAAATCATAGATATGGATTTTAAAAGAAAAGTAGATTTTTCTCAAAGACTGATAATTACGTTGACAAGTTTAGAGGGCAAAAGTTGGAATGCCCATGGATGTGTGTATCAGTAGCAATAATAACTGATGTAAAATGCATCAATAGCACATCTATAGTCTTGGCTAGGATGAGTGACCCTGGTTGTAGTGTCAACGCAATGTTAAGACGCTAGTGTATTTTTGCGTTTGTCTTCCACTGTCTGCGCAGCAATCTGCAAACTCAAATTTCTTTTTACTTGCATACTTTCATTAGTTGCTTGCAACAGAAAATGTACAACGTAATCAGTTGTCGCACGTACAATAAATTTATGAACGAGAATATAAAATGAAGACTCTGTTATCATGTACGAAGAGTAAATGAAGTGACTATAATTTTGTTTATGAAATCAAAAGGGGTTTTGATCCGTGTGTGTTCTTTGATTTGAAAACTCTCCTGTGTGAAACTATCTGGTGTTTAAACTTGGAAACTGAGATACTAAGATACTGACATCTTTGTTATTAGACAAACGCGCTTAAATCAATATTTAAAACAACACGTAAGAAAATTACATTAGGTTATGACCGAGTTTTTTATATGCATCACCGTCATCCTAAAAAAGACAAAAAAGTGCGAGAACCAAATTTTCAGCCATTTTTTCACTTTACATGGTACTGCGGACGTGTCCCATTGCTTGAATTGATTTAGGATTTGGTGCTAATCAGGAATATATATACTTTGTGGGGCCTCTGATGCTTTCTTCTGGACGTTGCAAATGTTCTGACAAAATGAATATACCCCTCATCCTTCGGTGATGAGTAAAATAACACTATCAGTATATAACGGCGCATTACTTAAGAGACGAGCTTGCCGACTGTGGTTTTGAATACGATTTCAATGGTGACAAGTATTTTTTAATTCTACTCTGCATTCGGTTGCTTACTTTTGGAGGCTTTAATAGCGTCACTTGGCAACTCTTAACGGATCGTTAAGCTTATTAATTGCTTATCAACAAAGAGATAGTAGATAGTAACTGTGATAATTTCCTCATGCATTTTTATAGATTTTATCTACATTTTCTACGTACACAAGTAAATAGTAAATGTTTTGTGTAGATTGTCTGTCAAAGTATATTAATAACGTTCTTAGTTAAAACAAGTTAAATAATAGAAGTATTTCACACAGAAATTTTATCCAAGATTAAAGTGCGACATGACGTTCTCCACCAAAGCAACAAGTGATCGTAAATATTGTTTTGCCGTAGATCGTGGCGGTACCTTTACAGATGTTATGTGCTTATGTCCAGATGGTCGGGTGCGTACATTGAAATTACTTTCTGAAGATCCATTACGTTATAGTGATGCTCCTCGTGAAGGCATAAAACGCATTTTACAAGAAGTAAGTAAAATCAAAAAAGCCGAAGGATATCAGTTCAGTCCGTCATACTTAGACATTCGATAAATGACTTGGGATTGAATCCTAGACTTCTTTTTCTGACAATGTTTTCATACCCAACATTATAGAAATCACACTTTATTATGTTCTTCCGTTTGCTGAAATTTAAAAGAAGTAACGGAAACGAACGCTTTATCGATTAGAGTTTCTAAGCGAATATACTCAACTCTCTCTTTGTCTGCTTGCCGCTGGAATTCTGAAACCTCAAGAGTTATGCCAAAAATTTTAATGTTTTATATTCTCTGATCAATTTCTTGCGTAAAAATATCCCCGTAATAAGTAAAAAAGACTTCGTCCTTTTCTTGGCCCCTCCTAGTTAAAGCCGCCCCAAGCATAAGGGAAGATCTCATGGGTAACTCATAGGGATATATCGATTTATAATTTGTTTAACACAAAAAAAATTATATTTTGGATCGATAAAGTGGCTGATCCATAATCATAAGGACTTAAAAAATTTTCATAAACTTGTCTTACGTATGCATTTTAGGTGAGTATTGAAACTGCAAAATTTTTTTACTAATTACTTAATATAACCTCCTAATATTTTCTTCCAGGAAACGGGTAAAGCTATCGGCGAAGATGGTTTGATAGATACTTCTCAAATAGATTGGATACGTATGGGCACCACTGTAGCTACTAATGCTTTATTAGAGCGTAAAGGTGATCCAGTGGCTTTGCTGGTAAATGAAGGTTTTCGTGATTTGCTCTATATTGGCAACCAGGCGCGACCAAAAATTTTTGAGTTAGATATACAAAAACCTTCGAACTTATATAGTACTGTCTCCGAAGTAAATTGTCGTATTGTTCCTGCCCAAAAGGATAGGTGTCAATTAAAAGAGAGTATGTTTTTATATGACACCGCTTGAGACTTTTTTCAAAACTTCCATTATTAGAGAAAAATTGGAAAATTTTGCAAGGCGCGGGTGATTCACAATACATTGAAATATGCTCCGTAAATGAAGATGAAGTCAGTAAGACCTTACAGCTTATCAAAGATCGTGGTATTAATTCCTTAGCAGTAGTTTTGGCCCATAACTATTCCTGTTCAGAACATGAGTTGAAAATTGGTGAAATAGCCAAAAAATTAGGCTTTGACTTCATTACACTTTCACATCAAGCAATGCCGATGAGCCGTTTGATTCCAAGAGGTTATACAGCTTGCGCCGAAGCTTACTTAACACCACATGTTGTACGATATTTAAATAGGTAGGCGGTACCTTTTATTTCTTTGTTTGTTTATCAATATCTTATTTTCTATAGTTTCAAATCTGGTTTCGCCGATCAGTTAAAAGGCATTGAAGTTTTGTTTATGCAGTCTGACGGTGGTTTAACACAAATTGACAAATTTCGTGCGGCCCGGGCCATACTATCGGGTCCGGCGGGTGGTGTGGTAGGCTATGCGATGACAGGAAAACGGGAAACCGCTTTGCCATTGATTGGTTTTGATATGGGTGGCACGTCCACAGATGTATCGCGTTACGCCGGCTCATATGAACATGTAGTGGAAAGCACAACAGCAGGAGTCACGATTCAAGCCCCGCAATTGGATATTAACACTGTAGCTGCTGGTGGCGGTTCCCGCTTATTCTTTCGTTCAGGCTTATTTGTTGTAGGCCCAGAAAGTAAATTAACTCAAATGTTATGTAGAGTTATTTTTGATATTCTGTTTTTGATATTTAAGGTGCGGGTGCTCATCCAGGCCCAGCGTGTTATAGGAAAGGCGGGCCTTTAACTGTGACTGATGCCAACTTAATATTGGGCCGTTTGCTACCACAGTATTTTCCTAAAATTTTCGGGCCTCAAGAAAATGAATCTTTAGATATCGAAGCGACGCGAAAACAATTTGTAGAATTAACGGAAACAATTAACTTGAGTCAAAAGGAGGAGGCACAAATGTCAGTCGAAAAAGTAGCTTTGGGCTTTATACGTGTAGCCAACGAGGCCATGTGTCGTCCCATAAGAGCTTTGACACAAGCTCGTGGCTTAGATACCTCAAAACATGTTTTAGTGTGCTTTGGCGGTGCGGGCGGGCAACATGCTTGCGCCATAGCTCGCGAATTGGGCATTTCTAAAGTGTTAATACATAAATACGCCGGTATACTTTCAGCTTATGGCATGGCTTTGGCTGATGTTGTTCAAGAATTGCAAGAACCTTGCGGCTTAGACCTGTCATCTGCAAATGAGGACAATTTAAAGCAAATTTTAAATTCCTTACAAAAACGATGCCGTTTCACTTTAGAAAATCAAGGTTTCAAAGAGATTGAGTTGGAATCTTATCTACATTTGCGCTACGAAGGCACAGATGGTGCTTTAATGTGTACACCTTCCAAGAAATCTTCCATTGGCACGAAATGGTTAGATGCCTATCAAGAGAGTTTTTTGGAGCGTTATCGTACTGAATATGGCTTTATTTTAGAGAATCGTCGTATTATTGTTGATGATGTGCGTGTAAGAGGGCTGGGGAAAACATCAGCTTCTCCTGTAAACAAAATTGCAGAGGCTAAAGATCATCAACCCAAAGCCGAAGCCAGCACGTCGATACACTTTGAGCAGGGATTGCTTGACGCGCCAATTTATTTAGCAGAGAATCTTTTATATAAACATCGTGTGAACGGTCCAGCTCTGATTATTGACAAATTATCTACAATTGTGCTGGAGCCAGACTGCGAAGTTGAAGTAACCGAATATGGGGACTTGATCGTGCACGTGCATAGCAAGTCCTCTAAGCAAAGTGAGATCGATGAAAAACTTGATGCGATACAACTGAGCATATTCAGTCACAGGTTTATGAGCATCGCTGAACAAATGGGCAGGTAAAAGTGAGTCAATTCCGAATGGATGGGTGATACTAAAGATTATCTTTGTTTGCAGAGTTTTGCAAAGCACTTCTATTTCAACTAACATTAAAGAGAGACTTGACTTTTCTTGTGCTTTATTCGGAAACGATGGTGGATTAGTTAGCAATGCTCCGCATATACCAGTGCATTTGGGGGCCATGCAAGAGACTGTACAATACCAGTTGAAAGTTCGAGGAAAATCCCTAAAAGATGGTGACGTTATACTTTCAAATCATCCTCAGGCTGGTGGGTCACACCTGCCTGATTTAACTGTTATTACTCCGGTATTCTATAAGTGAGTTCTGTCTAAATTCATTATCCATATCAATTATCATTCAAATATATCTTACAGGGGACACGACGGCCCTGTCTTCTTCGTAGCTTCTCGAGGTCATCATGCAGATATTGGAGGTATTACGCCTGGTTCTATGCCACCCCATTCTACTAGCTTGGCTCAAGAAGGCGCCTCATTTAAATCTTTCCTCATAGTAGAGAACGGCGTTTTTCAAGAAGAGAAAGTTACAGAGCGTTTCACTACGCCGACGGGAGCAAAGGGAGCCACGGGCACAAGGAATTTATCTGACAACATATCAGACCTGAAAGCTCAAATAGCAGCTAACCAGAAAGGTATACAGCTTGTTTCAGATTTAATCGATAGCTATGGCTTGAAAGTGGTTCAAGCCTATATGCTATATATTCAACAAAATGCTGAAATAGCTGTACGTGATATGCTGAAAGAAATAGCGATAGATACTCTAAAACGAACAGGATCTTTCGTTTTGCGAGCAGAAGAATTTATGGATGATGGCACTCCTATTCGCTTAAAAGTAACCATAGATCCTGATAAGGGATTTGCTGAATGTGACTTCGCCGGATCCGGGCCAGAAGTTTGGGGCAATTGCAATGCTCCCCGCGCTATTACCCTATCTGCCTTAATTTATTGTTTGCGCTGCATGGTAGGCCATGATGTACCTTTAAATCAAGGTTGTCTAAGTCCTATTCAAATAAAAATACCAAAAAACTCTATATTAGACCCTTCAGATGGAGCTGCTGTAGTGGGCGGCAATGTTTTAACTTCTCAACGAGTAGTGGATACGGTTTTAAAAGCTTTTGGAGTATGTGCCGCTTCACAGGGCTGCATGAATAATGTCACGATTGGTGATGAGGAATGGGGTTATTATGAAACTGTCGCTGGAGGTTCTGGAGCCGGTCCGTCGTGGCATGGAATTGGCGGTGTACACACTCACATGACTAACACCCGCATAACTGATCCTGAAATACTCGAGTTACGTTACCCGATTATTTTAAAACGTTTCTGCTTAAGAACAGATGCATCGGGTGGAAAAGGAAAATTTTGGGGTGGCGAAGGCGTAGAACGACATTTGCTCTTCCGCAAGCCAGTTACTTTGTCGATTTTAACAGAACGTAGAACTTTAGAACCGTATGGGTTGAATGGCGGTGAACCAGGCAAACGTGGCCTCAATTTATTATATAAACCTGATGGTCGCATTATATCGTTGGGTGGCAAAACTTGCATTGATGTTGAAACCGGGGTAAGCGCTTAAAGAAAAAGCATGAGTTTGATTTTATTTTTCAATTTTTTCTTTTTTTAAGGATATGTTTGTTATGAAAACTCCAGGTGGTGGTGGTTACGGCACTTACACAGGTGATGACGATAATAGTAAAGACGGCACATGTAAGAGTAACACTGGAAAGAATATTCATAAATTCCAAGAACGAGGATCGGTATTCGAATACCGCCAAGCACAAGAAACAGTGTAAAATACAATTTCTTCTACTATTAGTGATGGGCCCATTATAGTTCGATTGAGCTAAGCTTTAAGATAATTGTAAATATACAAACTAAAAATTTTATGAAAATAAAGTTAATTATCTAATGTATATCCACGTACTTGAGCAGAGGGCACCAAAATACAGTCCGGAGGCTTTTTTTTTTTTAAATAGAAGCGTTTTTGACTGCTTGTATTTCGGGCAAAACGGAAATTTTCGTAAAGAAAGGATACACAAGTAATAAATAGTCTTAAAACAATTGAATATGGCACCAGGCAGAAACATCAATGTCGAAACCCCTAAAAATTGACACCAGTGTCTTGCTGGCCGATCATTCGTAGATCAAATTGGAATAATTGGCTATCTATGACACGACGGCGCAACACACAAGAAGAAGAGTTGAGTGAAAATCAAGCTTAAAGAAAAAACTGGTAGTAATTGGCCATAATGGTCTTTCTCTGTTTAGAGAGAACTTAAAAACCATGGCGCCTGACTTTAACCAGCTAATCCGCAACAGTAAGTTACGAGTATCCTTCATGTAAAAGAACCAAATTTTTATGCTCTAAGGCGAGGGAAGCTGATTTTTCTTATTTTCAAAATAAAAGTTTTTGTCGCGTTGTGGGCGTGTCGTTTGAAAAGTTCAGCTCACTTCCAAATTCTTTTTCAAATTTGTAGGCGATATTTTTCATTTTCTCTAACGGGAGAAACATTACATAGTTGCGCAGACAGACAGATGGGCAGATGGAGAGCCGAGCATGTTTAGGTGCATTCCAAGCTTGAAATGGACCAGAAATTTATATACTTTATGCAGTTTTTGAAGTGTGCTTCTGCGCCTTATAAACGTATTGAAAAAAAATTAAAAATATACACTAAAAAGATATACTATAGTATTATTACAATTTTCTTCATTTTTGTACAGATGCTACCGCATCGCCAATAGAATATGTGTGCAAATTGTTGTACATTTATCTGCTATAATTTATAAACAAATGCGTAAAAAACAAATTTTTTTTCCTTTTGAAGAACAGGGAGAATGTTTACCGCAGACTGCTTAAAACGGACATATCATAGACGGACAGACACACAGATAGACAGAGGGACATGCTTAAATCAATTTAGAATTTGATGCTAATCAAGAATACATATAATTTTGAGGGTCTCTGATGCTTCCTTCTGCGCGTTGCCAACGTTTTAACAAAATGCTTTGGGTATAAAAGCAATATATAAAAATAAGTAAGTGAGTATTTGTGTTTGAATTCTATTTCGCCAAAGAATGCGCTCTAAAGCCAATTTACGTAGTCATTTGCAAATGTATAGTTCTTGCCTCTTCAGAATATGATTTCTTTCATTTTCTTGCACTGCAAAAAATTTTGAACAGCGAAACGTTTGACCTTATAAAGGAGATCAAAGGTATTCTTCCCCGACTACCTTTAAGAAGTGCTCGGGTTCATTTGGTTTGAACATAGATAAAATACGGCAGCGTTAAGTCACGCAAAGTGAGACACTTGTAAAGAATTTAATCAACGCTAAGTCGCGGAGCAGAGCATGGATGCGAAAGCCGGTGCGTTACGTATAAGTTCGTAGAGTGTTTAGTCTAACAATCGCCCGCATAAATGGTTTTCCAGTTGAATAAATTCTAAACAGCTAAACGTAGACTTCGTACGTTGAAGAGTGTACAGAACCCTAAGCCTAAGAAGCCCATGAGTAAAGTTAATTATTGCACCTAATGATAGTGATTATTAATTTTCGGGCATCCGACTTAAAGAAGTTCCAACGAAAAAAATTATCTTAGGAAGGAACAGCGGCACCCACTAAACCAAGTAATTGTCTTCTTCTTGCGTACAAACATTACAGAGAGGGGCTGAAATTGCAAAAGCTTTCTCAAAAAAGACAGAAGAAACAGGTGAGAACATTATAGTCGGGCAAAGCCAACGACTAGATACACCGCACCGCTTCGCGTAGTACAGTTATTCAACCGTTTTGACCGCATATTGGAGGATTCCCAAAACATCAGATGGTTATCCAAATTTAGCAAACTTAATTTACTTCCTAAAAATTTTATTATTTTTCAGTTTCCGTCATAACCACTTAGACAATAGAGTTTCTCTTCATAGAAAATCGTGCTTTTCATGGTAAAAATTTTATTTGTTAGGTTCTAAAAAATGGAAAAAGGGAATGGAAAGGTTCAACCTTGGTCCACTTCATTTTAATATCAAATTACTGTCATCAAGAAATTTCCATCATAAAACATTAGCAATAAGGTCTTTTTCGCTTATATGGGTCTACGGTTCGTGAGAGTGCTTATATGTGACGGTATCCTAAAAAATAAACTTGCAAGTGCAAATTCGGTGAGATTAATTTTTTATCATTTTAAAGCGATGAAACAATTTTCACCACGAAATATTGAGAACTATAACTTTTGGCCATGCAAAGAGTCAATTTTCGTAGGAACGTTTATATGAAAGAAGGTTCAACGAATTGCCCCAGCTAATCTAAATTTTTCATTCCAATTTAAAACGTCAAAATACTACAACGAGTATTCTCGAGAAATTTTGAAAATTGCAATTATTTCAATTTGGCGATTTTTCAACCTAAAGTTTTATTATATAAGGAGTGGTGGAAAGGTGGGACCGATCAGAACCATTTTCAAAAGCGTTTACACTTTGTTCAAAACACATTATTACCAAATTTCATCAAAATATCTCAAAAATTGCGACCTGTAGAATCAGTTTCTGAAATGATCGCTATAAGAGGGCCTATCTTAGGCCATACTCTGTATTCGAATTGAAAAAACATTTTTTAAAAAAGTCAAGCTCTTCGTTTTGACGGCCCAGTATTGACGGCTCACTCATCACACACCCCTCGAAGTCAAAATGTCCTTACTAGTAACAGCGTCACAATGTTTACATGAAAAATTGAACAACTCATCGCTGAGGACTTTCTAACCTATAAATTTTCTATAAAAAAAACATTTCATTTTATATTTTACGGTGTTTATTTTAGTTTCTTTTTTTTTTTGTTTTTTTTTTTGTTTTTTCTTTATAAGATTCAATAAAATCATACGGATTTTCAAGAAGTTTTATGTTTTTATTTTTTTTTTTCTTTTTTTAAGTTTTAAGGGTTAATTACACAATATTTGTTTTGTATTTTCTTTTTTTTTATTATTATTTATTTATAACTTTTGATATCTATGAGCTGGTGATGACTGGTAATGATAATGTGAATTTTTTTATTTAAAAGAGAATTTGTTTGTTAACAAAAAAAAAAAAAAAAAATTTTTTTTTACTAACAATTTTACTTAGAATTGTATTAACATCCAATTATTTAATGAATGATTGAGCGAATGCGTAGAGGTTTGTTCCTTAGTTATATATTTTGCATGCGGATTATGGTGTAACGGTAATTTTATATTTTTAAAATTTCATTTAGCTTTCGTTTGTTGTTGTTGTTGTTGATCTTTTTATTGTTCATATTTAACTAGATTTTTATTTTATTGGATTTTCGTTTAAGAGTACTTTGAAGTAGTGTAGATAATATTTTATTTTTTGTGTGGCTTTGTTTTATCTTTCTTTTTTGTTTTTTTCCAAAATAATATAAAAAGAAATTAGAAAAAATATTTGTAATAATCATAATAATAATAATAATAATAATAATAATAATAATAATAATAATAATAATAATAACAAAACTTATTTTTTATACGTTTTATTATCTGTATATATATATTTATTCGTAGTAATACATATACACATATGCGCAATTATACTTAAAATATTGTACATAATTTATTTTTTGTTTTTTTTTAATCTCATTTTTACCAAAATTAGTTTCTTTTTTTTAATTTAAATTTTGAATTTTGTTCTTTTGTGTTGCTCTCGTTCGTTAAGGGTATATATATATATTTTTTTTTATTAAATTAATTAATTAATATTTTTTTTTATTTATTTTTTGTATTTGTATCACAGATGGCTCAAGATTTTCGAAATAGTTTAATTTTCTTTTTTTGGTTTTATTTCAGTTGTTTCTTTTTTTTTAATTTTAAAACTTTGAGAAAAAAAATAAATTATTGACAGCAAAAATGCATTAAAATTGAAATAGAGATCATTTATTTATTATAAACTTGAGAAATTTACCAATAATTCCTATATCCATCACAGGGGCATTTTGGCGGCCCACTCGATGTGTCTCTGTCTGTGGGAAGTTATGGGCCGTTTGTCCGTTTTGCGTCCAGGATATATTCCCTGAATAACTTTATTGCTAATCCCTCTTTTTATATGTAAATGTGCTATATTTCTTTTTCCTTTACACCAGGCATGTGTATTAAGTGCGTCGGAATGTATGCAACACTCAGAAAGACTTAAGATAGAGTCACATTTTTTTATGCCGATCCCTTCATAATCACCTTCTGATCTGATCTGAACTTCTCTATCCGTCCGCCCGTCCGATGTCATCCTATCTACGTTGCACAGGGCGCAAATTTTTGAGATGTTTGGACGAAATTTGGTAAATCGATGAAACGTTCTTGAAAATGATTCGGATCGAAATGCTTTTTCACCTACTCCCCATATAAAGCCTTATTTTGAAAAGTCTTTATATGCCCAGCTGTTTACTTTATTTTCTTATGTTCAACTTTAATGAAGCACGAATGCTATTGAAAATGGTTCGCATCGGATCACTTTTTCGCCCACTGCCCATATAAAGCCTTTTCAAAAAAGCCTTCACATGCGTAACTATATTAAGCGAAGCGGTATTGGGTATGTAAGGTAGGGGATATTCCGTGTTTTTAATTGTTTTGCATCACTAAAAAGCTGAAGATCTCGTCGGATATTTTTGCTTAGTCCTGAGCTTTCTATTACCGAGACATGCCTCATTCTACATTTGTTAAAAAAATGAAGTTACTACGCTCACTGAGTGAGTTCACTGAAGTAGTCTACAGTCACTCATTGACACGACTACCGAAGAATGTGAAATCCAAAACCAACTCTCTCGTATGTGCAAATCGAAATTACTTTGTGTTGCCAAGTCCATGATGAGCCTGCATCACTGAAGATCGTGAAGGAAACTGTAAAATCTTCTTGGCATAATCGATCGCTTCGGAGAGAATTTCTGTATCACACGAACCTTAAGTGCGTGTAAAGGCAAATGCGGCAAATCCTGTATAAGTGCTTCCACAAAAGTTTAGGTTTTAAATTGCGATCTGTAGTCAAGTTCCCCCGTATGTATCGAAAGATATCTAGCGAAGCCCATAATCTTCTAGTACGTGGCTTAATTATGTTTCGTAGGCTGTTTTCAGGAGTTTTCAGCGATGACAACAGTTGTTCTTCAAGTTGTCGGACCCTCTGCTATAGAGAGATCATCTTCAGATTAAAAGGTTGTTCGCTAAACAAGATATAATGGATTTTAATGGCATTCTATTTCTATCAGAAATTCTGATAGATTTTTTTCTGATGATTAATTTTAATAAAAAAAAAGTTTTGAAATTGCAAAGCCTTTCCGGTAGCAATACGGAAGCATGGCAGGCAGGAGACCACAAACAAAGTCAAAGAAAGGTATTTGGTGTTACCTTCGAATAGTGTGTGTGTGGGTCTTAAAGCAAATTGTAAACGAAATGATCTAGAAGCCATAGTTAGATCAAGGTGCAAGTTCAGTACAGCAAAGCGGTCACAAACTCAACTTTGACTCTCTAATTGTATTCGTTGCAATAAATGCGTCGACGCCTGGTGATTGGTATATAAGAAGATTGGTCTTAAGACGAATCACCATTTTTTATACCGATACAACACTCAGGAGGAAATTTCAGGGATCCTATAAAATGTATATATCAAATTCTAAACCGATTTAAGCGTGCCCACTCCTCTGTCTCTCTGCGTAACGTCTATGGTAGATATCCACCTTGACAATATCTGCTTCAAATATGACAGAAACATTGGAAGTCCTTACACGTAGGTTGCTACTGAACTCGGGCACAATCGGCCAAATCGGTGCCCGCAGCGCTACATAATCTGAGACCGCCTCTATTTTCAAAAGTAAAAAAAATTTGAGTTTTCGCTCATTACTTATAAACCACAAGGATAAGAATTTGCACTATGGATGGTTCTTCAACGTAAAGTGGAAAAAATCGGGTATTCGTAGTCGATATTATCGAGTATTGAAATTTCATTCTCCCCGAAAAAGAGGTTTCTAAGACCCTACAAAGTCTACATTATTATTGATTGTTATCAAATGCGATCCGTGCTAGATAGGTTTGTCACTCCGTCTATGCAATCTGTCTGTGAATTGCGGTGCTGAACGTACTCACGGTGGCAAAAAATGCACATCATTACTTCAGACACACGATAGAAATTTTCACCTTTGTTCTGTAAAAATAGAAAAAATCACCCATGTGCACCCAACATTGTAGAGTATGGAAACTTAGTTGTTTCGCTTGTTTTGGAATAACGGTGATGGGTATAAAAGATTCGGCCGCGGCCGAAGATAATTTTCTTATTTATTTTACTTTGGGGATTTATTTCTATATGAGTTTTCTACTAAAAATTAGAAAAACTCATGAATAAATACGAATAATATCAGAGTTATTTGGAGTATTTAAAAAAAGAAGAAGAAATCACATTGAATTCAATTTAACCTAACTTTATCAATTTTAATGTTTTTCATTTTTTTTTTCTTTTCATACATATTTTTATATTAATTTTTTTACAATTTACAATTTTAATGTTTTTAAATAAAAATAAAAAAAAACACACACACAGGCATGCATACATAAGTTATTCAGTATTTTTAAACTTTATAATGAAAGAGGATGGCGGTTGCTTTCTGCACAAAAAGAGAAGAGTCTAAAGTTTTGAATTTTCTTTCTCCTTTTTCACTCTCATCATTTTTGGATATTTCTTGAAAAATATAAAACTTTGCTTGTAGTATTATTTATAACGTAATACCGAAAGTGATAGACAACGGACAAAAAAGGAACATTATTTGCGACGATGTTGGAATACGCCACCAGATTGTCTTCCAGCGAATCAAATATTGCTTTGCAATGTTTAACATTTGTGCAAATATTAACCGGATATATATATTCAAATTAGTAAGGTAATCGACGAAAACTCCTTTTGCAATCGTATTCGTGCGCTCATCACATTTATACCGAAAATATATATACTTTCCCTACAGTTTTATGTTCTCAAAAAGTTCAATAAAAGTCAGACGGATAGACAGGCACAAAAAAATCAAGTCCATCGCATACGATTTATCATGAACCGAATGATGATTAAAATATGTTTTCATCTTCATACGGTGAATATGAAAAATCTCGAAAGTAAGTAAGAGATACTCTCTCAGTTGGTTCCAAAGCTCCTTATTAAGAATAACAAAATATTTTTAAAAGGAATATATTTCAGAGAAGAGAATTCACGTAAATGTCTTCTTATTAAACGAATGTGTTGAACACTTGCGGGAGATACATTTGCTATTATATCAATAAGTTTAAAGCAATTTTCTGAATCGATAATCGGTTCGCCTGATCTCCGTTTATATATTTTTGTCCGAAGCATTGGTGAAATTTGGTACACAAACATTATTTGGCTGAAGGACGGACTCTGCCCATAAAAAATAATGAAAACACTATACTGGACCACAGCCCCCATTAAATACCCTATTCTATTCTACAATTCCTGATAATAACGACCTTTCAAGAGACTGCGTTACATGGGTAGTGGTAGAAAAAGTGGTCCGATATCAACCATTTTTAATAGTCTTCGTCCTTAGGCCAAAACCATAATTCCACACAACATACTTCGTCGAAATATCGCAAAAACAGTAAGTTACAGGTTGAACATGAGAAATTAAGACGGACAGACAAACTTAGAATCACTTTCTGAATCGTTTGGAATAACAAAAGGTACGCCTATGGCTAATCATTCTGGACGTTGCATACATCCGCATACATTTAATATACCCTTGTACGACAAGTGAAGTAACGTACCAAAAACGGAAAAAAAAATACAATTTTTAAGTTTTCTCCCTAAAAATCAATATCCGATAGCCTCCGATGTTAGTGGATTAAGATTTTAGTCTTTGAATTTATTTGTCTGACTAGATTAATAATAATAATGATAATAATAATATTCGGGAACGCTAAGTCAATGTTGACTGTTCGGATGAAATCGGACCGCATCTTAAGCCTCCTACCATATAAACTTTCTAACAAAAAATAGGTCATCATAGGGCAGCCAAATGTACTTTTGAAGTGATTTGACCATATCAGCCTTATTTTTCGCAACTCTTTATGAAAAATGAATCGTCACATGGCAACAAGGGTTAATTTTTAGTGCTTTATGACAAATACAATGCTACAGAGTACTATAGCACTAGTGAGAGTCATGAGAGAGTGGCTATAACGCCTTCATTTTCTTTCATTCGTTTTCAATTTTATTTAGATATAGCCATTTAAGTGTTCGTAGGTAATGGGAGAACAACTTTTCTGCAACACACATGTAGCTCAAGTTTTCTAGTTGAAAAGTTTCGAAATCACATATAAATATAAACACTTTTCGTAACTTTAAAAATTCTTAGGAATAACTTAAGTAACACTTTCGCCTAAGCTCAACAATTTGTTTTTTATCCGTTATATGTTGGCGCGAAAATTCTGTCGTGTTCGGTTAACTGTATGTAATTTTACTTATCAGGTCAAAGCGTATTGCTGAGCATATGAATCAATAGTACTCGAAACACCACTCGGGTAGAATATAAGAGGACTGCTTCCAATACTTTTCATCTACTATCCGCGAAATGCAGAGTGAATAAAGAGCAGCTAGGACATTGCATTTGACACGAGTTCGAGAAAGGCAGCAACGCGTCGATTGCTCGTAAAAACTTATGTCTCAGCTTGTGCCATAAAGCTATAAATGTTCAAATGAGTTAAAGGTGGTTTGCCAAATTTAGTTCTGGAGATTTCAACTTCAAAGAAGAATAACGACATTTTGCGATCTACTTTGGTGAGCAAATGACATCCAAACAGTTTGCCTTTGCAAAGCAACTCCACATCTATCATTCGTCTGCTGTGAAACACACCATATCTTTCAATTTTAAATTTTTGTTTAAAATACGACAAAACCTTCTTGCCAATCTAACATATGGTATACCAGGTGTCTTTGTCGATACAAAAGGAATGTATTTTCTTCAAAGCCGTAGGACACAATGACGGTCGCCTTATCGAAAGTGATTATAGAAACATAATTTCTAATTTACCTACAAAGTAATGCAAAATCGAAAACAATTGTGATTTGAAATACATTCAGCGTACGGCAACACGCTCATGTAACGTGTTTCATGATCTGGTGCTCAAGGAGTAGTGCCGAAGAACTCACGTCGTAGACCATTGAATCTAGTAAGATTAACGGTTAACGATATTGTAAGCAACATCACACAGGTATGACAAAGCAGTCACAAGCACTTTTCGGCATTTTGTTGACTTAACAACATTTTTTTTATAGTGGAATTGATATTCGAGACCTTTATTAAAATTGATATAAAGCCATGAAAACTATAACAAAAAAACGCAATGGGATGGCCTTACGGTTTTCGTTCTCGAGCTATCTTACGATACGAAAGACCAAAATAATACGATTGCATATTGCGTTAATGGTACTCGTATTGAGTTGGGCTTCTCGCTCAGGTGCATTTACAAAGCAATATTTATGATATTATAAGTGTATGTATAATAAAATAATGCAAAGAAGGGGTAGGAAAAATTTGAAAAAGAAATTTGTGGAAAAATTGGAACCTATAAGAAAAAATATAGAACAAAATGTAATGAATTGAATTAAACACGTCACTGTTTATATAAATGGTTTACATCATCTTTTCTTAGTAGCCAGCTTGATGTTCATTATTTCCGTATTGTACTTGCCCATCTGTACTCTGCCTAAACGGAACTTAAATATCGCACTTCTAGAATACACTTTGAATAGTTTGTAGTAACGCTGTATTTACACTTTTTTGTCCAAGAATTTTTATGCCAATCACCAAAGGACGGGTTTCAAACGTTTGCAACGCCAGAAGGAAGCTTCAGACGTCTCACAAGCTATATAAATATATGTATATTCTTGATCAGCACCAAATTCTGAACTCATTTAAGTATGTTCGTCTGTCCGTCTGTGCAATGTCTATTGGAAACAATCTTCCATTAGAGAAAATTAAGCTTTCGACTTCAAATTTGGCATAAACAGGTTGATATTGAAAATGGCCCAAATGGGTCGAAAGACACGCCTACAGTAACACGTGAATTGTCACCGTGTCTGTTTTTCTAATGATATAAAAAATTAGTTTTTTGATCATTACCCATAAGAAGATAAAGGCAAAAAAATTTAGACGCATAAAAAACGGTCAAAATCGACTACGCCTACCCAATATTACAGTTTATCAAAATTTCATTTAGTTTTGTTTTTCTTTTTCAAAATCGCATAAAGTATATAAACACATAGCCAATTTCAAATTCGGAATGCATCAAAGCGTGTTCGCTTGTCCATCTGCCCGTCGGCCAAACTGAAATGCGAAAATGTCTGTTAGATAACGCCCACAAATTTGTAAAAAAATTTTTAAGTGACCGAAACTTTTTAAAGGACACGTCTACAACGTCCACACGCCTGTTCGACAAAAGCTACTTTTTTGAAAATAGAAAATATCAGTCGCGCCCACTTTGTATTGTAGAGCATCAAAATTTAACCCTTTTTACTTTTTTTTGTCCTTTTTGGATAACGTATAAAAGATTCGATCGCGAACGAGTATAATTTTCTCATCTGTTTTCTTTAATTTCAGATTCATTTATCCATTTTCGTATTTTCTGGCACCAAGTGGGAAAAGCAACGAAAATAATTATTTAATTTTATTATTTTTGCAAACGTTTTGGAATTTCTGAGATTAAGTAGTCGTCCTGCGTGCATTAATTTTATGGAATATGTACTTTTGCACCGATATTTTCCGTTTGAACAAAAGGCTCGATAGCTATTTTGCTTTCGAGCTGAGATATGACATCTTATGCTCGAGTAAACACTCACACACTATCGAGCACTATCAATTGACTCATCCATCTCCTTCATCGAGTTTGCGAGAAGCTGTTTTCTCCCAACACCCAAAAACCAGTCTTCACAGCAAACTCTGTGTACATAAGCGCCGATTGTATCCAATACATATTAACTGGCCGTTAGTCAACAATGTAAAATAAGCCTTTCCACATGATTCGATTTTTAAATAAAGCTTTAAGGACCGTACGTATTTGTAGAGAAAAATGACTGATAGAGAAAGCAAAAGTCGGGAATAGTTTAATTGTTATGTAAAACACAATTTTTCAGATTTTTAAACATTTGGGATCAAGTTTTGTTTTTTTGTTTTTTTTTTTTAAATAAAAATTTTGCCGAAATATTTTACATTTTATGAACATATGTTGGAATATTAAAAATCTTTTTAGACACACAATTCCATTCGGAATATTTTAATTACTTCAGACTCTTGGTTGCACTTTTTTTTCTGTTGTCCTCCAACCGAACGTAACGTATTTTTATTAATTGGTTTTGTTTTGTTTTTTTTTTTGTATTTTTTGTTTTTTACTTTTCAGCCATAAAATAGATGCCAAAATTGCTTATGTTTTTTACTAGTTAATTATTAATAGTTTTAAATAGTTGATGTCATAAAGCAGAGGATTCCTCTGCTGCAGCAGAACTGGTATTGGCAGCGGTAGCAGCAGCAGCGGCAGCTGCTGCGAAAGAGCTCAGTGCATGAGAGGCATTTTTAGTATCATCTGGAAATGTGAATAATAATTGAAATGTTTAAGAAGAACTTTATTTAATTAATAAAAGTAGAAAAACGCAATATTTAATAAATTAAGAAACAAAACAAAATGACGAAATAATAGTAAATAAAAGAAAGAACGCAAATTATAGAATATTTTTCTTTAACATACAATTATTTATTAAAGCATCGTTTTATACATTATCATAAAATTAATTGTTTACACAAATACATATGCAATTACTGTACGAATTAAAATTGAAATTAAATGAAAATTAATTTTAAAAAAAATTAAAAAGAAAAATAATTAGAAACACACATTCTTAACATTTTAATTTTAAATTTATTCAATATAAAATAAAATCAAATAGAAATACAAATAAATTTTGGAAATGACTAAAAAACAAATTTACGTTTCTCAAATTGTTGAAGGCATTTATAAGAGGAACAAAGTTCCAATATAAAGTAAACAGAATTATACGAACTGAAAGATGAAATTTCATTTAGTTGTAAACGTGATATATATGATGATATCTATATCACGTTTATAAATATATATATATGTATATATATATACATATACATACATGTATATGTATTACATATATGTATACATATATGTATATATATATGTACATATATGTATATATATATCTACATATATATAGCAATTTGAAACGTTCGGCTCTTTTCTTTAACTCTACAAAATAAAAAAAATTTTTTTTTTTTTTTTTTGTTTACTAAACTCAAGAAAAAATTTACATTTTGTCGTATAATATAGAAAGTGGAAATGATAATTCATAAAAAAAGCAAAATATTTAATAGTTTTAAGGACACATTGGCTTCATTTTTTTAAATTAAAAAAGAGTAAAAAGAGAAAAAATTGTTTTCAGCAACAGCAGCAACGGGGTTAGTGTAGTTGGTCTAAAGACCAACTTTGAAAGTAATCATAAGTCCTAAGAATAATGATAGAAATGTTGATTAAATGACTCGTCTGAAAACCCGTATTTATGATGAAAGCATAGCATATCCTTATAAAGACTTGTAACGTCAGCACACTATTTCTAACACCGCAGCAATACATACTTAAAAACTGCACCTTACTCTATACATTCCGATCTCATTGTTTCCGTTCCTTCTCAATATAAAAGAAAAGTGCGCTTACAGATGACGCTTGTGGTGGTATCGTTATTTGACTTGCAGTTGAATTTTTGGTAATATTCGTTTTTAATGTTGCATCGTTTAAGATGACAGTAAGAACACGATCACCTGCTACTCACTTTAGTTGGTATAGTGGGGGCAGTGCTGGCGGTGTTAGCTGTAGAGGGTGTAACGCTTGTTACAATTGCATCGTCTGGGAAATTTGTTTGCGGCGAAGCATTTGCGGCATTTGTACTACTACTTACGACTGGTGGCGAAGTGTTACCACTAGTAGTAGAGGTAACGCCTGTCACCGAAATTGCATCCGGTGAGCATTGGCTAGCCACCACCGTGTTACTAGCGGCGCTACTTTCGTTATTTGCCGTCGTTAATGTAGTATTGATTATTACTGGTGTAAGTGGTGCTGGCGTCGGTGGTGTTGTTGTCGTTAAGGGCGCAGTCAAGTATGGTTGGTTCATCTGAGTTTTGTTTAGCGTATTAATTGAGTTTGGTTGCGTTTGCTGTTGTTGTTGAGAATTTTTATTATTATTTTCGCTATTTACAGGATTTGTTGATTTAGGAGATCGAGTGCGCGACTGTGGTTGCTGCTGTTGCTGATGATGCAAATGAGCATCTGCGTTTATAGTATTAGTTTTTGTTGTTAAACCTATTTCTGGATTTTGTGATTGATCTAATTGTGTAATTAAATGTTTACCTGGGCCTGGACTAACGTTACTATTACTATTACGATTAACTGCGGTTGATGTCACTGTTCCTCCTCCCCCACCCCCAGTTGAATGAGAGATTGTTTCGGCATTTAGTTGAACGCCACCGGTAGGGCTACTCCGTTGTTGTTGTGTTTGGGCTGCCTCTGGGGATCTATTGACTATCCCCGTTGTGGGAGTAGCAGCTGTAGTTGTTGGCGAATTAGTTGGCGGTGGTTTTTTATCATTCATAGGAGAGCCTGATTTCCTAAGATCTTCCGTTTGCTCTTTACTATTATCCTCTCTGCTACCGCTGCTGCTGTCGATACCGTTTACCTCATTTGTCGTAACCGCACCACTTAGTCGTATCGATTCAGCGTTGCTTACCGTTGAAGGAGCATGATTGCTGGAATTGGAATTAGATCCCGTTAAGTCCAATGTGGTGGGTTCATGCGTTTGGGGTGCTATGCCTGCCGTAGACGGCTTGTCATTGCCAGTAACCTGGGGCACCACATTTACGATATGATGACGCATGGCGTGGGGGCTGGGAACAGCACGGTTATTGCTGCTGTTATTACTTCCACTGTTAGTGCTATTTTGCGCATTCGTCGATGTTACCGAAGCCTGTGTAGCCAATTTCCCAGATGCCGTCGAATAAGAGTTGAGATTTACATTGTTGGTGAGAGACAAAGGGGGTAAAGTTGAGCCTCCCGGTTGTGTGACTGACGGTGGTAGATTCCCGGCTGCAGCGGCCGCATGCAAAGCTGCTAAGTGACTGGGGTGATGGGCGTAATACAGTGAACTACTCATTGAGGGTATGTGCGAAGATAATGTTGGAGTTGAAGAGTGTGAACTGCTAACTACAACAGTTGGTGCACAAGGAACCGATGATGTAACATTCGTGCTAGGCTCTGACAGTCTCACTTGGGCAGAACTATTGGAATTGCTTAAGTTTAAACTGGTGTGGAGTGAAGTAGTAGCCGCAGTTGTATGAACAGTTGATGTTGATTGAGGTGGTAATTGATGGGTTGAAGTTATGGCTGGATGATGAGGTGAAATGTGTGGATGACCAAGACCAAGGCTATGGTGAGCGAGACCTAAAGCTGCTGCTGAGAAACCCGGATGAGTCAGTCCTGCTGCCGCTGCAGCAGCAGGATGAGTCAAGCCTAACGCAGCTTGTTGCAAATGATGGGGCATATTTGGCGGAACATGTGGAAGCGTTGGCACACCAGCAAGGCCCGGTAAACCTAAATTCAAACCCATCGCGCCATGCGGACTTTGCCTTTGGTTGGCTGCTGCGTGATAAGGCGAAATCCCCGATAAACCGTGGAGAGGAGTTGGGGGAGCACGTAAGCCCAAGTTCAGATGCGGTATCATTGAGCCTAACAAATTACGATTCAGTGGATTGTAAAGAGGGTTCGAGTAATGGTGAGAAGAGAGCAGTTGCTGCCTGTCTCTTTCTCGAGCCTCTTTTTCCCTTTCACGCATCTCACGTTCCCTAGCTTCCTTTTCTTTTTGCTCTTTTTCACGTTGCTCTTTCTCGCGCTGTTCACGTTCCCTTTGTTCTTTTTCTCGTTGTTCACGTTCACGCTGCTCGCGTAGTTCTCGCTCTTTCTCACGTTGCAATTCCCTTTCACGTTCCTCCTCGCGGGCTAAACGCGCTCTGTGCTCTTCCTCTAATTTAATACGTTCATGTAAGCCAGGTGCTAATCCTAAAGCGGCCCCCGGTAACATCGAATACAAATGTGAAGCATACGGCGAAGCCATAGGCGGGTACAAGGCATGCGGATGCGAAGCATGAGCTCCGGCAGCCCTTAACAATTGAAAACGCTGATCCAAGTACATTTGATCACTATACGGTAAGCTAGCTGGATTTAAAAAAGTGCCTAGAAAAGGGAATATGTAATTAAACAAACATGACAACAGTAATCTTTCTCATATATTTCTCTCACCTGGTGGCATGCCTGGCAAGCCTGCAAATGGTGAATAAGCCTCTAATGGAAAAGGACCAGCCGGATGCAAAAGCCGCTCATCAGATCGATAGGGTTGGAAACCACTACGCGCTAACAGTTCTGGCTGTATTGTAGAATTCTGGACCGGATTAAGTCTTGGTATCTTTTCGGCGGGTTGCGGCGAAGGGGCCGATCTCTTTTTAGCCGCAGAAGACCGATCGTCTGAATTGGAAGCTGCTACAGCTAAAGACGATGACGTCCCTAAACGCTCATTTGATAAAGGCGTACGAGACTGTTGAGAATTCGCTGTTATGGAAACGCCACCTGCCGTGGACGTTCCTATTGAAGGTGTAGCCACAATATTAGTCCCTACTACCGGTCGTTCATTTCTATCGCGAGCAGATACCTCTTCCTCTTCTTTAATGTCAGCTTGTTTAGCTAAATTACGCAAAGCCGAAGCAAATGGGCCTCTAGCACTAGTCGTAGCTGCATTTAAAGCGCCCGACACTCCTACCAATTGCTGTTGCACCTGAGCGGCGGCAGCTGCCGCAGCTACTGCTTGCTGATGATTTTGATGTTGTTGATGCTGCTGAACCAACGATGGCGAATGTGTGCCCAAATGATTGGGAGGCAGACTATGATTAAGTAAAGCTGAATTGGGATTATTTGGAGATGGATTCGGCACAGCATTAGCGGAATTCCCGCCACCGGTTGCAGTAGTAGAAGGCGATTGTAAATGATGCGAAGATTGTACCACAGGAGCTGGACTAGTGGCTGGGCGTTTTTGACCCGGTTTGGGAGGTACTGAGGGAGAGCAAAAAAAGAAGAAAAATGATTAAGTTAAGGTTAATTAAATGGCACATCCTTGAAATTTCATAGTTTAAATTTAGGAACAAAATGTCTCCTCCTCTCCTTAAGTCTTAGCTGGCGAAAGTTTTCGCGATGATTGCTTTTCTTTTCCTATTATATGGTGCACAAGGTGTGCAATCAGTAAATATCTGAGAAGAGTGCTTTTCTTTTCAAGGGGAGGTAGATGCTTGAGAAAGACGTTATCGGCTGCTGAGCATTTCAATTTATTTCAAAAAACAGATTGAATTTAAGAGGTCACTACTTCACTTGTATCTTTTGCAGCGAAAACGAGGATTTGGATTCATATCAGTACGCGCATACATATCAGGTTTATGCTAAGCTTTAACAAAGCATGTATACATACTATCTTCATAAGAAAAATTGCAACTTTGAACAAAATGAACATGAAAACTTTGTTTATGAAATTGTCGATATTTTTAAGGTTTTACTGATTTTCATTAAAATACCTAGACCCTACTAGTCAAAATTTGGTAGTTGTTAACAACGTTTTTTGCTTTTCGTAATAATTGAAGGCAGAATTATAACAAAATGTAAAGGATATTGAAAATGCAAATATGTTACAAGCCCACAATACGCACACACAAACAAGCCCTCACCATTTTTCGAGCGACTACATGAGAAACACCTACAATCTGCTGAGTAACTGCTGCAGGCGGTAAGAGTTTTGCATAAAAATTTAACAACACAAAAAACATTCACTTACAGCACGCACGGTCAACAACAACTCATCAACAATCCTTAAATTATATATGTGTAAGAGTAGTTTACAGTGCAGCTTCTCCGTACAAACGTATGTGTGTACAGTCGTGTAGAGATGTACGCAAGTGTAAGTTTTATTTACAATATGTGTTATAGTCTCGAACAGTTATAAAAGCAAAAACAACAACCACAATTTTCATTGCATGCCCACAGTATATTGTAGAATTGTTAGGAAGCAACTGCAACAACCGCACTATGTTCTATTATGATTTTACAGCTCATGCATTAATGATTGGTGGGTCTGTTGTGGTTGCGGACACTGAGCTATCAACACACACACGCACATTTATATAAATATATATGTCCAATTCGCATAGGATTGTAATGGCCCTTGTCCAGTAATGTATATAACACAACAAATTGACACTGAAAGAGAATGAGGTGGTGGGAAGGGTGGTGACTTCGACTTCTTTGCTATTGCGTAGAATGTTTGAAAACCGCATAAGCCAAATTCTAAGCAATAGAACTCGAACCATTCAACCATGCAATTCATACTTAAATTATCAATATGTGGCTATCATAGGAGAGGTAATGTGAGAGTAAAACGAATACGTGCGTACACATGTAAAAGTAACTTGGAGGGTGGATACAGAAACCAGAAAAAAAAAAACAAATAGTCGGGAGGACAGCAATCCTTAATTACCCTACAGACGTTTGGCGTCATAAAATATCAAAAATTAAACTTTGTTGCTTTCTTTGTTGTGTGTCTGTAAAATCGACTAATGTGGTTTAAGTTTTATTTATTTATTTATGTATTTTTTATATATTTTGTAAATAAATTTACAAAGCATGGATATGGTAGAAGAGGCCGGATAACTTAGATCGTATGCTCGCATGTATAGAAAACTCTACAGCATTTGAGATTGGAACCACCGCCCATTGAGCTGTTAGTCGCGATCTTATCGTTTAAGTTTATCGCAATAAATTTGGGAACAATTTTATGCTACCCATTAGATCTTGTCGCATAAGATCAAGAGAGAGATTCAAGAGAATTCTAATTGGGGATGTGGTTCACAAAATAGACCTACGTGGTCCGAACTTAGCTTAGTAAGCTTTTATGTCGAATGCCTATTCTGCGCTACATTTCTTCTCGTAAAGCGCCAAAAAGACGGAGTCAAGTTCTCAAACAAAATGCTTCCTTTTTTCGTAGGAAAGTTTATATGAGGGGAAAGTATTCAAAAAATGATCGCATTCGATCCAAATTTTCCTCGTTTACTTAGTATATCGAAATACTATTTTTCACCAAATTTTGCGAAGAAATATTAACAATGACACCTATTTTCGTATAAGAGTTTAACGAAAACAGTGCCTCCTATGGAACGTGTTCTTAAAAATACTCTAAAACTTCAATTTCTTACAAATGCATAATAAATTTCTTTAAATTATCTCGAAAATGACGACGTGTGTACTCAGCATGAAAATACCAGTACGTTGAAAATAAAAACTGTTAGAGGGGCAAACATTAGGCCCCTTCCTCCGACAATGTACCAAATTTGATTCAGGTATCCCCCAAATTTCTGTCTTTAGAGTTAACAGTAAAATACCTGGACAGAGATCAACAAGACAGTCAGGTTTAAGTCGGCGTACAATATAATTCTTAATCGGTTGATTTAGTAAATAGAAGAAATGGATATGTCCGAAGTCATTCTAACGTTCTGTGTCAAACGTTCACAAAAACTTAATACATCTTGATGTCAGGTATTAAAGGAAAAACATACACCTAGTGATATGCCAAAAAGTTTTCAACTTTCTGCTCACTCCTTTTGTATTTGCAAATTATCTAAGCTTAGGTCAAAAACACAGAAAGAATGTTTGCTTAAAGAGCAACTTTGGGGAAATTTTACTCGAAATAACAATGCTACAATTCTTAGGGCTAAAGCATCAATTCACTCACTGAAACTGCCTGCTTGGCAGTTCATCAGCAAGAACTCGCTTACATCGTACCAGTGACTGCGGCAATTGAAAAATTGCTTCACAAGTGAATTTAAATAAATATTTTATATGCATATTAAGCCTAACCAAAAAATCTTACCCGCTATGTTGACGTTTTTCTTTTTTTTGATGACCAATTATTTAGAGGATGTTCCCTACTCGCGTAAAGCGGGATACTCACAAAGACGTGAGGAGGTCAGAAGAGGTGAGAAGAAGGAAGCAGAAAGAAATATAGAGGTGGGCTAGTGTCTGGTGTATGTGTGTCCAATCGATAACTGTTTTGTCTTTACTGACTGAGCACTCACTACAGCTGCTTAGTATGGATGAGATTTGAACTTGCGAACATTTACGATTTCATTAGCGACTCTTAACTATTGGCTCCAGTTTTCTTTTCCGTAAGGATATGAATGGTAAGTCAAGACACCTTCACAAAGAATAATCCCAACAAAAAATGGCAAATCGTTCAATCGGGCTCAAAACTTTTTCAACTACCTCAGTTGAAACTACATTGCATGTGCATTTCGTTAGACGGATGAGAAGGGAGACAGACTTTGTTTCTATGTATCCATAATCAATATACAATTTTCCTAACTAATCATCTAAGGACGGTAGGTAAATTTATAATGTAATAAAATTGGTTATTTAGCGTAAATTGATTTCATGAATTATTCCAGTAATCACGAGCAATGTTAGAAATGGAAGCGCATCGGTGGTTCTTCTCTTCCCTTTGCCGTTTAGTTCAATTATAAATACCTTTGCATTTTAATAGCATGTTGCATGCGTGTAGTATATGAATGATATACATATTTATGAGATATGGATAAGTGTGTTTATGTTTATCGGCATAATTGTGTCGATTCTCAAAATATTATAAATTGTTGTGATATTGCTTTGTAATTGCATTAAATTAATTAAAACTATTGAAAATGCACCAATGTACTTATGCATACATGCATATACATACGTACATGTATACATATAATTATATACATATAATTATATATATATATATGTACATATATATTTACCTATGTATGGATACATGCATGAGAAGTGATTGGATTCTATCGACCCTTAAATGCAATTGCATTAACCAAACATATAAATTTATGAATTATGCATACATTATGGATTACATAAATGCAACGAAGTATTTATTAACATAGATTTTTATACTACAAATTGAACTCATTTCAAATATAAATATAAATAATTCTTCAACTCATTACTAGTAAAGCGGAAAGTATGATAAAATTAGTTTTTTTTAACATTTCGTTCATCCTTGTAGAGGTAGGGAGTATAAGTGTAGAAAAGTGTGTTAACTTTACACATGTACTTTTAAGATAATATCGATTTAATCCATTTATCAAGTCTAAGAAAACTCTCGTGAAACAATGAAAAGCTCATTAGAGAAACAATTGAAAGTAACGAGTGTTGCAAATTCGTTTTAAACCGTACATGAAATCTTTTGGCTCGTTTTGGGGTTAAAGTATAATTTGAAGTAAGGCAAAACTCATAAATGATAAAATGCTATTTTACATATATAGCCAAGCACAACCATGTATACACACACACACACACATGTATGCTATATATGTATATACCCGTGCTCGTTATATTTGTTCAATAAGCATAAGCAATTGTTGTTACCAACTTATGGACATATAAAAGCATACACGAACGCACACACATACTCACACACACGCATATATGCCATTTTTAATTACATAGTAACACATGTTAGGTAAACCTATGCTGTGCTATATGACAGCGTCAGATCTACACGTTTGAGGAAATGTTACTACCATCCCTCCTGAATATACATAGATGTGTGATTAGAGCATAGAGAGCTTCAAATAATTATTCAAACACACATATTTATATTTAACATTTCACGTATAATACCGTAGTAATCTTTTAATAGTTATTTGAAAAAAGGTTTTTTTTATTCTGATGGTTACAGGATTTCGGTGAACAAAATTGATCTCGAAAATCAATCTTCTCTAGTACCCACTAAAGGGATTTAAATAGAAAATTCGGGCCACCTTCCCTCCCATCCCCTTCTGACAGATGATTCCGAGTAATTTCGTTGCTTGCACGGGAATATAAAATTTAACAAAATTCATGTAGCATAGGGCGGCACTTGCAATGCAAAGCTTTCCTTAAAGATTTTCGTAAATCTCAATTTTCTATGCAAACTTTCAAGCTCCAAATCGTTCTGTTCTGCTTCTATGCTATCTATGCACTCTTGGTGACTATGGGTGTATCGTTAATATTTCAACTTCAGACAAACTTCACACAAAAGATATTAGTAGCGAAAGCTTTAGAACTCGCAGCTTTTCTACAATCACTGGCGAGCACTGAGCTTAGATTTGCTTCTAACCCTCGAAAATCTTGCACTAGGATGTTAGTAACGAAAACTTTACGACTATACCTAGAGTTTTAAACGATTTAGAATTTGTAATCGAAATTCATACCGGATGAAGTTATGGCTCCGACTTAGTTGGTTTTCTGCTTTAAACTACTAAAAGATCAGGTTTTAAGTTCATAGACATGTGGACGGCATCGGAATACTCTCCTCCCTATTTCCTTTTCTTTATGAAGTCTCCTACACTTATTTCTGTGTAAAAGCAACATTCGACAAATTTTGTACACATAAGTTATTAAATATTAATTTTCAGTAAGACAATGCAAACGCTTGAATTTTCTTAAAAAGAGCATTTGACTACTTATCGAACGTACCTATAATATATAACAACCTATTTATATTTGTAATGAAAGGCGTAACAGCCCGACATAAAATGAATCAAATTTTTCACCATTTCACTTAACCGTTTGAGTCCCAGGTGGTTTTGAAAAAACACTGTCGAAGAAATCCCAGACAGTTTTGAAATAAAATCTAAACAGCGCGATCGCGCTGCTTGGGATTCTTCGACACTTTTTTTTCAAAACTGTCCAGGTTTTCTCGACATGAAATCTGAACAGCACGATTGCGCTGCTTGGTACTCAAACGGTTAAGTATTTATATTGACTTTTTAACCGTACAGGTGAGATTACGAGTATTTTACACGCATTTGATGACTTCGGCAGTATAAACAGCAATTGGAGGTGAAAATGATTTTAAGCACAATTGTTCCACGTCCCAGCGAAACGTTCAAAAAGTCATTTATATATATCAGGCGGAGCGTCAGGTGCCGAGCGGCATAGGATCAATTGGCTCCAGGGGGTCAGTTTAATACTGTATGGAACCTAAGTGGGAGGGCAGCCATATGCTACCTAAAGTCTAACGCTAGGATGTTGAAAATAACTAAGGTACTACGGCAGTCAGGTGGTCCAAGATATATTTCTCTGCGAGAGTTATCTCTCTCATTGCTGGGAACGGGCCTTCGCGGAAGCTACACAATTAGCCGCTTAGGAATAGGTATATTTTTTTCCTTTTTTTTTGAAATGACAAATCAGGGGTGTCCCCTATTCGTGTAACACGGTGACTGTCAGAAAGAAGAGAAGAAAGAGAAAGAGATAGGTAGGTGGCCGCATTCTAGTGGTGTGTGCGCGCAATCGATAAGTGTTATGCCTTCACCAATTACACACTCACAATAGCTACGACCAAAGAAAACTGTACCGCACTTGAGATTTGAACCCGTGAACACTGACTTGGTAGTCGCGGTTCTTACCTACTCGACTACCCAGGCGGATTAATTATTCCCGAACAAGAAATGTTGAAGTGTTACGAAAGGCTCACACTCGTCGGAGAGAAGCTCATGTCACGTGTATGTCTTTATTTTAAGAATGCGCTAGACATGGGTTTTGCCCACTCACTGGGCGATCATGAATAACGCATTCTCACTACATGTGCCATCAGGCATCGTAGGTTTAAGCCCTCGCCATGGAGAGCTTCCCAAGGTCACAATAAAACAAGTATCGCCGTTCAGAAGTAAAACAAAATTTCTTCGAAATTCAAACCTAGCACTTAAGACTCATTTTTCCCGTTCTTTCTTCGATTTCTTTTCGATTGTCTCCTCTTTCTGCAGTAAACATGGTGGGAATGTTTGATTTACTCAAAAGAGAAATACTTCGTTGCTATGGCCGATCAAATTCAAATCGTTCGCATTCTTAAAGCCATTTTTTCGAAAAAAAATTCCACGACAGTTGCCAGATTTCAGGCCATACATTTAGAAAAGTTGCGCTTTGAAATGGGAAATTATGAGCTGTGTAGATAGATAACACAACCAGAGCTTTGTTTTACGAGAACCGAACTCTCAATTTTTCGTTTTCTAAATATATGATGAATAAGATTCTTTATGTACCTCAAGTATTTTCATTTTCTTATGTAAAAATCCGAATATAAATAAATCTCGTCATTGTCTTTTTTCAAACCAATTTAGAAAAACAATCCCATCTCTGGCGAACACAAAGTGATAGTAATATTACCCCTTAAGTAATACATAAGTAAAACTGAAATGAAACTGCAAGTCTATCAAGGGTACAATAACCCCTAGTACTCTCGCAATAATTGCTATCATCCAGTCCTTAAAATATAAATAAATACAAAAATTAGCGTATTATGGTTTTTAGACCTCAACACTTTCAACACGTGCTGGGGCATTAACAATTGATTAATAAGTGGCAAAAGATTTTCCCTCATGAAAAACTAACTAAGTTTGGCTCAGACATGAGGGGGACACATATGTGAAGTATACGTGGTGGACGTGGTAGTTTAAAATTAGTTTTAAGCAATAAAAGTGCATAGCATCGGGGGGGAAGTCCTCTACACTCTTGTTGTACCAGGTTACAGTTAACAAATATGTAAAACAAGTAACTGCTGAGATGGTGGCTTTCCATTCGAAGAAGAGAGAAGATTAACTAAAGAAACATTGTGTTCATGGGGCAGTGTGGTGTGCTTGCTTGCTCACTTATATACGACGCAGAAGATATGTAATCCCAAAGAGCGAACAATTCACTATTCAGTTGTACGAACTGCGGGTAAAATCAGGTCGCATTCAGAAATGCAAAGACTCTTATAAAGTTAAATAATACAATAATTCATTGTGTTATTTATGTATCTACACATTTACACTAGTTGTTCTCGATGACAAAAGTGCACGTATTATGTATACATGAAACAAAACTGAGAGGATATTCTGCTCCTGTACACTATTGCGTCCCTCAAAATTTTTACTGTAAATGCAAAAAATTATTCAAATAAAAATGGAATAAGAAGAAGAGAAAGAAATGTTTAAATTCTTTAACACACTGTTTGTACACACTTTAACACATGCACACATATATACAAAACATACATGCATGCATTTTGCGTTAAATAACTTTGTAAAGTTTCCACATTACATAGTTATTGTTATTATTGCTGCTGTAGTTGTTCGCACAAGTTTTTATTGTTCGTTTTGAACAAGTATTCTCGTGTATGCAGCAAGTAGATGGGTACATTATTTGAAAGTGATTGTGGGGTGGTGGTGGCAATGGAGCTGGAAGTTGCGGTGGGGGTGGTAGTGATGGCGATAGTGATGGTGATAATGATGGTTAGTTGTAGTAGTGGTAGTGGTGGCAGTGGTAGTGGTAGTGGTAATGGTGGTAGTAGTAGTAGTACTGGCAGTAGCAGTAGTAGTAGTAGTACAGTTAACAGGGCAAATGTGTTGTCTCAGTTTGGAATTCCACACCAAGATTCTCGGCTCGTATTGAAAGTGCACAACTTCACAACATTCCAGGTTCAAAATTCATGGCTGGCATATATGAAATTCCAACATAATGAGCAATACAACGTACACACTCATACAACTCTGTACCACGCTGAGCATAGTCCAATCCAAACGTAGACAAAAAAAATGAACTAAACAAAGAAGAAGATTTAAACTGCAATTCACTCTAGAGAGACATAAATTGTTCAAGAATCGAAAAAAGAGAGTAAAATACAATGCACTCTAGCAGTTATTCGCACTAAGGCCAGAGAAAATATACAAAATAGAAGAGAAAGAGAAACAGAAAAAGAGAGGGCTATACAAAAAAGGAAAGAGGAAAGAGAGCAGTGGAGAAAGTAGTAAACACATCCACTCTTATTTTATGTCTTTAATTTTGTATTCAAAACCATAACGCACGTAAGAATTTTACAGAATACGTCTCTAAATGTATTTAAGACTCGAACAACGAGCAAGTGTTGGCAAGAGAAATGGGAAAAAAATAGTAATAAATGGGAGAAAAAAGAACTCATCCACATTCATTTATTTTATTCACTGTTTTCTTTTTTCTTTTTGCTTTTCTTTAAAGAAAATGTCGTCAATGCATATAAACACAAATACCACAAATACATGTTGGTGTGTGTATGTGCAGCATGTGACTTGCAATGGTTATACTTTTCAAGGAGCAAAACAAGGGGAAGAAAAAAGAGCAGAAAACAGAAAGAAATGAAAATTCCTGGCAACTTTTGCTAACGTATTATGTTTACACATATTTTATGTTATTTCCTTTTCAGATGTGTTGGTTGCGTGGTTGGGCTTGTCATGAAAATGGGGAAATATTACAACAACAAATAACAATAACAAAATACCAATTTAAATATGGTAAATGTTAAGCAAATGACATGAATCTTTTCATATTTATACGTATGCATGCACATTCGTGCATACATATTTCAAGTATACATACATACATACATATATATATAAATATAAATGTGAGACAGTAAAGACCCTCATTTGAAAAGGAAATATTATACATACATACATATATAAATATAAATATTTTTTTCTTTCTTTTTCTTTCTACTTTATGTGGTTTGATATTTCAAGATATCAAAGGCCTAAAGGTATGCTTTACTTTCACACTTGAATTGCGATTAAAAATATACCGATAGTAGAAAAAAGAAAAAATAAATTCTGCACAAATTGATGATTACATATAAACCTTTTGCCTTCGTGTTTACATTGTACAGCAAACATATTTATTGTGCACACAAAAAACACACACATCGTAGACGAATGGATTTTCTAGATTACTTTTAAACTTATACGTGGTGGAATGGAAGTGGATTTAAAGAAATTTACTTATTGCGGCAACACGTAGATATGTTAGCAATTTTTGGAAATCAAGTATTTTTCGTGCTTATCGAAGACTTACTTAGAAATCAGGTAAGTTCTATACAAAGTTCATATCGTCAAGAAGCAGCTTGTTACATACATAGCATCGATTCTAATAAGAAAAATGAGTTTTGCTTTTTAAATTTCTCGTTAGCTTAAGCTTAGGTGATTTAAAGCCGTTGCTTATTGTTAAGTTATAACGCCAAAGAGAGAAAATGAAAGGATTTTATTTTCTGAGCAAATTAATTCGCGTATTCGGACAGAATTATTCTCTAACCTGCACGTCGGCTTTAATGTGCACATCTTGTCTTGTTTTCTATCATCTGTGTAAAATATAAAGCCAGGTCTGAAATTTTAATAGATGAAAATTTGCAATCTTCGATATGAATTCATTGACTTGATCAAAAAGTTCCGAGAGCTACAAGAACCGATTATTTCATTTCGAAGACTTAAAAAAAGGTTATTTAATGTTTTGTTTCATAAACGGCAATAAGCGAAGCGAGTAAATTTTAGAAAGTAAATATCTTTGAAAATTTGAAAAAAACGCCTTGACGGCATCATCAATGTCTTTAGCGATACACCGCTCCCAACCTATTTTAAATGGACACGCGAGCAGAGTATAAAAAGCTGACAAGTAAGTGAAAACTATTTGAAATCTGGACGCCCTAGTACATTCATCATTGGTAAGTGTTTAAAGTGTTGTAGAAATGTCATTTCAAATTGAAAGGTAGCCTTTTTCATCACATTTTTAGAGAGGGTATGATCATACCATGGGTGTGATTTACATGACATGTAGTAAAAGTTGACCTCAAATAGTTTTCAATATAAGAATAATTCTTAGCGATACAGAACAGCGCTGCGCAGCCACACGCACGAATTTTTGCGGTCATATCATCCGTTGATTTCTTTCTGTTTTTAAGCTCAAGTCTGTCGTCAAAGCACCCAGTTATTCAGTAATAGAAAAAATAAAAAGCAAATTGCAGACCGTATCTCTGAATAGGTTTTCTATTAATGTTTCTTAAACAAAAAAAAAAAAACAAAAAAGGAACACCGATGTCGTTTTGATTTAAAGAGATAAAATTACTGAATGACAGACAGTATTTGATTGAAGATGATGAGCAAAAATAGGTATTTTACTCAGTGATTGAAGCACAAAATAAAGAAAATTATTGAATGCGCTTGCACGCTGTTAACCATTTCTCCATTCCGTGTACGCTGCACGCATATCAATTTGTCCTTACGGAACTTACCATCATCACCATCAATGTCGTTCTAACTTGTCTTTGTGAAAATGAAATAATAAATTATACCACGAACGTGCACAATTTGCTTTGCTAAATTTGCTTTGCCGAGGGCTTGATCGCTAATAACATTCTCAATTTTTACAATTACTGTGTTGTGTAAATAAGGCAACTGGCCTTCCTGTTCCTTCAAGCACAGTGCTGTAACTTGCACTTTGTGTTCTTCGTCCCTCCTCTCACAATTTTCTATTACTTGAAAGAAGTGTGTCGTTACGCAAAATAAGCAACAAAATGATATTCGGATGTGACCGAACAATTCATACCGGCCACCTTTAACTTACGCCTCACCATATCTACATCTTGAGGGGAGCGTAATTGATTTTTTCCCTTTTTTTCAGAATATAACAGAACATTTTTACAGTTTGTCTATTGTACTTTGTGAACAATAATCAAAAAGGTCCCAAAAGCAGAGGTGTTGTTCGTGCCCTTCGACCAATGCGGTCCATTTTGAATATCAAGTTGCGTGAATGAACTTCCAATGTTCCTGCGCAATTTGAAGTCGACAGTTATATTTATGCAGCCAGTGAAATGTTTACCACAGACGGACAGATATGCTGAAATCGATCCAGAAGAGTTTTGATAAAAACAATATACTCTCATCCCTCGGTGGTGGGTATAAATTAACAAAGTTTTGTTACGACCACACACAATCACGGTTTAAATTTTCACAAGAACCGAGGGCTGAGAAAATATTCTTGTCGTTTTAATGTCCAATATAGTAAATATCTTAACCCATGTTTAACACCCAGAAAAACAAGCATCAGAGATCACGGTTAGAGCTAATATTTATAATAAACAAAATGGGTCTCAAACCAGTGAAGCGTATCCGTCGCTTTGTCCATCTTGTTGTGGCGTTGTTCGAATAAAACAAATGAGGGAAAGAATAGTAAAACTGGGCGTACGTACACTAGGTTAGATAACTAGCACGAATAAACACACAACTGTTTCGGTTTCCTTCTTCTGTTCGTTTGCCGGGAGATTTCTTGATTTAAGTAAGAGGCATGACTCAGTCATGTTTAGGTCCTAGCAACAATTTTGTCAGACATCACTCTGTATAAGTCCTGTCTTATTGCATGAAGAGTGAAATGCCCAGTAATAATCGATACGATACGCGAACGCCAATGTACCTTAGGCTCACTAGGCATGGCTCAGTCATGTTTAAGTTCCTGCCAGCAGTTTCGCCAGAGGGCAAAATGCCCAGCAAGAATGGGTTCGGTACATGAAGACCTAAGTGCCTTGTAACAATGCACAAGATTGCCAAGAGATCTAGAAAAATACGACCGGCCGTACATATGGTGATCATGCTTGCATGAACTTATTAAACATAATGAAGAGGTTAAATAGAATCGTAAAAAAATCGCTCCTGCTTATACCTTATTATTGTATATTCAGAATATGAATCCTTATGCTTAATAAATACGTTCTTTCGTTTGTGAACAAAGACTTTAATTGGGTTCTTATTCTTAAGCTTATCAAAGCATTCCATCTTTAATGAATCCATTCACGCGATAGTCTACGAAGTTAAGCTGATAAAGAAACAACAATTATATTATCGCTAAACGAGGAGAATAGTGTTAAATGCTTTTACAAATATCTAGGTACTAAATAATGTTGAAATACTTGTGCTTGCTTGCTTGCTTGGCAGTAGTGAAATTTAAGCAAGTTGCCATTGGCGACATCGAAAAACTGTTTCGCTAAGACTAAGAAAGTTTAGAAAGACTTTTTTGTTGCACGAAGTATTCAAGTTTTGTAATAGCAAAAGTTTTTCGTTAAACCAATTCATTTTGCAATAGATTTGAATAACTCGCTTAAGATGTTCTTTCAGGAATACATTACTTTTAATTCAATAACAGTGTTCTCCATCAGTGGAATGAGTCCTCAATGAATTTTAGTTAAATGCTTAAAATAACTTTTTCACTTTTATATTAAAGTGCTTGGTTGCATTAATAAAACAGATGTTATTACAAACTCGTGAAAGACATAAAACATTTAAGCAAACAAGTCTTTAATGAAATCTTCTGCTCGCACAACTAACATGTAACAATTTAATGTTCAAAGAGCTTAAATAATTTAATCCTTTTAAATGCTTTCGGTTTGACGACGACGCTGGTGTTATTATTGTAATTGCTGGAACGTTATCCTTACGTTGCCACCGAAGCTGCGCAATGTTTGCGGTTGCTTTTTGCATAATAAAGCGAAAAGTGTAAATTTTGCGCCCTAATCATCGTCTTTATGTGTACGAGAGAGCTCAACTATCAGTTCACCATTACTGCCGTTATCCATGGAACATCCTTCGATAATATAACTGTGTACGCTATTAAAATATATATGTATGTATAGAGCGCAGCGCTAGACTAAATTTGGATGATGTAAAGTACTGTGTATGGCATTTAATAGCTTTCTTTTTCCTTTTGTTCAAACTTTCTTCTTTTTTTTTTTTCTTTTAGTATAACAGGATTTTAGATTGAGTGAATGTTCTCTACTACACAACAACGCCAACAACAAAAATGCAAAGTAACTAAAAATACAAAGACGTTGCTTGTTGTTGTCGTTAGAACACGCACACACACACAGCAGGCGTTGGCGTAACTAATGATGATTTTTATACTTATGTTTTTCTTTTCTTTTATGCTTTTCTTTATGTCTTTTTGTGCTAATCGCGTCTGCATAGTAAATTATTAAAACAGATGAAAAATAAAAAAAATAAACCTTAAATATAATCGACTTAAAACGACTCTTGTGTACCCATCGCCTTAGCCAACACAGCGGAAAGAAAATATTGTGCAATAATCCGCTTTTTAAATTATTTCATTCTTTTTCCGGTTTTCTAGGCATATTTCTGCATACACTAAAAAAATATTCAAAGTCATATCAGGATAAGAACACGTTAATGACGTGAGGCACAAATTTCGGAAATCGCGTTTATAAAAATTCTTTTTAAATTGAGAGAGAATTTAAGTTCAAATCAATTTATTGCAATTAAATTTCAATACAAGCTGAACTCAGCTGTTGATTCAATCCCAATTTAGTATGTTTCAATTCTGTTAGAGAATGCAATTCATTGCCATAACCAAACTCACATCAATTTAAATCCCATTTCGTTTCAATTCCAATTTAGTATGTTTCAATTCTGTTAGAGAATGCAATTCACTGCCATAACCAAACTCACATTAATTTAAATCCCATTTCGTTTCAATCCAATTCAGTTTGTTTCAATTCAGTTCAATTCAATTCCATAACCAATTTCACACCAATATCAATTTAATATGAAATTTTAAAACTTTGCTCTGAGAAATTATTCCTCTGTCCAAATGAATAATAATTTCAATTCAATGCTGTCCAAGTTTTCAAAGTTGGCTTTTGTTCGATTCGGTTTTTATAAAATCTATTTACGTGCATTTCGCGATCTAGGACGACCGAATCTCTTTTTGATGGAAAAGGAACACGGGTTAGAGGTGAGCTTTTCTTGGCGATAAGAAATTTTTCGAAACTCATTTATTGTGCACAATTTGCACAATCACTGAGAGCTTTCTATATGAGTCAAGAAATCCGAACTGGTTGCAGACTAACCGATAATGAAAACATATTTATCGAAACGTTATTCGTCTAAAAAGGAGAGATTTCTCTGAAACATTTTTGTGTTTTTTTCTCTACACAAACGCATTGTTAAGCAATCTTTTGCAGGATTTGCAAGGCAAAATCAATTCTGATATCATTGACCGAAAGATATATTCGGTTATAGTCGACCACCCGCTCCCACATAAGCCCGGGCTGAAAGCGAAAAATTATACTAACAGTCATCGATCAAGGAATGAGTGTTCACTGATTATTAGCTGGCAATGATGCCAGCATTCATTTCAAATTGATTTCACTCGATTGGTGATTTGAAAGAAGACTCATAGAAGTAAGTCAAGGGCCAAATGACATTCTAAAATCTGCATGTTGTCCTTAAAAAAAAAGCATACCTTCAAGAGAAAATTAATTTCATTTTTGGAAAAAACTATCGTTTTTTTTCGACCGTTCGTGTATATGCTCAAGTTCTTTGCTTAGTTCATCATTATTACAAACAGAACCATAAAATTAATGTTTTCTCGCTATCTATCGGTAAGTATTTATTAAGAAGGACGCATTACTTTGAGGAATTTTTGCAAAACAACAAAAGAACGAACAATAGCTACACAAACGCTGTAAGCTTAAGCCTGAAAATAGTTTAAAACGTTGAGAATAATGAAAAAATCCCAAATGAAAGAACAGAGTCTTTTTAAATGAGAACAAAGAAATACGCGTAAGAAGACAAACTAAAATTACATAAAATGATGTAAAATTTGGATGGAGGCTAACGAATACATAGAGAAGCTACGGCTTAACCCAAGCAAGAAAATCCCTGATGCATTTTTTTTAAAGCAATCCTGCTGGTACAGGACTTTTAATTTTTATGAATTTCAGATCAGTATTTGCCAAAAAAAATATATGTACATATTGCGGACGTAGGTCCTAAAAACTCGAATCTGAACATTTGTAATTCAGCAAAGAATATTTGTACCGTATTTCAACTTTTTATCTCAATTTTCAAGATTGTGAGGCATGCAACCGTAGGAGCACACAAGGACATATTGATAATATCGAATCAATAAATTGTATATAATTTATGGGCGCAATTTACTTCCGCTGTTCCTCGTTTTTTTTTTTTAAGGGAACCTTTTTTTACCCTTGAAGAAAAAGGTTACGAATGAATTGACAAAATTAGCATAATTTCGTCTTAAGATAGTGTGCTTACCATCAACACCGCTTCGTCTTGTGTAGCTTTCTTTTGCCATAGACCGAACGAGAAAGGAATTCTTTTGTGCCTTCCCTTACGAAAGTTTCCACCCTTCGTTCTCGTTTGTGTGCGAACAGCAGTAATTTAAATGGTTGCGAAAATATTGAGTAAGATGACTCATGCTAATAACAGGATTAGTAAGTATTCTTGTAAATGAACGAATGAATGTGTGTATGCGTGAAGTGATTTGTTTTGCTTTGTTTTTTTTTTTTTTATTTCTGTTTTAAGGGTGGAGGATAAAGGCAACCTTTGAGAAGGATGATTGTCACGGATAATTCAAAAGCATAAAATTTGCATAAATAAACATAAAATTAGTTTTAACAAAACGTTTCAGTCACACTTTACGTTAATCGGAATCATTGCTTGCGGCTTATTGCATGCACATACATTTCATTGTTTCGGATTTCCTTTTGCTTCTACTTTTTATTGAAATTCTACACATATTCATGATTTTTGAGAGGCTTATCTAATGGTATTACGATAATCGCCATTTGACATTTAATATGCCATAAAAGTGCGAAATTTATCTAATATTTCTTGTGCATTCTTCTCTTTCGGCTTTTTATTAAACATAAAAACGAAAAGAAGAAAAAGGAAAGATAATAATCGAGAAACATTGGGAGACCTAAATAGAAGGAAGCGGCTAAAAAGTTAAACTAAAGATTAAAGGGAGATAAATTATAAGAAGATGTTTGTGGATCGGTGGGTTTGGTGAACACTTGAGACCATTTAAAGCCGTAGGTGTGCCCATACACTTTGTTGAGTTGAAAATACAGAATAGTTTTCTAAAGAGATCTAAAGAAAGGAATGCTTATAATTGGTTATGGAAAGGTTCGAAGAAGGCGATTACCAGTAACTTAATAGATGAATGAACATGAACACGCATGGTGGCCGCTGACTTCAAAATGTTTGAGAAAGAGTGATCTCAAATGTTTGAAAGGCGCAAATCCTTAGTACACAATTGAACATGAGATAGACTTAAATAACGGCTTGAACGAACGCTTATAACTTAGTAGAAATGACTGTAAAGATAACTACTGTTGAGTTAAAAATATTTGATAAGTAACGGTTATACAAATCTGAAAACTACGAATGATAAACATTTAGTTGGGTATCGAGATATTTGAATCAAACGAGGCGGACAGATGAACTGACAAGCTCAAATCAATTCACGAAGAGATTCTGAATAGATCGCTATAATGGAAAGTGGCTCTATCTAATGTGCTTCTGGGTATCGCATATTTGCCTATCAATTTAAAATGTGCTTATACTACAAGCGCGCTAAAATATAAAAATTGAGAACTTGATAGCAAAAAAAGGAAATATTGATTGTTCAGTAGTAAGCTTAATAGTTCAGTGTACGTATTAACTACTTGAAAACATTTAGACAGTAAGCCTCACTGCATTTGAAAGACAAGAATAATAAAGTCATCTGATGTCTACAAATTTGATCGATTGATTTGACCACAAGTATGATCGATCTTTTCAAGGATTTCAAACAAATGGGCTTAATAACTAAATATATCGAAATACTTCAGATATAAGAAATATAAACACTATAGTGGGCCATGAAATACCCTACCACTTCATTTAATACAGTGATTCATATCACAACTTTTCAAGATAACGTGTAGTATAGGAAAGGGATCGAAAAAGTGGCTCAATCCGAAACATTTTCAAGAGCGTTCGTCCTTGAGCCAAAGCATGCCGGTGTAACAAACAGACAGGCGGACAGACAAGCTTCAGACTCGGTTTCTGAATCGGCCGGTATAGTAAAAGGTCGGTGTATCTCAAGTCCGCACAACACCACAAATAATGGTAGAGTATAAAAGCAGCTGACGAGCAATATTTTTATGCATTTTGCATAGTTATTGTAATCTATAAAGAAAGATCTGAAGATGGCGATAAGCAATTATTGAATGTTCAGACGTTCAGAGGTAAATAAGTCCTTCTCATCTGCACTGTTTTGAAAAGCGAGTTTCGATTCATTTTGCATACAAACCAAGGTGTCAAGAGAGCTAAAGCTTTAATTCGTTTTATCACATAGTGATACGAAATATTTAGTGACTATAATTCTGTGAAGGGGAGCTCTACTTCAACTCCGTTAGGCAGGCGTACTTAAACTTCTAACCATAAAAATTATGACGCCATTGAGCACCTTTTAAAACAATTTTCCATTTTCGCACTGCGCGATTGTTTGAGGATCATTTCACAAATTTCGTTTTCAACAAAAGCGGCCTAACTCTAGGAAAGGTAGAATTTTTTAGATATTACTTTTATATATATGATCCATGATGCCGCGTATGATGACGCAATTGAGCACCAGCTTTTGTGTCAAGCAAGAAAATTAACACTGCTCGTGTTTAGTGTTCTTTTTTTTTTTGTTTTAGAAGTTGACTTATTTCGAGGTGCAAAACTTTTAAACTTCTGCAGAATGACTTACACTGTGACATGGAGCTTAAAGATAATAGAGTTTAAAAATTCCGCAAGACCAGTATCCCAGGTGTAGCCTGATATGTACTTGCAGAAAACGCGCTTAGAAGAGCCGGTTAGAACCTGTTTGCACATCTAGTGTGGTATGGAACGCTTTGCAAATATACTTCATATTTGAATCATTTATTAAAGTTTTGTAGTCGAGTTGTAGAGAAAAGGATGTCGTACAGTTAATCACATCGCATGATAAAGGAGAAAAGATTAAATACAGAAATATATGATTATCTGGAAATTTCTTGAAATGATAAAACGCAATCCTTTCCCATCATTTTGGAATTAAGTTGGATTAATAAGATGCGCAAGCCTGTCAAGCGTATTCTGGAGAAGTGATGTTCAGGTCAGATGTCACCTTGCAATGGTCTAGTGAAAAATTCCAAAGACCAGACGAAGCCGAGAAAAGTTGACGTAAAATTGCGCCACCGTTCCATGCTTACCTTTTGTGGTAAATAATTTGGGACTACTCAGCCCACAACCACATCTTAGACTATTACACCTCTCATTTTATTGCATTCGATACCATTTTATAATGCTACATAGTCTCTGAAAGTCTTGTAAGGAAAAACTTCGCAGCATATTTACTATGCTGTTTGGGAATACGTTGGCACTTGAATAAAAATGAATGACAAACCTTTACAATCAATATTTTAGCACATTTTTGGCATTTTTTTCTTAGTCAATATACGTTGCATTTTATTGCACACACATCACATACGTGTACCTGCTTCCTGTGTATTGAATTTTATCTAAAATGTTAAGTCTTTACCGTTTCTGCATCATTACTTTGTTACTCGTCTTGCGACAGCTACAAATATCCACAAAATACTTAAAAGTAATGCAATGCATGGAAAATAATGTGAAAGGCATTATCAAGAAATAAGAAGAAAAACATAACGGCTTATCTCGTCTTAGCATTATCCAAGGTGTTGGAAACTTCAACCTGTTCTCAAGAAATTGGATTACGTTGACGAGTTCGATTTTCCTATTGCTTATTGCTCCCGAGAAGTCTTTCGATATGCGATGCGTCAGCTTGCAAGGCTAACAACATAATATATACAGCGTAAGCGCTTACGGAATCGTTTATCAGTTTTCATATTCTACAGAGTCCTTGGAATGCCTTACTTTTACCACAGTCTTTAACAACAGCTAGATTGTGTTTAAACTTTACAACATATCGTTACCTTCATTCGGCTCCATATTCTTGAAAGCATCCCATCACCAAAAGATAGCTAATTGAAGCTTCTGCGACTTGGCGGAGCAGATTCTGAGTTTAATCAAGCGCCTAAAATTATTATACCATAATTTAGACGGTATTCAAGATCGAAACTCAGAAAATTGTCGAGCTTCGGTCTCGATTTCTCCGTCGACTTAACAGCATTGGGGACGAGTCAATTAAGAAAGTGAAAGTGTGCCAATCGAAGAACGTAAAAAGCACTACATTTATTTTGGCCAAGTACAGTTAAACGCGACTCTTATCCGCTCTTATCTCTTCGAGAAAGGATAGAAGATGAGAACAACATGGCCAACTATTGACGAGCGCCAACTGGGCGAAGAACGAGGATGATAAGCAGACAAACCAAAGAAAAGGAAAACGAATTAATTAAGGCGGTATATACCACCACCCAACTCACGTAATCGTTTCTAATAACACACATACACTTTTGCAATAATCATAAGTTTATAATAATTGGATTAGACAAACTATAGCGTTTGCCCTTTCCTGCTACATGCCTACTGTAAGAGAAGCCGATTGTTACAAACAATTTTCTCGGTGATGCTACGTAGTTTGAAATTTGTGGTTTTTTCAAAGTTTCTTAAACCTTTTAGTCTCGGGATATTTTTATTAGTCTTCACACACAGTCCAATTTCTAATTTGATCAGGGAACTTAATCAAAAATATATCCATTGGATTGATCAATCTCAAGTCGATTTCTGTTACCCGCTTAAGGCCTTTCACCACAAATGAAATAAGCGCAAAATTATAAGAAAATATTCGATTGCAACCCAGAAACTGGTAGATTGCCACCAGACGATATGATAAATAGAAAAAAGCATTTCAGTTTCTAAATGTATGTTAAGATGGATGGATGTCTTGAAAATTTTTAAGAAAACATTTCACGCTATGATACTCTGCACCCAGGGGTTATGAAACAACCAAAGAGTATACAGAGTAAGAATAGTGCATAGGAAATGCGTTGCCTAGCTTTTAAATTTCTAAATGCATGCGAGGACCTGTGAAGACCAAAGTTTTCGGTTCATCATTAAAGTCTATATATATAACTGTATCGTTTAAAGAAATTTATAAATTTCTCTTTAGTCGTATATCACTTTAATTTTCCATTACACCATCATTCGTATTCTTCTGCATCCATCGAAGTACAAATACAAATACGTGATATATATATAAAAATGAGTAGAAAAAAAAAATGTATAAAAAGAAAAACAAGGAAAATCAAATAAAGTAGAGCGCATATTTTGTGCATGTATACATATGCAAACATGCACATACGTACGTACACATGCATACACGATAACATTACCAACGACTCACCACAGATTGGTATTGGCGCATGAATGCTGGGTAATCCTCTTGGTAGCCATTCCATCATATATTTTAGAGATTATAATCCAACAAGAATTTGAGAGGTTGATATACACACACAAACAAAAATAAACAAACACACGACGACAAAACATATACTACTCGCACACAATGACAATAATGAGTACGAGAACTACTACTGCAACAACTACTTGCTGTTATGTTTTTGTTGTTGTTGCTTCTTCTTTTGCTGTTATAGACGTACGTAGCATATAGATTAGACTTTAGTATGAAACGAACAATAGCACCGACCGAGAATAGCAGTAGTAGCAGCAGTCAGTGCCAGCAAGAGCAAGCAGCAACACAAAAAAGAAACCAAAAAAAGAAAAAAAAAAAAAAAAAAACAAAATAGTAGTTACACTTGTGTGTAGTGACGTAGATTGCATTCGCTGTACAGTGTACAATACGATCCAAGTAACCAGTAACTGAGCAATATTGCAATAATACAGCATCAGTACCGACAATAATAACAACTACAATAACAGCAACAACAATAGTACTACCTAACATTAACAACAACTTGAATAACACAACTCAACTATTGTTGCTATTCGGATATTGGTGAGGGAGGAAGTGAACGAGCAAGCGAGCGAACGGCTGAGTGGGTAAGTGAGTAAGAGTTTAATGTATACGGGTCTGATTGTTTGGTGGTACGGTGGTGATGGTGGTGGTGGTGATGGTCGTAGTGGTAATGGTTTGGTTGAATATTTAGATGATAGTGCATCTACGCTTCAAGCTGATGCTGATGAGGACGACGACAATGAAAAGAAGACAATTCGATGTGAACGTTGAAGAACTTGTATACTCTCTATAGTTCCCATAGACTTTCGTTCGGTTCGTTTGTTTGTTTGTTTGCTTGTTCGCTTGCTTGTTTGTATACGTACGTAACTCGTATAGAAGTTTTAGATTGAAATCTACTCTTAACAAAAGGATATGTAACGCAGGTAGTATATGAAGTATGTAAAGGAATATGTTTGCATGCTGGCCGAGGATGAATATCAAGTAATAGTTAGCTATAATTGCTAGTGTTGTTTTTGTTTTCGTTGCTGTTATCGTTATTGCAGTAGTTGCTATATTCCATAAGATTGCCCAGAACTACTCTGATGAGTTGGCTGCGTGGTTATGGTTGAATGGTGATGCTATTGTTGTTGCTGTTGTTGTTATTTTTGTTGCTCATGTACATGGTTAGGTTGATGTTACGCGTACTTATAATGCCAACGATAGAGAGAAAGAAGATGGGTTGGCCGCGCGTTGCCATTGTTGTTGTTGCTGTCGCTGTCGTTCTTGCCATAACTGTTGTATACATGCCAACGGTGTTAATCCACAATGCAATGTGCAACATAACATGTCAAACAACGTCAAAGCTTAAGGGAAGCCACACAATACACATACACATAAACACACGCACTTTGCTACAGCATACACACACAGTTTGTGACTACGATATGCTGGATATAAGTGCAAATATATGCAAACTTTTCTGTCAATGTACGATTATTGTTGAACTAACGCGCCTTTTAGACGAACTCTGCAAGCAACTTTAGCATCCTTAACGTACATTCCCCATGAAACCGCATGGAGGAGAATGCACACGCACGCACGCACGCACAAAACCCACACACATGTATACATACATGTATGCATACATAAATATATACGAACGTCTCACTCGTATGACTGATCGAATAAACGAGCGACCGATTGTCTGACCAACCGTACGACATGCTTGACTAATGCACTAACATTTAACTCAATAACGGTATTTTTTTTTCCACGTTATGTTTTACTCTCATGTTTTCTTGTATATATACATATACATGCATATATTTTTTCATTCACTATATGTAGATGTTGTGACACAACTTTTACTAGAACAGCATACAACTGAATTATAAAACGCAAAGTTTTAAAAACTAACTTGTAAACGCTTGGTTGGTTGGCTTACGGTACGTATACTTGTCTGGGAAATGAATGGTTACAACTACGTATGGAAGTCTATGAGTGTGTGTGTCTATTTGTGTATGTGCGTGTGTGTGTGTATAAGAAGAGTAAAAGGTAGGCACTATGCGTTGGCTTGTATTATACACTTTTCTGTGTATGTGTTTTTTCGTATGATAAAGTTTCGTTTGCACTTTTTGAACTTTATTCAACGCGTACTTTTAATTGAAATTCCACAATAAGAAAAACTTTTTCACTTTTTTTAATTTTATCTTTTTTTTTTTGCTCCAAGTTTTGAATCAAATTATTTTACAAATACACGCACCACACACACCGCGTAAATAAAATCCGTTTTACGCTATATAACAAAAATTTAAGATATAAAAATTTTTAGTGGATTTCCAAACTTTTTAAATGACTTTTTTGTTTTTGTTTCTTAAGATAAATTTTCCACTTCCTTTGCGCTTCAATCTTGATTCATAAGTAATAAGATAAAGTTTTTTGTCCACCTTTTTTTTTTTTTTGTAAAGGAGAACATATTTTTAAGAGTAGAGTATAGGCAAATAGGAATTCTATTGTTAGTTGATAACTGCGATACTATGTGGATGTCCAGGATGTCTTTAGTAGTTTGATGGTCTAAAGAATCGTCTCATATTGTCATCTAAGTAGTGAGGACAAATTTCCTCAACGCCAGACAATTAATAGCCAAACCAATAAATTAATAAAATTTCCAACACGAAAGTAGTAATGGTTTCTAAAAGTGACTTGAAACAACCTTTTTCCAGATTCTGACGACCCCTTCATAATGTAATGTCTACTGATAGAGATATACTATTCTTAGGGAATATTAATACAGATAGGATCCCTCAATAATAGACGGCACCGTATTCTGCAGAAAATAAGTATTGTTTACGTCACATCACATCCGTAGCATTAAGCTTACGTCAAACGAAGCCAAACAACGCCTTTCGACACAGCAATCTATTCAGTGAAGTGATCGAACCAGCGGCTTGCCAAAACAATGGCTCGTTTACATTGCCAATCCAAAAAAGGCGACAAACTGCTGTTGTTATTATTAGAGAGGTTTCTCGACTATTCCTCTTAGATTTTTGAAGTTCTACAGAAGCGATACCGATTTAAATGAAAACAACAGCATTTTAAAAGCCCTCTTAGTTGAAAGGGGAAAGCAATTAAAGCGGAACACACGGAAAGCAAAAAACACGGAAAAAAAATCATACATATATGTATATAAGCAGTTGTTGATCGTTTTAGGCCGTTGCGCCATTACTTAATATGTCCTACGATGTCTGCTATGATTTTCATTTATCTCAACTCCAATGCAATATGCGCCAATTTTATTGTATTCTATCACATCTTAAATTCTCGTCCTCTAATTCACCCTAGGAAATAATGGTGCAGGGTTTTCAAGTTTTTGCATTTGCAGTTTCGCATTTTTAGATTGCCTTTGTAAATACGTGCATCAAATTCTAGGCAAACTTCCACTACGAACTGTAGATTCTAATATATCGTATGATTGTTCGATAATCTCCGTCTTCTAGATTGACGGACAGATGGCATCATTTGAAATTTCTTATCCATATTCCTAACAGTTTAGAAATCAACAGACGACACACATAATTACACCGTCTCGAAATCTGACGCTGATTCAAAATACTACTGCAATACTACTGTAACCTAAAAATAGTATGAATTCGTTTAAAATCCAAAATATTTATACTTGTAAGTCAATTTTATCGCCTTCATAACACCCAAACGATATTCCCTACTAACAGTTTCACCTGACGTAAGAATTTCGTAATGCGCAACACATCATCATCATCATAATCTTTTTTGCCATTTTTAAGCGGCTTTAGCGGTTTCTTCGATCTTTACTCATCTTTTGCCCGATATTCGTTCGATTGGTTGATTGGTGGACCGTTTCGTAGCCCCATGCATATATTCCGTTCCATGGCGTCCTCGTAGTCAGAAATCATTGTTTCATAAGACATACTAAAAATCGAACCAGCCATTGAGTTTATTAACTCTACATAGACGTCAAAGACAGACAGCACTGCCAACACGAACCAGGAATAATATCCGCAAAGTTTAAATGAAAATAGGCTTTTTATTTCGTTCTACAGTATGATGTGTATAAACATTTTTAGGACGATTGACGCGTATTGCTGGGTGTTACAAACAGAAAAAGAATGTTAGATTAGATTGCCCCGGTCTTGAGGAAGCTTTTATCGTAATCATTTGAATCCAATTCACATTTGCACCTATTGTTAAATACATGATCAGTGGGAAATTGCAGTGTGCTTGCCCATAACGCAAGCCTTCTGCGAAAGTTAGTTAATAGTGACATTTCATATTGTCCCGTCATTGTGTTCATGATCCATATTTGTTAGTCAAAAATGTACATTCCCATAACCAATAAATAAGTTGAGTGAAGCAAGCGCTATTGATAGTAAGTTCGAACACCGCAAAATTTTTAATTGAAACAAAACTTTAGTTTAAGGACGAAAAAGAAGCAGACCTTGAAATCGAAATTATGGAGAAACCGACCAAAATGCCAGATTTAGATCACTGATTAGGGATTCAATTAGCAATCCGAGATTCAGGTAACAATTTTTAGGCGCTTTCAAATTCCAAAATACAATATTTTTAGTAGTAGTAGCGGTAGTAGTTTGACCAACGGCTACGCAAAATGAACTTTACGGTGTACAGAGATTTTTTGCAGAGCTTCGTCACAGACTTTATAGGAAATTTGCGTTAAAACTGAGAGACATCACAAATCATAAGACATTTTTCCCTGCATTGGTTCCGGGACTTAGCAACCCTCTTTTATACTGAACCTGATATCGGACCGTTTTCTTGCCACCATTACTTCGGACTATCAAATTTAATACAAAACCAAAACAACAAAACGAAGAATAGACATTGATTTCTTTTATGACTACTCGACACCGATCACAACGCGCTATCACCGATCACGATCATTAATTTCGAGGACGCTGTGAGGCAGAATACGATCTCTGAGTCTTCAGTAACGATAGAAGCATGGAAAAAACTTGTGGAAGTTTCGCTTCTGCTTAGAAGACTCACGACTTCGGCGCGAAAGCAATTTCATGCGAAACGTTCCAATTAATTTTTTCACTAAGGAACGAGTTATGCCAAGATTTGCTACGAATTTCCGAAATACAACATAGCTACGCAAGGCTTTGCTTAACTACCAAACCGACAGGACAAATAGACAAAACAAAGATGAAATTGCAAATCAAGCAAGTAACGCCAACGCGTTACATTGGTATTTCTTATACTGACACCAGCAAAAACCTGGCCACTTTGAAGGGAATGAAATATCGGAAATATTGTAGGTCTTCAAAAATATCGAAAATTGTCATTACTTTCTGATTCGATCAGAGATCTGATTGTGATTAGTGTTGCTGTCGATAACTGAATTCGCTTGAGAACACCTTTCGCCGCCGAAAAAGCTATGAAGGAACAAACCATGAAATTTGATGATAAAAGAAGTATTGGATTAAAGCCATACACCGACGTAGATAGGAGAGGAACAAAGATATGCACCTGATGATAAAACAAAATCTTCACTTAAGTAATGGATTTTTGTTCATTTAAATCGATTCGGAAGAGATTAAAAGTCCACCTAAGCGAAAGGACAATGGAAGACATAGGCGAAAAACAATTTTGAAGTGATTAATTCAGATCAATAGGTATTCGTAAGTAAATGATCGACAATTTATAGCGATGGTGCGATCACAAAGAACCTAAGTATATTGAAGAATGAATGACAAGCCTGGAGGCCATGTATATTGAGGAATGAATGACAGGCCTAGAGTCCAAGAATATAAGCATCCATTTCTTCGTTCGTATACACATTCTTTAACATGTAGAGCGTCCATGTATTCCTTAAAGAAAATTTACATTTCATCAGATTGTAAAATTTCGTGTATTCGCGCACATATTCACACGTTGCTATAGCACTTTTCCAAATATTTTATAATAGAAATAAGGTCACGTCGATATAGTTTTAAGCTCTTCGGAGACTGAAAGCAAAATTCTGCGTGCATTTTCGCGATTTAGTTGTCAGATTCACTTTCACTTTTTTTAATACACTAGAACTAAGGGGTTCCGTTATTTGATTTAGTTCGTTATTTATATTAAATTATCACCAACTTTTTCGTTATCTACATGAAACTTGTTAGTTTGACATGTAAGTTAATTATTTTTCTAAGAATTTTTAGTTTTATTTTTCATTGATTTCTATTTCACTCTTTTTATTACTTAAATCGTTTTTTTTTTTTTTAAACAACTTTAGTGGTGTGTTCCATAAATAAATACAAAAAAGTGAAAAGAAGAAGGGGGAAAAAAAATGAAGTGCGGATGCTTATGTGATGCGTCAAATAATGTTATTTACACTCGCTGTCAGCAAGAATCGTTAGCAGCAACAATAGCAACAGCAACAACAAAAGCAATTCAACTCCCACGATGCACGAAAACCAAAAAAAAAAAGAAGAGAAATGTTCAAATGAAGACAAAAATATCACACTTTAAAATCCATACATACATACATACAAACACATTGAAATATATTTTACTCGTAGGAATTATTTTTTTCAAGTTGAAAGCGACATTAAAATCCGTTACTCTTCATATATTTAATACGCTGCATTTTATATAATTGTTGTTGTTTCTTTTTTTTTTAACTCCTCGGATAACGATATTTTTAGTAGATTTTCAACTTTTTGTAAATTCTTATTCTTGAATTGCTTTAAATATCTTTTATCATTATTATTATTATTATTATTATTAATTTTTGTTATGTGCTTTTTTCTTTTCTTTCATTAAACAAAATGTGATTTCTCATCGCATTTCAGTTTTAATTGAAAAAAAAAACACGCACACACACATTTTTAATCAGAAAATGTACAGCATTTAATCCATAAATTTTTATGAGATCCTTTTACACGTATTGAAAAGAATAACAACCACAACCACGAACAATATATGCAGCATAGTACCCTTCTTCTTAATGTTTTTGCTCATAAACCATAAACCGATGCTATTATTGTCAATATGTGTTTTTGTGTTTTTGCAGTTGTTTTCTTTTTTCTTTTCCTCTTTTTTTTGCTTCCTAGTCGTTGTTAGTACTATGGTTGTAGCGGTGCTGATGCTGATTGTGTTGATTGTGGCATTGCGCTGGCGAGGCTTTGGTGGTATTTGTAGGCGTTAAATTGTTGTTATTGTAACACGTTGGATTTTGGGTATTATACGCGTTTCGGTTTGGTTGTGTAACCGTTGAAATTTTTGACAAGTACACGACGACGCTTGCGAAAGGACTAAATTTTGTGAACATTGAACTGAATGTATTCGCGCTTTATGTATCGCCTGCTGCTCATAAGAATTTTTCATATACCTTCTACATTATACACGTTAGTCTATAGAGTAAGTGTGTAAACACAAATACACGCATACACATATGCACACAACTACGCACACATAGCCACGCGTATATACAAACTTACGAAAGCAATAACACTGCAACCCCGAAAGTATCACACAGACACACACACACACGCAGATATAGATATATATGTATATATATATATATATATATATACATATTTATATATATATATACAGGCGCACTTATACATATATATACATATAGAAACCAAGTCACTTATAAAGCCCGTAGCAGGATATAGCCGATATAAATGTATATTCGCCACACACAATACTTGGATTGGTGTTGATGTTGTAGGTGATGACGACGGACGACTACCAAGAACTCGAGAAAAAATGTGCTCAACTTAGCACACACTCAGCAAAAAAAAAAAAAAGAAAAGAAAACACAAAAATTGAATACAATTTTTGCTCTTCGTTTTTGTAACATTGTATGCATACACCACCCTCACGCATACTCTATACGCTTCGCTTGTTAACAAAACGACAGCCTTACTCTATGTACGCCTTACATATCATAATATAAACTCTCAGCAAATCCAAATCACTCTCTCTCGCTCTCTCTCTATCTCTCCCCCTCCCTCTCTATCTCTCTCTTTTCTCTTTCTCCTTGTTTCTCTCTTTTTCTCACGATGCTATCACAATTTATTGAATGATAGGGAGACAATATTATTCTCTCTAAATTGCATTTCTCTAAAACATACTAACTAAGGAGAGCAAATATTTTAAACTTCTCTTTAAAAAATAAATAAGTAAATAAATAAAAATACCTAAAAGGTTGACATTTATATCACGTGTTATATTGCTTAGAAAATGTTGAGTATTTCAACAACTTATAAGTCTTAGATACACATACTGACGTACACGTACCAAACTCCCACACATTTTAATCTTCAATCATTGATTTTATTTTTTCTCACATTACACACTAATGCATGTATGAAAGATGTTGGCTGTTACGCTGCGTTCTTTTCTTAGCATATTCTTCGTGAGGGTGGAAAATTTGAATTCTTTGCTCAGCAATTTTTAATCAAGAGAGCGAGAGAGCATGCAAAGGAGAGTTTAGTTTTTCATGAGAGTTTCAATAACTCAAGAAAAAATTCTATATTCTCCGTAATCATTATATTTATACGCCATACAAGGAAATGATGCGATGCCGCTCTACGAAAAAAAGTTATATAAAGATGATTGAAGTGAAAGTCTTTTTATGCAATGGTCTCGTAAGGCTGAAGAGAGGGTTGCCATTGCAAGAAATAAAATACAATTAAAGATTTACATCCGTAATGGAAAGGAATCTTTATTATTGATGAGAGCGCGATCGATATTTTGCTTTAAGTAATTGATAACATGTTGCTAGCATAAGCAAGTTTTTTTCCTCGATTTTAAAAACCTTCAACTAAGCAAAATATCCTAATAAGCACATGTTATGTGTAAGGGATTTTGAAATGTTTAGATGAACAACAAATCTGTGAATTTTAATTTTACTGCGAAGTTTTTTCTTTCAATTTCCTTTTGAATTTTCTACTTTATCATAGACTTACTTCACTTTCTTTCATTTATTTCTTCATCTTTCATTTTCCTGCTTTTATTTGAAATGGAAAGGACGATGGCTTGCATTATAACGGTCTCGACAACTATCGGCCTGTGTCATTGCTTGGGTGAAATAGTGATAACTATTAAGAAAATCTTTTTTTTTTTTTTCCCCGAAGCCGAAGCTTTTCACAGCAGAATTGAAATCCAATTTCAATCTAATTCTCCTATTAGATTAATATCTAACCTTTGGAATGAAGGCCTTATTTATTAAATTAGATACGCACTCAATTCTTTTTTTCATATGGTCTTTTGTATACGATTTTGAAATAACACGGTTCACCAATGAGAGCAAATACAGTTACTTTCTTTAAAGAATTTTTTGCTCTAACTCGAATCGAAAATACATTTTTTTTGTTGGTAACGCCTCGCAGAAACTTATGTGCACACAAGTGTTAGTGCCATGCTTTACCCCTGCTTGGCCGTTAATAACGAACGAAATTCTTCATTTGCTTCTGTGCTACACATAACCGACAAGCCTACTGATCATAGCATTTTTACGCGACGAATAGTGCACTAATTTTAATTTGTTTTTCATAATAAAAATCAATTGTTTTTGTTTTATAAGTATGTAATATCGATGATATTAATACTTTTTTGCACGGTTTTCAAAAAATATTTTAGGTTTTTTCGTGTTACCCGATTTTGATATCCACTACAAAGCATATGTACTCTTAACCATCGTGAAATTCTAAGTTGATTTAGCCATGTCTGTCCGTCTGGGTGGTGTTTGTTGTTGGCCCTCTCCTGGTCGCAAAAATGAAGACATCGACTTTAAATTTGGTAGAAACATTGGAAGTTTTTGCACGCAGGTTGGTATTGGAAATGGGCCAAATTGGTCAGAAAAGAAGCGCGCAGTGGGGCATAAACACAATAAAAAATTCGAATAATTAGATTGAATTATGCCAGCCTTGGCAACTCTATTACAAAACAAAGATTCAAAACTCCACTACTGGTCCTGTAACATTTACGTTAGTCGTTACAACAAACGGTTTCCTTAAGTCGTGAGGATAATAATGAAAAAGAAAAACAATAAAGTAAATGAAAAAAACAAATTTGGACTTTATTTGTATTTACATTGTGTAGCTTGTTGCTACATATATAACATAAGTGCGTTTATATAGTATGTCTGAAATGTGTTTACACATAAATGAAGGTATGTGTATATATGTATGTATTTATGTGCTTCTGTGTGTGCTTATGTGCAAACATAAAAAGCAAACATGTGCAATTTAAACAACAACTTTAAATAGTGAATACTACAACAGAATTCGAGCTCAATAATAGAATGGCTATGTGGATGTATGTGCCCTTACACACCGTCTGTCAGCGTTTAGATAATGTGTCTGTACGTTAGTAAGAATATATAAAAATGGTACTTTCCTTTGCTATTATATTTTCTTTCTTTTTTATTTTTTTGTTCGTATATTTTTTTTAATCTTTTCATTTATTTTTTCTAGGAAAACAGCAGCAGCAAAGATGTTACATTATGATATCCGGTAAATGAAATAAAAAAGAAAAACAACAAAAAAATAGGAGGAAGTTTAACCGAATTGCTTGTTATTGTTTATCAGCGGTTAGGGAGGTTTTTGTCTTCAACATCAGGGATTCTCAAATTGTTTAAAGGGCACAATTTTCTCAATGTGACATTAAAGTCACATACGAAGCTTATTTTTTTTGTGTAAACTATAAAGCACTGTATCTAAAGAGAAATTTTTAATTCGTTATCGGCTAACGTATTGAAAACTGAATCGCAAATTCTCAATTTTTCAATATTTTTCTAATATAGCTTTCAGTTATTGGGAATTAACCAAACTGCGCCTCCCTTTTATAAAATAGAAAAACTTTTAAATACTCAACAAAATGTTCAACAAAAGGAACAAAGTGGACATATATGATCTCCGATGAAAATTTCTATTAGATTTGTGCGCACTTGAAAAAAAGAGGGCCAAAGTGGCACACATACTTAAAAACATGAAGAGCTTTGATTACGAACGATTCGTACACAGTCCAACGAAAATTTCTAGATGTTACATAGAAGGTATTAGATGTGATGTGATCTTAAGAATGTTCAAAGAGGAACAAGGTGATAGGAGGGACAGAGTCAATATACGAATACATATCTCATTATTCGGCCGTCCGTCCTTGTCAGATATTATCATAACATTTTATCATTATAAACGTATATTTGACATAATAATATATCTTAGAAAATATTTTTGTCATTTTATCAAGTCATTGCCATTTTATCATCATTGCAATCTACTTTCATATTACACATATTCTCTGTTCGACAAGTGTACGAGTAAGTAGGTGGACTCCGTTAACTGATTACACGCCTCATATTGAACATATGTGTATGTCCGACCTCTTATGGAATTCCCTTTCAATGGCCAGTACTGTAGGAGATACGGAAAGAGAAATAAAATGCGGAGACATATATATCAGAACAGCACCGGCCTTTACCGGCCGAGCATTCGCTATGACTGCGGCCAGATGTGAAAAGTCATTAAAGTATGGTCTGTGGAATTACGAATTGAACTCGGGCATGGCGGAGTGAGCCACTCTTCTTATTTTCTAGCTTATGCGGTATCCTGCACGGCATAGACGCTGTAGAAAACATTACAAAATCAATATACTCGTGAATAATTGAATATTTAAGCAGACTAGCTTGGAAATTTTCAGGAACTATTGCGAAATTCATGCTAAACAAAAATGTTTATACTTAGGTTATGTTTCAATTGTTGATGTAATTCTGCAAGCAAATTTGTTGTATAGAAATAATAATAAGAACGAAGGAATTCTCAAATCTTCGCAGTTATATAGATTACATATGGAATTTCTCTTTGAACGCAATATTTACCTACACACTGTTAGCAGAAATGACTATTGTTATTGTGTATGAGCCTTTATTCGAATGCTGAATGTTTAGGCTACGACGTATACATACGTATTATGTGCACGAAGACTTTGTGATACTAAGTTAAGTCTATGTCCTCCAGTAGTGAGAAAAGAAAAGCACTATAAGTCGAAGTCGGGGAGCAGAGGCGATTCAAAACATTGCCACCATCAGCTTCAAGTACATATATATATGTTATATAGGTTGCGCGTACTGGCTAACGCTGATCGAAAATATGTGTTCTGGCAAGATTTCCGCATAATGTAATAGAATATGTGATTAACACACGCCAAGACTCATCGATAAGCACTCGGAGTCGGTTAAATAAACCGATTAGCCTATCTGTTGCATTATGAAATGCACGGAAATCTACAGTAATCCAAAACGTATGTGCGTATTATCTACGTCAGTAGATGAAACATCTCGAAAGGCTTGTTGTATTCAGAGACACGCCCATTCATTTGAGCGGCATATGTACAGCAAATTTTCACCGAAAAAAAAAGGTATTAAAATAAAGTAAAACATAAAATATTGTTAAGAACGTCGCTAAATGGGAAATCGGCCAAGTAAGTATGTATAACAACTTCTATACTATTTGTTTAAGAACGCATTTTCCTGCACCTCCCGTCCGCCCAGAATTAGTGAATGATTTATTATATTAAAAGTACAATCACATCGCGAGTTACATGTGTACAAGCGCCCCTCATATAACACGACTTTTTCGTACCGTGTTGTATCGGAATCGTGTTATGCGAATTTTATTTATTTAATCCAAGTTATTACGTAGAATAACACAAGTTAAACTTAGATTTAATATAACTCTAGGCAATGTGTACTGCGTTGTATCGTAATTGTGTTCGCTCCATCATTAGAAAGGCTATCTGAGGTGGTTGGATATGGTATTCGATTTTTCGAAATCGTGTTGCATTAAAACCGTGGTTTAGAAGGGGCGCCTGTATTCATTACGTATGCTGCTTAGAAATATTTGTTCTTTATGGGGTGTCCTGAAAAGGATATTTGTTCATATCATAAAAGTAATTAGAAAACAAATTAATTTTCATTCCAGGCTTTCTTAAATGATTCGTATATCACTGTGATTTAAATGACTTCATCTTTCAGCAAGTGTGGTTTTGTCATGTTCTAAATATAATGAATTCCGATAGAGAAAACAACAAACGCTCTATAATTCCTTTCTAAGTTAGCCATCAAACGGATGATTCGAAATACAAGCTACATAGCTCTTAAAACAACATCTGCTTTGCTTAATAGTTAAAAACAAGTAATATTACATTTGGATGCGGGTGAATCTTTTATAACCCTCACCGTTATTCTATGAAGAGCACAAAAACGGGGAAGCCCTAAATTTTCATATTCTATAATGTTGAGTGGGTGCGATTGATTTTTTCTGGGTTTACAGACTAAAATTGGGAAATTGTGTCGGAGGCAGACACATTCACGACACCAATTAACATACATATGCACACACGGACTGACAAAGTAGACTTTCTTTGTGGGCATTGAAAACGAAAGAAATTTCCATATTCTGAAATATTGGGCAAATATTTCTCATTCTCTGTACATCTGCTGCAAGATCATCCATAGAATATAATGCAAATTTTTGTCGTTTATAAGTAGCGGGGAAAAACAAATTTTTTTTATTTTTGAAAACCGAGATGATGTCAGATGATGTTGCACTGTGGGCGCACCCTTTGACGGATTTTCCGCAATATCAGTGCCAAACCGCGGGCAAGAACTGCAATGTTTATGTTAAATTTAAAGCAGATAGCTGCCTTCTCTCGGCGAGAAGAACGTTTATCACGACACGCGGCGCAGACAGACAGGCGGATGGACATACTTAAATCGATTTAGAATTTGATGATGATCAGCTTCCTTTTGGATGTCGCAAATGTTTGGACAAAATGAACATATCCTTCGCTCTTCGGTGATGTATATAAAAAGAAATTCATTAAATAAATTACTAACAGTTTTTTCCGGTCTGCATATTTTTTCCAATAAGAGTAGTGTTGCGTTTTCTAGTTCTAGTTTCTCAAATCTTTTCATATCTTGCTTAAATTTCCTCTTTCCCTCTGCTCTTTCTTTTATAACAACAGCTGCTTCTTTCCTCTTTACTATGAGGGTACCTTGTTTTGTCCATATAAAGCAAAAAACTGATGTTATCGACAAATTCTGGATAAGCTATAAAAAATTCATTCTAGTCAGTATAAAATAGAATATGTACTACAATTTCTATTAGGAATGTGATAAACATACCGCTGCTACACTTACAAACTTGCAAATATCCGTAACGCCCAAGCGCTTCGGAGACACCCAAAAGAATACGAAATCTTAAAGAACATACAGGAGAGGATAGAGTGTTTCTCAATTCCTATGTTATTCCTCGATGATTGCAAATTTACATAGGCGCGTGGGCGTTGTAGGCATGTCCTTGAAAAAGTTTAAGTCACTTCCAAACTTTTTTGCAAATTTGTAGGTGATGTCTTCATTTGCGTTAGCGGTAGAATGTTTACCACATATATTACAAACTTGCGTAGACAGGCTGATGTACAGACGGACATGTTTAGGCGTTCCCCAAATTTGAAGCTGGCCAAGAATTTATATGCTTCACGTTGTTTTTGAAGCTTGTTTCTGCGCCTTACAAAGGTGTTGAAAAAAAAATTAAATTTCGATAAGCTATAATGTTGGATGGGAGCGGTCAATTTTTTCCATTTTCCATAAAATATGCGTTGAAATTTTTATACATTTATCTGCTATAGTTTACGAGTAATGAGCAAGAAACGAATTTTTTGTTCCCTTCGGAGAACAGAGGTCTCCTCATTTTATGTGTCGCTGTGCCTGTGCTCTTCGACCGATTTTCCCCCTTTTCAATATCAATCTGCTTGCAAGAACTTCCAGTGTTTCTGCCAAATTTTAAGTCGGGAGCTTCAATTTTGGGGCGTAGAAAACGCTTCGAAAAAAAGAATATATCCTCCATCCTTCGTTGATGGGTATAAAAAATCAGTTTGAAAAAGAAAATCGTTTTAGTTGTCGCTTCATTGAATCGGTAGATTGAAAAATTCGGAAATCCACCACACTCCCGTCTACAGTTTCCATAAATTAAGCTGTACACCGCTTATCTTGGAAGAGCTTATAGAGCTTATATATATATATATGATGCTTCATATTTTTCTCAATTTATTATGCATATCAAGTACGAAAGTTATACAAAAAGTAGAACGAACTCTTTCCAAGTCGTTTATATTGTTTTTTTGCCTTTCCTCGTTTGGTTCACATCTTATTAGGAATTGAAAGTCATTTTTTCTTTTTTCTAATAGTATGGTACGGACAACATATGAGTTTAAGTAGAGAGCTTAGTACCGTTAACCCAGGTGGCTGATTGGACTTAAAATTGCAGTTCGTCTGTCTAAATGACCCCTGTGTGTTTGTGTTAATGGTTAAAAGGTTAAAGTTGAATATATAAAGAAAAAAAAAAAAACTTATAAAAATCAAATGTTAACCAATAAGGTCAGCATCGAGATTGTTTAACATCACATATCAATTTACTCGAATATTAGTTGATGATATTGACCCCCAGCCAGATGCTAACGTCTGGGCATATGCGTACATATGATGATACTAAAAGAATCTGCATAAAATATTTAACCAATTACACTCTGTCAAGCAATTTTATCTTGGAGTTGGGGAACTTTGCGGTTGACGTATACGACACCTTGTCATGTAAGGTAATAACAAAATATTGTACATACAACGCACTACTTTGCGTACAAGTGTGTCCGTGTATGTACATATGTGTTTTATAAAAAGTTATGGTTGAATTTGCTTAACAATGCGTCCACTTTACCGAAGTAGAAAGCAGAGAGTGATAGAAAGAGAGAGTGCGCGAGCGAGAGAGGAGAGAGAGTCACGTCAAGACCCACTTGACCCCATTGGTTTACTTACTATTGAGCTTACTATTTACTAGTCGTTGTTGTCGTTATTGTTGTTATTGTTGTTGTTTCTGTTAAAACAGTGTGCCAGCAATTATTCTAAAATATTTACATTCACAAAAAGGAAAAAAAAGTTTTGAACATACACTACTCGTCTTTCTCTTACTTTCTCCCGCTCTAACACCCTTACTCTCTTCATGCTCAGCACATGCACATGCAGTCTCTATTGAATACCTTATAAAATATTTATTAATACTTGTGTGTGCGTATGGCTCTGTCAGTGTTTGTGTGTGTGCGCGCGCGTTTGTATCGTTTGTGCATGTATCACTTTTGCGTTTTATTGTACGGTACTTATAAAGCTAGATTGCAGCACACAAACGAAGTAAGGGAGGTTGGTTTAAAGTTTTTTCCTTTTTTGTGTTTGCTTTTGTTTGAATTATGCTAAATTGTTGTACACACTAACCACCAGTCAACCTTATACCCCATTAGCACGTCATGGTTTGGTGGTTTTTTCATTGTGACGATGGGGGTTTAGGTTGCCAAGTTTATGTACACATTTGTTAAAGAGGTATCCGAGCACATTTCCAGCTATCACCTCTAAAGCATGAAATTCAAAAAAAAAAAAACCCCTACTACTGTCGTTGCTCTTTTCTATTTGCACTTGAAGAAGAAAAAAAAGCAACGGCTTGAATACATTAGAATGCCGAGAGAGGATGAGCAAGTGAGAGCGGAGAGCACAGTTAAAGAATGGAAAAAGAGAACAGAATAAAAAAAGCCATACTGAAGGGAGAATAATGATTAAAAAAACAAAAAAAAAAAAAAAAAACGGAAAAGAACAGCTTCAGTGATGAGCATGACAGCCAAGAAACCTCAATGATTATAATGATGTGAAATGTATTGTTGTCGTCTTCAACGCAAAGTGTGCTATATATGTATATATATGTACGTATGCAGGTCGTTGAAGGCAATGTTATCCGTTTCGCTTCTTTTTGTTATAACCGCTAACTTAAACAAAAGCAGCAAATGTCAGTTGCATCACACAATAAAACACAGCCGCCGAGGTGATAAAAACCTCAATGGAACCGTTTGTTTATCGAGAGTGAGGGAAAAGACGGAAAGAGGTCTATGCACTCATTTTTTTTTGGTTTTTTTCAAGAAATTTTTTATAAATTTTTATTTATTTGTTTTCACATCTACAGTCACAGACATTAAGAACAAAATGACTTTGTCAACGACTTGGTAATACTCGAATATCGCAGATAAGAATTTTTGATATAATGAAGATTTGAAATTAAGTTGGTCAAGTCTGTTCATGTGTACGTCCTTCTTGCAATACCGAAACGAGTTGTTATTCGCCCAAAATTACGGTAAAACTAAGCCATCTCGGAAAAATGATGACAATTTTAATACATTTTCTTAATGAGGAATGTATAACGCATCATATAGAAAATATAACAGATACTGATTAAAATTTTGATTCAAAAGATTATTTGACTATAGGAAATGGAAAGTTGAAATTTTACCCTTGTTAACTTTTTCTATATCGAGATGTCGTCCATCCAAAGCACAGACTCTTGTCGCCTTCAAAGATCCTAAAGATTTTAAATAATTTTGCATCCGATTCACTTATTTATCCGACTGATTGATATAAGAATTTTTCCGCGCCGACCAAACGCTGTTTAGCGTACATTTTCCTCCAAGTTTTATTATCTTCGTAACGAGCATGCTCTAGGCTTTATATATGATCCTCTTAAAAGAAGGATTTAAGCTCAACTGAATAAAAATTTTTTTATGTTTTTTTTAATATGACCAATCACTCAGGGGATGTCCTACATTTGTGTAACACGGTGACCGCCAGAAAGAAATAGAGGAGTGGCGGCCGCTTCCTAGTGCAAAAGAGAAGCACGTCCTTATCCACCACTTTTCACAAAGTCTGCTTCTCGCAAATCCATGTCGTAGATCATTACAAGCAACTTCTTAAATGTTATGCTCCAATCTTGCCGCAATCTTCTTTGATTAGAATCTGGCAATAGAAGTTAAAGAGGATCCCGTTTTGACGGCTGTCCGAAATTTATCAACAATTGATATTTGATTTCCATTGACACGCCTTTTGCTTCAAGACAGCTAAGTGTGAGCCGCCAAAAACTCACAAGCCTTTTCCAGTCAAGGTCGCGGTATGCGCGCAATATTTAACGTAGCATATCATAATAGAGAACGCGTTGTCTAGTAATAATTTTTCAGAGTATGGTGACTAAATGGTGTTATTTCACAAGGACCAGCGACTTTAAGAAAATGATTTATTTGTTTTTTTCTTTCTTTTTTTTTTTTTTTTTGTTAATCTTCTTCCCTATGCTATTGGTCGTGGCTCTTGATACCTTTGAAATATTTTTCAATTTTATTTATTTTATTTTTTTTCGGAAGAAACGTCATATGAAAAAAAGTTACTCACACTGCAAACAATATGCAGGAAGCGAAAGAGAAACATATGAAAAGAACAAGAGTTCTTTAATATAGTTTTCGACGCTCACACTCTTCACTTCTTTCTCTCTCTCATACCATTCGTAACATCATTTTGCCGTTACTTTCGTTTTCTCGCTCACAGTGCATTGCAAACTAAAATATCTACGTTGTTATATAGACACATATAAACATACCTACATACAGCCGTGCATACATAGTTGAATGTGAATGTGCGCGTTTGCTTGTAGCCATAAAAGTTATAGTTCCGTTTATAATCCCACACAAGAGCTCACAGAAAAGGAAACACGGATATACAAGCGGATTAGTTTTCTGATTTATGTACTCTGGTATGACAGGAACACAACAACAACGATTAGCAAGCAAACACAAGCACATTTTATAGTTCTGCTGCACCTTGTTGTACATAAACACACGGGCACACATTCAAACACACTAATAATATTTTATATACTTATACATGCGGGGATGCATTCACAGTTGAGAGAGTTCCTTAGGTTAAAATACCTATAGATACCTTCCATATGCACAGCAGAGATACAAAAGGGAAGAAAATTCTCCGATGTCGGAACGATGTGTAACCAAAAGTTAAACGTTTCTCTGTCCTCAATTAATGTTAATTGATTTATTTTAGGCATTACAGCATCTCTCTTATAAACATAATACTACGCTATGTAAACACATTTGACTACCCATACGACATGACGACGCAGCTGAGCTTCGGCGTTTGTTGGCACGCACAACTCTCTAAAGATATTCTAATTGCAGTATTGCTTTTCTCCACAAGAAAGGAAGACAAAACGATTATTACTCATCGTTTTAATAACTTTTTTTTTTCACAAGATATCCGTAGTACTTTCACGATCTCTCAAAATAGGGGATATATTCGTTGCATCATTCCGTTTGTATCTATATGACGAAATTGCATAGGCTCATCTCTCATATCCTCAAAATTGGTAACTTGGTGAGCAGATTGGTTCAGATAGACAACCTCGGATTAAATTTTTTCGTCTGTATTGGAAGACTTTTGTATCTTACATTGTCATAGATAGAATCGCGTTCATTTTCAAAGACTTTCTGTGGAATGTTGCCAAGAAAGTGTCGACTATTTCAACTTTCGTATAATAATTCTTGTCACTCTTAAGACTGGGAGCAATTATGACATAAACAAGGCGAGAAATTGTTTAGATAGGAAGGGAGAAAAACTCTACTTTTCTTTCGATGTGAAAAATCTGGCAAAGCTATATGGTTAACCGGTGTTTTGTGGGTGTTACAAAGGATTTGCAAAATTCATCCTTCATTTTCTCCCCGTCTCTCTCACCTTCGCGAGATCTTTGTGATAAGAACACCATCAGTACGATGGAAAAACAGTCGTTCAAATCCCAAGTGCGAGAAAATTTAATTTATCGGTAGCTGTAGTAAATGCCCAGCCAGTAAAGGAACAACACTTAACAGGGAGCACACTAGACCAAGCCCACTTCCTTCCTCCTTATTGCTTTCTTTTGCCTCACTTCTCTCTGATCGTCGCAGTGTTGCTCAAATAGGAAACATCCCATGAGTGAATGGTCGGTATATATGTATATATATACACATATCTATAAGAAATATATTCAAAGAAAAATCTTCGTTTTAAGAAGGAGTTCGCTTTTGAACGAAGCAAAATTTTGATGAAAAGACTCGTTTTTTTTTTGTTCTCCACGTTGTCTCATTCATCCCTTTTCTCTTTTAAAGTTCATTTTCTTTGTAATACCGTGTTTTAGATCTTCTGTTTTCACGGGTGAAAGTGAGTGTAACAAAGAAGTACCAAGCAAGGAGAACAAACACAACTGGAAATGGAAGTACAGGGATATAAAACAATGAAGTGTAATGCCCCTCTGAAGGACAACTTACAGATCATGTCTAGAATTATAAGGCTATATTTCGAGATATATTTTGATTTTAGATGAATGGCGGTCATCTTGATTTCTTACCTTCTTAGTTGAAATATTCAAGTCAAGATTATATCGGCCAAGAACTCCAGACTATAGCGACTTAAAAACCCCCGTTAAAATATGAATAGATGAAAGAATGGATTTCGGTAAATTTTCCGAAAATCTTGTATATCGGCCTGCACCAAGTCTCTTCCTTAGAACATCGAAGCACTTTCGACAACGATGTCTTTTTGAAGCTTATTTTGGATGCGAAGCCATAAATGACATATAGATGGCGCCATTTCTGATGTATTCGCATTTTGGGTTATGCCACTTTTTTTTTTGTAAAACACTGGTGAAAATTAGAACTTTGTGTGTAGCGTCACTAAAACAAGTGCAACTTGTAAACTAATGCTCGAAATGTAACGGAATTTTGACACAAGTTTGTGATTATCTAAAAGTCAAATGCGTTCCTCACTAATCTTTCTGCCTGTGTGTGTCATCCCACTTTTTGTCATCCAACTTTTTGTGATGTGATGTGTTACCTATCTTTTAACTACGAGAAGTTCGTTTTTAACTTCGACTTTTTCATTATGTTCTCCAGTGAAAATGCGGCTAAAATCCTACGAATCCAACTAACTTTCTACAGAATACCTTTCTAAGAATATCGTTCAAACAGAAAGGGTTTTTGAACAAATATCGTTTTCTCTTATCTTGAACGACTCTTTCGTGAACGCTTTCAAGCGCTAGAGAAAAGAAAAACTTAACCGGAGAACAAGAATGATTTCAGTCATAGACTAAACTTTTTTAACGAATATCTTACACATACATTATAAGACAGTCGCACTGGCAACTCCCGTCTTAGATAAGCTGAAGCTTAACTTCAAAGTATTGTTCGTAAACTAGAAAGTGATATAAAGGCGAATAATCCAACCGGCAAGTCAGAAATTTGCATTGAATTCATTATAGAAATGCTTTTCAATTAAAAAACAATCCAATCGGAAGAACGAACATGTAGTTCAGATTCAACTACAAACAACAATTGTTCTTGAAAAAAAATATATATATAAATTAATCATACTTTCATTGCACAGAGTACAACTAGCTTCTATTTTGGTTTCATTGTGGAAAACGAGAAATTCTTACCTTACTATTGCGTTAGGATCTTTGAAAACTTAAATATTTTAAGTATTTCGAACAACATATCATCATATGGAAGGAGAAATAAATCCGAAGTTTTTAAATAACTTTTTTCATAAAATTCATTGTCAAAAAATCATAATATATTTCCAGGTGTGGTTTCCCATCAATTTTTATTCGCCCTAATCCGGTTATTATTGGTTTTTCAAAATTTTAAATATAAATACACACATTTATTTACACACATATAAAGCTTCTATGTACATTTTTATATGAATATGCATATGTATGCATGTGTATATGTTTTATTATACATATATGCCCGTATAGACGCAAGAGCAAGTGGTGTTTCAAATTTTATTATAGGAATTTTTAGAAACAAATTAAATTTGGTAAAAAAAAAGCAAAAACAACACACACATCTGCTACACAAATCGAGAGCGCAAGTTGGGTAAAGTATATGTGACGCTCGAATGAGAAATTTAGAAACAGCTATACTCTATACTTTTTATAAACTTTCTCTCTAAATCAAACCCATTTAATAGAAGGCGTTTTCGCATAAATCCGAGTAATCAAGAATCGAGTCTGAGTTGTAAAAGACCGATTTTTCGATATGTGCCGCGCAAGCTTTTTTTATGTTATATCAGCTTTGATTCAACGAATATTTATCCAAATTTCTTCCCGCAAAGTCAGGGCACGTTACGTGTGGAGTTAAGATAACAGCTTGGGATGCCAGCTTATACTTTGCGACAAAGCTGCCGTGACGTAAAGGCAGACGCCTATTCCGAATAAGAGGGGAGAGAAGAGAGTGACTTGACCACACCAACCCCCCCCTCTCCATATTCTTTGACAAATTTTCTTATAAGTTTGATAAGAGACACAGATATGTCTCCGATCACGTTTTTTCATTGAGGCAGAGCAACTGCTTCGCCGAATTTCATTCAGATCACGATTTCGGTTTTACGCGATCATTACGAACAAAGAAATACGATTCAAAAACATGATGTTTGCTGCATTTTAGTCCCCAACTGCATCCGGCTAAAATGGGAAAAGAATGTACGTTGCCTTGAAATATGTAGTAAAAAATTTGTTCGCCATTATTGCAAGGATTTTCAAGTCTTTCATTATGCAGTCGGTAAGATGCACTGACAACTGGATACTGCAAATGACACAGCACTTATTAAGTACTTCGCTGCACTACCTACTGTAGAGAATATTTGCACACGGGGAAGGGAACCGACCGCAATTTTTATACTAATAACTACTCTTAAATTCCCATGTTCCTCCCACCTTTTTTGGCGGATCCCCTATTGGTAGAATTTGTACCTCCTAACATGCTCGTTTAATAGCTAAATTTATGTGTCACGTGTAACGACATGCCATGAAATCGTTTTTTGGAACAAAGTTGAGGACTATTGGAACCCGAAAGTTTGCATAGTAACAACATTTGAATCCTACGGAGAACATAGAACGTTTTTCGTCATCAGCTGATATGAATGGCGACATGTCCGAGAGATTTACATGTCCTTTGGTAAAGGTTGACAACCCACCATTTCAAAGATTTTTGTAATTATAGGCATGTCCAAGAGTCAATCGTGAATTCAATAAACCGACAGTACGGTCTATGTCTTTATTGATGGCTGGTGATTGATAATAATATTCGAATATTCGAATATGCTCAGCTGTTCTCAAAGTCTCAGATGTATATGCGAACATGCCAGGCTTTGTATCAAATTAGAACTAAGTAAAGAATACAAATGTCAACACACTTTCGCATTTAAAGTCGACCATCCCTTTGCTGAGACTTTCTAAATCCTCAAGATTATAAAGAATTTGCTTCAACATTTGTTTTTGCTTTTACAATAATTTTTTTAATTACTTATACTTCTTCATTAAATTTTTATTTTAATTAATAAACTTCTAGAAAACTTTTCGTCAAAAATAATATCGATTTCGTCAAGCACAGACACTCGAGTCTTCTACATGCGTAACTAAATGCTTCATAACGTTACTCAGACCAATGAAAAACTTAAAAAGGAATGACAACTATTTGCACAAAACATTGAAATGGAATTTCGAATTCCAATTGTTGGAATGGGTTTTCAAAGTTCTTTTCGAAATGAAGGAAACAGGCGGATTCATTTCTGTTATAGATGTCAAAGCGAGTCTATAAAATTTATCAAAGGCCTATCGGGTCCTGATAATGCACTGCAATCCGCTTAAACTATTCTATATTTTTGTCCAGGATAAATAGCGGAATAGATTTACCAATGTCCGCCTGTTCGTCCATTCGTGCATCTGCAGGTTCTTTGAAACCACAACAACAGCGATTTTCAAAATCTTGTCTGTCAAACAAAGACGAGCTGCATACATCTCTTGTTCCTAACTTTGGTAGTAGTTTCGCCAGCTTAACAATCAATTATTTTGAAAGGTATTTGCCAAAAATTAATTAAATTTGACTGAATTTGACGGTAGCTCTTAAAAATACCAGTGTGTTCCATATCAAATTCTTATACCAGCATTAGTGCACTTTCACCTCCGCTCTCTCTTAAATATGTTACCTTTTGCGTATGTTATGCTAAACTATTCGAGCATTATTAACGCATGTTATGTTTTAGTTATATTATGTTAAAATAACAGTCAGCTCGTAGCACAGTAGCTCGACCATGTTATCCTTTGCGAATGTTATGCTAAATGTTTCCAGCATATGATGTTCGACTTTACTTATATTATGTTAAAACAATAGCTTGTACATGCTTTGGTTATGTTATCTTAGTCTGTTGTTTGCATATTACGCTAAGCACTTCGAGTACAAGTTATGTTAGGCATTATCATGTTAAAGCGCTAGGATATATGCGACAGGGCGATATTATCTTCATTTGTTGTTCTTTAGATATGTTGCTCTGTAGTTATGTTATGTCTTACAAGCGAAAATATTTTCTTTTATGAGTAGTGTACTAGGGCTTATTGTACCTTAAAATTATGCTATCGAATAGTTTGTATTTACATAGCATATTACATTTAGAGATCTTTGGCATACTTTCGATCAATTTGGAGAGTTATTTATTAAAAAAGAAACAACTGCTGGGTATCAAAGAGATTCGATTTAAGCCGAAAGGAATTTCTTTTTCTTGCTTATTTTTAAGTTTTGTTCCAGTTTTACTGAAAATGTGTGCATTTGCATCGGTGTATGTGTGTGTTTGCGTAGTAGTGAGTAGTGAGTGTGTTTTAGTCATATATTTATACAATTTATGTACTTGTGTATATATACAAGTATGCATCTGCTTGTTTATTATATCCATTTATATATACGTGCATCGTAGACTTAGTGAACACAAAATTTTTGTTTACGAATCTATGTTTGCATATTTTTACTATGTTTGTATATTCCAGAGCAATACTATCCGAGGAATACTGTTTTGTGTACAAGTTGAAAACAACAAAAACAAAAAATAAAAAAAATACAAAGAAGTGTTGATATATTTTCAAAAGTATGTGTGCGTGTATGCATTTCGAATGGATTTTTATGAAGAGCGAAAAAAAATAAAAACATAAATGAATAAAATAAACTAAAAACTTTTTAAATGAAATTCGAAGCATTTGCAACAAAAAATTCAATAATAAAAAATCAATATGATTTTTTTTGATCTGTGTTCGCCTGTTTTTTTCGAGCTTAGAGTTATAAAGTACAACAAAACATGCTTAGGAATTTTTCCTCTTTTTTCTTCTCTTCCCACTGTTATTTTATGGTATTGAAATATGGTATAAAAATAATTAAATAATCTGCACTGTAATAATAAAAAGGAAGTATTTTGAAATCATCGGATTTTTGTGCAAGTGAAGTAAGTCGAGATTTTGAATTTCCAAAAAAAAAGCATTATTTGAAATGAAGTCATCAAGAGAGTTACGTTTGCAATTCGCGTAAGGAATTGTTTTTTAATGTGTAGGTATGAATTTGCCGTTTGGAACAACGGTTTCTAAATTTAAAGAAATTTTTTGGCGATTGCTTTTAAGTACTAGTTGCGCTTAGCTTGGCACTAAAGTGTAGGGCTTTTTTGTTTTTTATATATAATAATATTGTAGGTAAAAATTTACCATAGGATTCCAAGCTACCCTCTTTCGCCACAAGCGAAAACATGCTTGTGAACAGATCATATCCATATCGCATCCATTTCCCAACTTGATTTCCAACTTGGGGGATTTTTCTATGTCACTCTTCGCTACCATAGCAAGAGAAGACAAGTACACTTACGCGGCCATGAGAACGTGGGAAAATCAAGGCAGCTATATAAACTTTTTGTATTTTTAAACGCAATTTACAAGACATTATGAAGGCAAGGAGAAGTGTAGTATACCTCGCCCAGCAAGAATGGTTATTAGAACATCAACTCACCAATTTAAATATTATGAGCCATTTTGGTACATCCACGAGCTTGATTGCAACAACTCAATCTACATATTTACCCATTTATATGTGGAGGGAAAACATATGCTTTACACTTTGTTGTGCAAGTTACCCACTTCATCATGGCTTTCTTTTATTATAGAGATTAATTACATCACAAATTTGAAGAGTCTTAATGCATAATATAAGGCGAGCGAGCAACGCAGCAACGCATCGTACAAAAATTTTTTCTTTTCATTTTCATTCGCGATGCCGATAAAAACGTCGAAAAAGAAAAGAAATATTGATGCATTTAATACGCGGCACTTGAGACATTGATGTAAAACCGTAAATAACAGAAGGATATTAAAGTTTAAGAGATAACTTTATTATGAACGAAAAGAAAACTTCAATTCCACAGAGAGAGAGAGAGAGAGAAGCGAAAAATATGAGAAGCAAATAAAAAGGAAACAGAAAAAAAAAAACAATAAAAATAGGTTAAGAACTACTGAACCCAAGAGTACTGAAGCGAGAATGAGTGCAAGTGAAGGAAGTGCGATTATAATAAACATGTAAAACATTGTTTAATTTTTTAAACCCTCTAGCTCTTAAGTGACTGTGCTCTCATTACACTTTTTCTTCTTTTTTCTGAGAATGAATAAGGGATATAAACAAAAAAAAAAAAAATTATTTTTTTAATTCCTTTCAAAAAAAAAATGCGGGATACATTTAGTAGAGTGATAGTGGTTAAGAAATTTGAAAATTTATACCCAGCGTGAGCATATTTGTTGTGCGACATCATTAAAACAAAAAAACACACGACTTTACACTAATTAAGTGCTCAATTGAGCATTCAATGTTATATTAAATAAATAAAGCAACAACAAGAGTAATAAAAAAACATTAGCACACGCCACTTAAAAAGAAAACCAACCCTTAAATATAAAATTCCCCTTCTGGTCATAACGCAGTAGGACAAAACACAAATGCTACTCATGTATGTTTGCCATCGTTACGTTAAACGCTTACAAATCACTTACCATTAAGGGAAGCTAGAAAAAAAAACATTCAATTGAAATTCCAGTGATTCCCAATTTTATATTTTTACAAAAAAAAATTTATTTTTTTTTTCTTCCTTTTTCCCTAAATAAAATCGAATTACTGCACCACAATATATAAGCATATAATACTTGACCAAAAAGCATAGGGGAGAACATCGCAGCGAACGCAGAGACCGCCGTAAGCCAACCAACATTCACTTTGAAGTTCTTAGCTACAACACGATTGCACTTAGACTATGTTTAGAAAACGCGCATTGTGGGGAAGGATCACTGATGCAATTAAAATGAGCGTGAAATAGTTAATGCTTTAAGAGTCTCATAAGAATGTACAGGGTGTGTCACTAATATGTTGAATTAAATGTGAGGAGACTTTTGTTAATAGGATTGCTTAACTTTTTTCATACCCAATATAACGATTATGTTAGATTTATCAAATACCTATGGGCTACCATTAAGTACCCCACATGGCTTCGCTTGATACACTTATTCACATTACAAGTTTCCAAAATAATTTTTTATGTAGGAAGTGGTCCACAAAGTCATACGATCCGAACCATTTGCTGTAGCATTCGTCCTTAGGGCAAAACATATCGATGTAGTAGATTTCATCTGAATATCTTAAAGATTGCGACCTGTAGGTTGAACACAAGAAAACAAAATGGACTAACGGACAGACAAACTTGTTCAAATAACTTTTCGGAATATTGTAAAAGGTAGGTCTATCTCAAATTCTTCTGAGTGCTACTTACATACACACATACTTAATATTCCCTTCCACTAAAAGTGGTGTAGGGTATAACAAACAATCTTCAAGAGATAAGAAAAAGTTGATTTGTTGATGCATGTTCTGCTTAAACCTCGCTCTGTTTATACCTCGTAGAGGAATTATGAATATCTGATACTGCAGTTGCTGTTTTGGAATAATAAGCGCAGTTTCTCATCACGTCTCTTCTTCTTCTGAATAGAACTAAGCTTATCTGTCTATTTGGTCGTGCAGCGGTCCGTGTGACGTCTGCCGATGTATTCTTGTGGTCGCAATTGTCGATATTCGATGAAACTCCACACCATGACATTAATGGCCAAAAGGCAAACGTTATTGGAAAGGGTTCGGATCGAACTAGTTTCCCGACCACTTCCCATATAGCACTTTATTTTGATAAGTCTCTACAAGAAAGAATATTGTAATTTTGAGAATTTCATGACGCAAAACCTCTTGGTAAGAACACTTTGACATGCCAAATTGGTGTGAAAAGTTTGCATCGGATCGAGCAATTTTCTGAAGCTCTTCCCATCTAAGCGCTCCTATGGAAATTGAATGGCAAAAAGATCTAGTTTTCAATAGTTCTTGATTAAAACCCGTTCATGCAATAACAGTTTGAGATACAAATTCACCCTCCCGAATTTGGACCACGTAGTTCCATTTCCCAACCCATATAAGGGTTCTAATGAAAAAAAAGGCTTCATGTATATTTTTTTAATAATTTGTGATGAAAATTGTTTGTTAGTACATCAACCTCAGGCATTTCGGATCTTTTAGATCTTTGCTTTGAGCCCTATCATGTACAGGAGCTCTCATGAAAGCAAACCCTTCTATGGCGACAAAGTCTAATTTGTGGGCTTTTATGATGGAAACAACTGGAAAATCCATAAATTTTTAATTTTAAGTTCAAAGTTCAAAGAACCTTCAAAGGCTCATTGAGCACGGACTTGGGGGTAAAATTAATATTAAGAGATACTTTGACGCTTACACGCAACGTAAGAAGTAAACATTTCCTTAGCTACGCTAAAATATTTAATTTGATCAAAAAGTTTAATTTGATAAATAAAAAGTTGAATTTACTAAACTTGGACAAGATCGGTTCTCCTTTTGTACGATCTTCCATATTAAGCTATCTCAAGAGGAGTAAGCCTTTATATGGAAAAAAGTATTCATTTTTACTATTTTATAATGAAAATAGGTAAAGAATTGTGTAAAGCGAAGTCATGTACAGTATTTAAGGGTGAATCTTGTCCAACTTACAACGTTTTAACTTTTTTCATTATATATCATAACATTTCAACCCGTCTTGATTACATTGTAAAGGCAAATTGTAAAACGGGATGCTGATAAAGTGGCATGATATCTGCATGCAACCATTACCTAGACCTCTATTTATGGCACTGATTTGCCCATAGTAGACATAATTTGTGTGGGCACCTCTAATGCCTCGTTATATATAGGTTATGTTATTAATAAATAACCCGTTATTCACTTGACATCAGCTGTTAATTCACCTGCAACCTTAGTCACTAAAAAAGAAACGTTAAAAGTTAAGTCCATTATCTACCACGCTTTCTCAAATTTTTGTCTCACACAAACTCGACTTATAACTATATTTGATCTTTGAAAATTCGTTGACTGCAAAATATGATAATTACTTTGATTATTGTTGGTGCCGTTACAGTCTGCTTGTCTAAGACTAGTTTTAATTGAAAAATAAAATATCCGCCCAGAAGAAATTAATAATATTTTAACAGTAATATTTACATCGTCAAAGTAAAGCAACCGATGTACGTATGTGGCTAAGCAAAGTATATCAACAGAAACATACATATATTTATATATATACTGTAAAGTGTAAACATTCCCGCCTTCTTATTCCAACATCCATAAAAGCGTATATTAAGTAATGTGAATATATTCGTATTCGTATATATATATATATATATATATATATATATATTGATATATACGATATGTTTATGTATATATAATAAACACTATTTAAATTAAAAAAAACAAGAAACTAGAAGCAAAACTATAAACAGCAAATAACATAACAACACCATAAAGTATGCAAAGCATAATGTGTACATATTCGGAGTCAGTTATTTACACACATACACACACACGCGCGTACTTACACTGCGTTATTCTCTGTTTCTACAGTTATGTCTATATGTTTATACTGTATTATGTGTATTTTACACTTTTACAAACACACACATACAGTTTTATCTACATATCTGTATGCAATCACTACATTCACAACAACAAATATATTCAGTAAAGTGCATAGACATGACTTTACAAACAGCCACAAGAGATATGAGAAAATAACAGAAAAAAAAAAAAAATGAAAATAAACAGTAAAATAAAAAAGGAAAATAACAACAACAAAAACACAGGAACATGAATCGTCATCATAAAAGTCGCATGCCCAACGACAAGAGTGCTAGTAGTAGTGGCAGTGGTAGTGGTAGTAAAGGCAGTAGCAGTAGTAATTGTAGCAATGGTAGCTGTAGCAGTTGCGATAGCAGTGGAAGTGTAGTGGTGGCAGCAACAGCAACAGCAACACAAAAAGCAAAACGACAAGAATCTTGCAAAATGCCAGGAAGTACTTTTGTAAAAGCTTACGTGTACAAATACAAATTTATTTACACAAAACACTTGCACACAGATGTACGTAATATATATATTAGTAGGACGATGTGTGTTTGCTATGCATTAACTAAGGTACATACAGTGGTTGTAACGATGTAAATTTTACAACTATTGGATAATAATGTAAAATTTATGATAAATATCTACAAATAAATCGTGGCGTGGAAGGCTAGATAATTACTTTAAAAGTTATGAACATAATCCCAAAATAAAAAAAAAAACTATGTAAGAAAACTTTCGTTAATATTCATAACGGTAAGAACAAGCAACTTGCTTTAGACTCAGCCTCACTTTAATCAGTGAACTAATAAGTTATTTCGATCTGCTCTATGACTAATTGAAGTTTTTTAAGGATTTTCTCTAAAATACTAATTTTTATCGGCCATTTTCCTTTACTCTACCGGTATTCGAATATATCGTATACGTTTCGAATTTGTTCCTTGTCCGAAAATATGGCTCCCGTTTTCAAGTTTCATTAATTAGAATTATTTTTATCTTATGTTATGAATCAAATTAAATGTAAATCGCAGAGATATTACGCAACGGTAAACATCATTTTATTCTATATAATCATCGTACAGTATACCCACGGATTTGATTGTAGCAAAAAGCAAGCCGGTGAATTTAAATTCGTTGGCAAAATGTGAACTTCGGTTGCAATCCAACACTTTTCTTACGCTATACGTATCATTTGCTGTAATTTTGAACAGCTTCTACTAAAGCCCGCTACATTTCGTATTCAGAAGAGCTCTAGCCTTTCACGTGTGTTTTACTATCACTTGTAATCCGTTTTTTGGTGAAAGCTAAAAGCCACTAAGTGCGTGGCACTTCCGTCCGCATTGTTAGTTAAAAAAAAAGAAAAGTGCACATTGTTGCGAATTGTCTACATTCGAATTCCATGAGAAAACTATGTTGGCTTATGGAGGATGCCTATAGAACTCCAACAGATTTCTAGCTTTAGCCTACGGATCTAATGGATCTACTTTCACTATTCAAGGCAGGTGACAGTACCATGTTTGAAGAATTTTTTTTATTAACAGATTAACAAGGAGAAAGACAAGATAACCCTGTCAATTTATTGCTCTCGAAATAGTTTTCGTACCTATTTTGTTCTGAAACATTTCTTATTCCGAATTTTTCCAGAATTAGTAAGCTCGCTTGTCCTACCCCGAATTGCAATGAGTGCACTAAAGTTTTGCTTATTCCTACAAATTTCTGATAAATACATTTTAAGTTTGAAATTAGAACGACCAGTATTTACGATGGATGAGTAATCGCTTGATTTGGTAAACACTTTTGCACTACAGTGACAATCTAATGAAATGTGATGAAAACAATCTCGTAAAACAAGAAGTAAATATTGACGTAGAAAAATCAACAAAAATCTTAGGAAAGATATTCATTTGTAAGTGCTAAGCGCACCTTGGTAGACGAGTGCTTCGTTAAGTTAAGGTAAAGAGTTTCGAAGGGCGGGTTCCGAGTGTAATTTTACTAATATTTAAATTTCAGTGCCAAAAAGTAAACAAACCTATCGAAAAATAAAGATAAACACATATCAACAAATATAAATATGGCGAAGTAAACATCAATAAACATAAAGTGAACACAAAGCCATCTCTCGTACGTTACATTTACATTACATTACAGTTAGGTTTCAAAGAGAGTAAAGGAATCGAAAGCAAATTTTCTTTGAGCAATCGGAAAAAAGCAGAAACTGCTGCATCAATAACCAGCAGCGGCGAACTGCGAATTGAACTGAATCAATGTTTACTTAAGAGCAACAACATAAGAAGCATTCCCCGCACGAAGGCACAGTGGCGCAACTCAACTAGAAAATATAGCAAAAAGGAAAAATGAGAGAACGATTTATTAAGAGGTTAACAATGGATCCTAGAGACACTCATCAATCCGTCTGTTAAGATAAGTAAATATTATGAATTATTCTATTTATATATATGTATGTATATATCGTTCTATCTATTTATTTATTTTTATTCAATATTCGCTTAATATATTAAACATTAATTGGAATTTTTTGAAAAACTTAGTAACAAATAAATACAAAAGTAAGTTTATCAGCATAAAAGATGAAGTGATTAGTGCGTTAGTGTATCTTACAGATAAAATAGTTAAAATTGTTGCAAAGTCGGAGGATAACTCACACTTCATGATTCATTTTGGATCTATCTGTGTAGCGATATAAATTTAAGCATTCTATTTTTTAGTGATCAGCGTTGATCTGCATAACTCTGTTGCTGACAGTATTTCTGTCCAAAGTCCGTGCTAAGAAAATAGATATGTAATTTTTCGATGTTTTAGTCTTAATATGGCTTTGCGTTCAGGGACTATCGCTAGTACATGTAACACGGTGATTGTTGGAAAGAAATAGATGAAGAGAAAGAGATGGGAAGAGGCCACACCCTAGTACGTCCGTGCCCAATCGACAGGTGTCGAAAACTTTCTATAGCTACGATCAAGCATCGTCTACCGCGAACACAAGCTTGCGATACAAATGAAGAGATTTTGTTATTAATATTTCGATTTTCATCTTGGCCTTAGTGCACTTACGCAATATACAGAGCCTGGTAATTTGGAAGTTACAAACTCACTAATGAATTATGTTTATCATGCTCTATCTTAAAGTGTGAGCATAAAAAAAAGAAATTGGATAAATGCTTTGAAATCTTTTATTGGTACCGAAAAACACTAGAAGTGAATTGTTGTTGAAAGTTTGATTATATGAATATATGAAAAACGTAAACATTGCAGCCTGCTTTTCACTACTACTCCCCTATACCCTCCAACCACTCCTCCTTTGAGTATTTATAGCAATTTATTTACCACTTCACCCACTTCGATTAACAAAATCTTCCCCTTTACACACACGGTTCGTTCTGCCACCTTTGGGGTTTTGTGCATTCGAACCAAAACAGCTATAAAATAAATATGTTGAGAAAAACGTTTAAAAACATTTATTGACATAACGGCCATGTGTTGACTGAGTGGGTGGATGAGTGACGGTGAGATTCCCTCACTCACCCGTTCCAATTTTTTCCCGTACCATCTATAAACTAAACGATTTGTATAAACGAGAGGGAAAAAGATGAGAAAGAAAAAAAAAAGAGTCGAACGATTGCCTTGCTTTCGAGGAATAATGGTGATACGATGGTGGTTGGTTGATTATTGGTTTGTTAAGTGGACTGAAAGTTAACCGTAAAAGCTTCTTAATATTTGTTGTATTTATTCATAACAAAAACTATGTGAGAGGGAAATAAAATAAACAGACCCCCTTCAGCTGGCTTATTTTTTTCTCTTTATTTAATAAATTCATTTATGAAAAAAAAAAAAAACAAAATAATATCATCTTCATCATCATTTTATGGCCATAATTATTTTTATTATATCGATACACATTCATACATACATACATACAACGAACTCACCCTATAATAATTTATGACAAGAAGACACGAAGTGTGTACAGCATAACAACACAACTATGAATAGTTTTCATACGGGCTTAGAATTGAGGATAATAAACCTAACCTACTAGGTTGCTGCTTTCGTATCGTATTATCATGTTAACAAAAATAAAGTATCTTTCATCTTTTTCATCGATTCAACGGTTAAATGCCCACATTTCACCCCTCAGCAGTTAGTTATTATTATACTCACAATCAGGCGGTATACTAATGATTTCACTCAATATAAAACACACCGACATAAGGTAAGAAAGACTTTAAAAAAAATTGTTTTACAAAACTACAGAACTGAAGTTAATTTGTAAAGAGATTGGACTTAAAAAGCTGAATATTTACGACAGCTGGGCTAGCTATTCATGTAAATTTGTTAAGACAATCTCGAGCTTTCATTAAAAATCGCTTTCGCGAATTTCAAAATACTTTTTTAGCAGTAACTTTTAAGTTCCACAGGAAAATCGGGCATCTCCGATCCAACTCAAATCGAAAGAAAAAGAAAGATTTCTATATCTTTCTTCTTTACATACATATGTATATATATCTTATCATATTATAGTTAGATATAAAAATCTTTCTAAAAACAGAAAAATCTGCTCTTTCTTTAGAGAAAAAAAAAGAAGAAAGGTTTCTATGTATTTGTTTATTTTTTAGTTAGATATAGAAATCATTTTTCCTTGTTTTTTTTTTGGTTTTTTTGTATATAGATTAAGGATGCTTACAATTTTCCTAGTTATTACACGTAGATCTTAGCTATCAAGAGATTCGACTTGAGCTTAACGCTTAAGTGCCTTTGTTTTTTATATGAGAAGATGACGTATAGAATACAAAACTCATACTACTTTAACTCTATTAAAAGACCAAGGGAAATGCAAAGACACGAACGTAAGCACTTTAAATTGCTTAGTGAGGAAATATGAAATCTGTGGGCATGTGTATCCAACAAAGCAAGCACGTGTGCGATGCTTTAAACTTTTAAATTATTTGGGCTTTAGGGCAAATCTTAGATAAAGTTCTTGTTGATTGTGCTATAATAAGCAAGCTAGGGTTGCTAGGGCAATGATTCATACATAAAAATTTAATGTGTCATATATTTATATGTCAGCTAGAGTGTCGGTAATAAAGGTCTAAATTGCTATCAGTTACAAAACTTTGCCCTTTACAAAGGCAGTTAACAATTTTTCAGCAAGAAAAAGCTGACTACGGGACAATAAATGCCCAAATTTAACTGCCTATGAAAACTATTTGTAATTATGTTGAAGCATTTAAAACCTTGGGTAATAAAAAATCAATGATCTCTTCTTCAAAATCTTGTTTGAAAGAAAAGTTGGCAAAATTTCAAATAAAATAAATTTTCCATATTTACAGTGAGATATAAATTTTTGTTTCTATTCTCGCGTTTATTAAATTTAATTTTTTTTTTAAGAGTAAAAAAATTCCAGTGGAATTCCTTTTCGATTATAACTATCATCATTTTCGCTACTTTCATAGTTTGTTCGGACAAAAGACAAAAATCGATCACAGAAACAGATCAACAAACCTTCCTATCTAACCATAGTTTGAATTCCATGATAAATGCCAAAGTGCAACATACGAGTGATTTATAATAAATACACGCCCAAAAATTACCAAAAATTATGCTTAAAATGAATTCCTCTAAACTGAATGATTAAATGTAAAATTTAATTTTGAAATCTGTTGAGCCTTCAAATATTTAATTAAAGAAGAGAAAAGTGTAGCGAAGGAAATCGTAAAAAGAGAGTTTTAGACACACGCACATTATTATTGCTTCCTTAGCGCCTTTACAACTGTGCAGAAAACTAGAAACGATTTACGAACCGTAAGAAATTAGAGATGAGTGATCCCGAAATTATTCAATTTTCCGACATTTCTCACCACCGTTGTTCCAACACCACAACACTTCCTTTTCTAGACTTAATTCTCTATGAGGTTCGTTATTTCCAGAGAGCAAGAAGTCGAGGAAAGCGAAAGTGAAGGCTTTTCACTGACATACAAAATAAATGGAACTTCGTTGTGTTTAAACAACAACTTCCTTTACTAGACACAAGCGTGGTGTCCGAATCTAACAAACAAAACGCCCCTCGGGTCAAAGGACAATATGACATGATCGATAACAAATAACACGAAGTTCGATAACAGATAAAAGGAACGTTTAGCGAGAATAGACACTCAGATACTCAGAGAGGCCTTTCGCCAGTGCTTCAGAAACTGGCAGATACGGCCGCTAAATCGCTCAGAGAATGTGTTTTATACACATTTACGGTGCTTGTCAGGTGTATATATATTAAGCCTGTCATACGTCTGAATTCTTATTTCTTATGTGCTTATTACATCCACATTCATGACACCCTGTGATGTTGACGTAAAGTGATCAATGGAATCATAAACTACATTATTGACGGCAAGAACAAATTCTCGATCCAGTACTATAGTACGATAAATACTATTCGGTTAAATTCCATCGCGAGCCACGCTTGGTTGATAAACGAAAATTTTGTAAATCTCGCAAATGATGTGTTTATTCCAACCAGCCCTATTTAAACCGCATCGATAATAAGATGTGGTAAGTCAATGATGACTACGTGACAAGATTCCGCCCTCTTTACATACGCATATTTACGCACTTAACAGGCAGATAGCCAGAAAGCAACGAAATCCAGAAAAAACAACTCCTTAATACGCAATGCAATCCAGAGAAAACAATTTTTTAATAACATTTATGTAAAATTATTTGAATTATTTTGAAAAAATTTATTTAGAAATAAATACTATTTTGTTTAAGCACAGCATAAATCCAGTTATCGTTGATGAATGGAGAGATCAATAACCACCGTAATGGGTTAAACCACAACAACACACTACAATATTTCTTTCGTTCTTTGTCTTAAGCTTTTTTCTTCTTTTCACTTGGTTTCCGTAGAGAAATAAAACCACTGTAGTCTCTGGTGCATGTACACATACATATACGTATACAACATATATATATGTATATGTTTATATATATATATATATAAACTTTTCTATTCAAAAACCTCAGGCTTCTTTTCCTTTTTCCTCCGGACTAACAAACATTTTCATTCATATGCCAAATAATTTACAACAACTCGATTTAGAAGCAAAACAAACCCCAAAACAAATGCACATTTTTGCCACTTTTCCGGATACAAAATACAATTCAAAGAAAAATAAAAACAAAAATAAAAAAATAAAAAATAATAAAACTGTAAAACCAAATAAAATCCGTTGGGAAAAAATAATTTGGTATGAGAGGATGGAAGGAAGAGAAGTGAAAGAAAGATATAAAGGCAACCATAGCCTGACAACCGAGTTAATATGTCGACACTGGGGTTTCTCGTCACATTGGTTAGCTTTGGTTGAATGCATACTTGACTACATTCATAAATACTTTTATATAAATTTTGTATTAATAAGAGGAGGGGAGAAGCGGGAGTGAATGAATGGGTAAAAAGTGAGTGATTGTTGTATCATGAGTACATATATATATATATATATATATATATATATATATATGTGTGTGTGTGTGTGTATGGGTGGGTGGGTGTGGGGGCTTATGTGTGTCAAAAGTGTGGCAATAAGAAGGATAATATAACTGTAATGCGATAGAAATAATAATGTTGTGTCGGTTCGTTGATTTAAAGGAAACCAGAAAAGCTGTGAGGAAGCAGAGTTCAGTGGTGAACCATATTGAAGGGGAGAAAGTAGTAGTGTACTACCATAAATATATAGATATAGAACTTTGCAAAATATAACAAGAACATTATAATCGCCTTTAAACGAATACTTGATATCCACTACCGAAGGCGATATTTTATCAGTAAATGAAAATCATGTAAAGGCTTTTAATAATTATGAGTTGTGGATTTAATTGGGCGAAGCGGTGGCATACGTTTTAAAACACATAATCAAGGGATGGTTAAGAAAGCCTCTCTTTACTTTAATTGTATTTATTTTTCTTTGATCTATTGATATACTCGAGAGTTAATCTTCTCGATCTCTTCTTTTTGCATAAAGGATAACAAAACCTGTAAGTGTGTCAAAAACTCCCTTTGGGTTTCGTTTAATTGATGTTCTGCGTAGCTATACCTAAATAAAAAGATGCTGCACACAATGTATTGAGATAAATGACGACAAAGAACCCTATACTCACAGTTATTTTAAGTAATACGTGAATGAAAGATCGAGATTCTCGAGTTTTAAATGAAGCCTATTTAGACCTCGCCAACCTATGGCTTTAACAATTAAATATTATGATATCTATATGACGGGAAATCGACTCGTTTCTTGAAGCGGGTTAGCTAGTCGTACTTAACATAATAAAAAAAAAAACATTCGTATAATTAAAACTCCTTTGCCGATTCTTGAGTAAAGTTGAATGCATATTAAAAAAAAGCAAAAAGATATTTTATTTTAAAAACAATCGGGACTTATTTAACGATTCCATATGTCTTTTCAATCCCACGACACTTCTTCGTTAATTTTGACCCGCAAGCATAGAAGGTCACCGAGGCCTGGATGCCTAGCAACTGCACATAACTTATTTCGGGACTTAAAGAGACTGTGCAAGGACGGCTAAGAATTAATTGATTGAAATAAAGAAAAATGTGAAGCGTTGACCCCTTCACTATACTTTCTACCAACTAATAGTTCTCGTTGTCGTTTGATAAGCGCGGCATCCCTTAGTAATACCAAGCACACCCGTTTTTCGGAATAGTTACAAGATTTAAATCGATATATGTTTAACAAAAATCATTCCATGTTCGACATGAAACCCTGGGATTGCCCATCGAGTATTGCCCCATAATATCTTCATTGAATGCGGAAAATATCTTCGGATGGAAAGATAAAAGAAGATTATCTTGCATACTGATGCGGGGGGTTCTTTAGCGTAATCCAAACACCTTCTTACGTATTCGTTAAATTCAATTTGCTCTCCTAGTCTACAATCCAAATATACCTCCAATTCCCCAAGCTCTCTAAACGCTGATGAAGCTCCTTTACGAGCTTGTGCTTTATTCTAACTAAGAAATTATTTTTCATGCCTAATTTCCTTCTCACTTTTTGGATTAATTGGCCCGGCCCGGAAGGTGTATGAGAACTTGTGATTTTGGATTAAGCGAATCGTTTTTCTTCAACCCCAGGATCTCCTCATATTAATTCCAGTTTAATTTGATCCACAATACTTGCAAATATGTATTAGAGATCCTTTTTCCAATCCACACACTTTTTTCATTTCATTTTTTCCAAGTTCGGCCAAATCAAAGCATTCAAGCTTTCAGGCTTCGAAAAGGAGTTTTAATGGTTTGGGCTAAAATTATAGGTCCTTTTTATAAACATCGATCGTAATAGGAATACACTTCTCGACACCATTTCAATCGGTGATAAGAAAAATGCATACTAATTACTCATTACAGTACCGATCGATAATTGACAGCTGTCGACTTTACCCTATATTGACTGCTACAAACCGGTCCCTGGAATCAGTTAGGTAAGAAGGTTTTCGCGTACGAAAAATCCATTCCTGCAAGTGGTGTTTCTCTTTTAAAACCGTGGTTTCTGCTCCTACATTTTCAGAACAAGCTTGTATGCAAAATCCATGTCAATTTTCAGATTTTTGTTTGACGCTGCAACTATCTGTCGTTTGGCGGAAGGTTTTATTCTTCTGAAAACCTCATTCTTCTTTTTCCGTTTGTTAGTTCGGAAAACAATGTTCATATGTTCTACTGCTCTTGTCAGTCATTCAGTCATCTAGTTCAGAAGGCTGTTATACGTGAAATCCCCGTATCAAGAGCTCGTTTCGCGGACTAACTTTACCCGATTATATATACTTTCAGCTATTGGCTAAGTCATGTAGTGTGAACAAAACTCACTACTACTCCAGTTCTAGTATTGAGGAAGCACTGTCGCCAACAAGTTCTTTTTATGTATTTCTTCGTTCTCCTCGTCTAAAGAAATGAGTAATTCATTAATTATGGCGATAATAACCTTTACAAGGAAAATATTACTCTTTTGCATTTGCAAAAAACCAGTTGCCATAAAAACCTTTCTTTGGCTTTGCCTTATTTTGGTGCAAGATTACCGATTTCAACTTAATGCTTCAACTGTTGTTTCTATTCAGCGGCGCATAACGCCGCATTTTCCTTTTGTACCATTAAATAAATGCGGCACCCACTCTCTCTTTCTTAATTCTGTTTCAGCGAAAGTATCGCACATATGCAATTTTTGTGACATGGTCGTTTTCACTCACTTTTAAACCCAGTCCGTTCGCCAAACACTCTGCTTGCTCTGCTGCAATCGAGGCAGAATTATTAAAGTTTCATACCGGGAATGGGTTTTTCGGCGTAAGTAACGGTGACATTAGCGAGAAGAATATTTAAAAATAATTATCCTTTTCTCAAATATAATGTGACCTAATCTTCTTGCAATCTTCCATTCTAATGAAAAGTACACATAAGTAGAATGCAATGAACACTTTAACATACTTTCGCCTGAATAGAGGCAATATTTTTTTCATATTTTTCATTGCTACGATGGCAAGTGGCTTTAAAAAGCAACTCGCTTGTGCACATATATATATCTGTATATATATATATATATATATATATAAATAAAATGAATACCCATAAAGAAGCACTTTCATTAATATTGGTACACAGAACAACACAAGAAGTATTCCAATGTACGGTACATTTTATGCACGCGCCACTGGTCTATAGGAGATTTTCTTCGTCTTCGTCTTTTTGTTTTTTATTGCGAATCAAAATATGGTAGGGTGGGGGTGTTGGGTGAATGGATGTTGGCACTTACGAGTTAAAGCAGATAGCAGTGAGTTTCCCGCAGGGTAAAAGGGTGTTAAGTGCAAGTGACTGTCAGACAGACAAATAATACGACCGTCTTTATGAATGTACGATATGTATGTAGGTATGTATGTAGATATGTATGACTGTTTGTGGTGTAGATATAAGTTAAGTACACAATTGTCGTTTGGCACAACCAAGCTTCACTTAAACATTGCAGGAAACACAGTGAAACATATAACTATACACATATATTCATTCCACTTATTTTAGACAAATGCCGTAAGAATACAAGAAAACGTATAAAAATAAATATATAAACGTTTATAAGTGAGTTTACAAGAGTATTAAAGGAAAAATGTGTTCTATGTGTTTGGTTGCTGTTATAAAACTTAGCATATACTGTGTGTACACATGCACACACACAGACGCTAACTACCCAACGTTCTACGTATGCATGTGTATGGAAACGAGGAGCAAGCAACAAGGGCCAAAGAAAAAACCGAAAAACTTTTATGATTTTTTTAGAGAAAGAGAGAGAGAAAGAGAGAAAGAGAGAGAGAGAGAGAGAGAGTGTGGGAGAGGAAAAAGTAAACGCAAACTTATATGTATAAATTTTTAAAAGATACCAACTACATCGGGGAACTTTGTTGAAACGGGAAATTGAACGCACACATCCATACCCAACGATGTACAGCAACGCACACTCTTGTTTACAGTTCAAAAGACAAAGTGATTTTAACAACTCTGTTGGTGCTACTGCTGCTACAGCAAATATAATGTGTTGCCTTCGTTTTTTTTTTCATTGTTTTGTTTTCTTTTTCTTCTTTTATGTTTTGTAGTTGTTTTATTGTGTTTAACAAAATGTTTGCGGGTGCAATAAGCGTAAATTCAGTGGTTTTATGTTATTTCTTTTTTATTCCTGTTTTTTTTTTCTCCTATTGCTCTTTCTTTTCTTCCTTAACCACCGTAAAAAGCTTCAACTTGTTGGCAAAGGCAAAATGTCTATTTAATATGGAATTACTTATTAAACGATGGGTGGTTGGTGGTTCTGACGGTGACGCAATATGCCAGCATTTAGTATAAAGGGTGAGCGCGGTATGCTTGCAGCAAAAAGACTTGTGGTTATAGAAATACTAAATGAAAACACAGAGCAATATTAAGCTGGTATTTCTTTACATTGAATTGACTGCATTCATGAGATGGCATGGCACGAGTAAAGTTGTTGTTTCTGATATGGTTGACATAATAACACCAAGTAATTCAATTCGTTAAACTTTATATTAATGATGTTGTGATGTTGATGAAAGGGTAAGAGAATCAGTAAAGTGCAGGACATACGTAATAAAAAGTTATTCGTATCTATTGTAACGTTAGTAACGCAATAAAACAACAAACTTAATAATCGTTTTACGATAATGAGTTTTCTTTAGCATAAAATGATTTTTGCTTTCACAAAACATCCAAAATTCACGCAAGCCTGGCACTTAAATGAATACAATAATACTTTTCGTCAGCTATTAGAGAAGTAAGCCACAAACATATTATTGCCGCTATATAATAAATGCAAATGAAATTAGTTAGTTACGCAGAAAGTATAAGGACACCCTGGTGGTTCATTATTTCGACATAAATTAATTAATCGCATATATCATAAGATTAAGTTTCTTCCTATTGCAGTGGTGTGATGAATTGCTTGCGGCGATTCCAACTATGGATAATACGTGGCACTACCCGCCAGAATTATAACGTAGGTCGCCAAGTGTCACATGATTGTTTGAAGATTTTTCACTACAAGTTCAACTCGTATCATTCCCCAAGCGGTGCATCTCCGCCCCACTTCTAGTTAATCTCGAAAAACAAAAAACCATCCTGACGACGTTATTTTAATTCAATTGCAAATATCTTACGGAATCGAAAAAGCGCGCTTTTCTAAAATACAGTAAAGAAAAACATATATCGTTATCTACATGAAATTTGATGTGACGACATAGGACATCAGCAGTCTCAGCAAAAAAAACTACTCATTTGGGTAAGATCGTCCTAGCCTTTGATCGTAGTATTAAATTATGGCGGCTATAACACTTAAATTGGTATATGCAGACTCGAAGGGGACTTTTTAAAATCTATCACTATATAATTATTTACTAAGCAAAGGTCACTACTACTCGTTTACTATGTGCTTCGGCCCATGACTATGTGCTTCGGTGGCAGTTTTTAGTTGGTTGTTGGAACAAAATATTTTTGTTGCAATTATAGCTAATTTTCGAATCTCATATGGAGGTTTTAATTAAGCAGAAATTTAATACCGAAACCTGAAATTCGCGAGCAAAAGCTCCTCTATTTTGAGACCATAATTCACGAAAAAACAGAAAGTGTTCAGCTTCTTTCATAATGGAGAGCAGAATTTCGGACTTAATCTAATTCTGACCTAAGAATAATGATAGAGAAAATTTTTACAGCAATTCTTTTCTTCTAGACAGCAATTCTTTTCTTCAGATAGCGATTTCAAAGGACAAACGATTGATTGGCAGACTGCAAGACATGTCTAAACCTTTTCCATTATTTACTCTTATCAGTAGAACTCATATACTAAATAGAGTACACGCTTCTGAATTAGAAGGATTAGACAACTCTAATATATCTCTTTAATATGTAACGACGTTCTCTCAGTTCTCAGAATATGTAAAATATATCACAGATTTACTCTAAAGCCTAAAATCGCAGGGGTTGGAAAGCTTTTTACTGATAGACTAAAATCATGAAAATATATCGTCATATCAAAATATTTACAAACAAAAACCAATTGTTTTGTTTATCTTATATATTAGAACCGAACATTGATCAAGAATAGTTGTTTTAGTCATGTTCTGGATAGAGTTCCCAGTACAAATACTTGGCATGCAAAACTGAATTGCTAATAATAGAAAGTTTTTGCTTTAGGGATAAAAACAAACAAACGTCCGAATAATGAACGACAAACAGATGTTTGTTACAAAAGAAAGAGGAGATGAACGATATGAGAAAAGCAATGAAGACAAGACTAGAATAAGATAAAGAAAACCTCTTCTTATTATAAAAAAACATTTATGTATACATTCCAGTGAAAGAAAAGCAATAACTACTTGCATTACTAACTTATTGCAATAAATAAATATAATATAAAGTATAGTATGGTATGCCTTTCCCTCAACGGATTTTTAGAACAGTGCAACTTTTATTTACACTTTTTAGATCTATATAAAGGGACCTGTATTTATAATAATTCTTCCATTCTTGTCCTTTTAAATATCACTATTCAACTCGCTTGAATCGGCTGACTTTTGCTATCCGCAAATATTCTGCTTATACCAGCAAGTTAATGGTACCTAACCTCATGGCGACACTTTTGTGTTAATCGCTTGCTTTTCCCACTAAACGCTGTTGCAAAACTTTTCGATCACCGCCAGCAGAAATGTGTATTTGGTATTCCCTTTCTTTGAAATTTAGTTTCTTACAAAATCGACTCGCTTTCATGAAAACTCTAATCATTAAATCTGGGATTTCCGTCACAATGTATTTCTTCAGCTTTTATTGCATCAGTCGAGTCGGAATCACTTTACGTCCCCGTTAATCCCGTTTGGGATTGGAACACTCCTTATCTAATGAAGTATTTTGAAACACGAACTCTTGACTTTCTGTAGTGTATGCAATGGTCGTTTTCGCCCTATCGGACCGTATTAACTTGTTCTTATAATCCTAAGATTCGAATATAATGGTTGCGAGCTTCTCGCTCGTTCACGTTACCTAGGAAACCCTAGCATTTTTATAGCTTTTCGAATCTAATCTCTTACCACTTAAAGGGGTAAGAAAGATGTATGTAAACATACATATTCCCACTTATCTTCAAGAGAAAAATTTTACATAGAGATTTCTTACCAGATATTTATTTAATTTTTTTTGTTTTTTTCCTTCTTTTTAATCTCACTTGTTTCCTGGAACTGAAGTAAGGGGGAAGCAGCGGCAAATGTTATTCTATTGGTTTTCTTTTCTACTTTATTTACTTATACATATATCCTTTAACTATTTATAAAAAGATACTCGTTTTTTCCTTTTTGTTTTTCTTCTTCTAAACTCTTAACTTTTATTTTTATGTGTATTTTCAACAACATTCGGTTTTGTTTTTTTTTTCGTCTTTTCCTGCAGTTTCTCTTTGCATTCGTTTGTATCTAAGTAAGCGTTTGCGGTTAGCTTGTGCATGCGTGTGTTTATGTGTACGTGATGTTTGTGTTCGTTCACTTTCTTTTAACAAATAAAAGTACGTTTATTGCGGAAATTAAATAAAATGCAGATTTTAACCACCGCTGTATTGTTGGTACTAAAAAGGCGTAAGAGCAGACAACCGAAACAACAAATTGCAACCAACATTAATAGAAAGAGATTTAACATTTTATAGAAAAGTAATTTAAAAAATATATAAAATCGTCGCTTGGCAATAAAAAAAAGCACTTTAAGAAAATGTAATGAAAAATAACACTAAAATGAAACACAATACAAAAGGAAAAGGTTTTGTTCTAGGAAGTGCTTCAAAAGTGAAAGTGGCAGTAGGCAAAAGTTCTATATAAACTGGCAAATAATTACAAGGTTATGAATGTAGACCTCATTATATAAATTACACGAAATTAACCGATAGTTTTATTTAACGGCTGCAGAGTTTCTTCTTTCCTCAACAGTAAAAAGAGAAAAGGGGAACCGAACGAATTTCAATTTATCTATAGCCAAGAAGCCTCTTCATTCTACGCCATACTACCTCTAGGAACGGGTTCCAAATATTAAGTTTGAAAACTAACGTCACTTTTCCTTTACTTTCTTTTAACTTTAACGCCTAAATTAAAAAATCGGAATACGGCCATCAAACCTTGACAATTTTTTAGGTTTATGCGTAATCTAGCTTCAGATTTTGAATATCTAGACTTTAGTTGAGATTTTTTTGAGAATGCTCAAAACATGCTTAAAAAGTGCCTCATACGCATTGTAATCCGCCGTTCTACTGAAAAGCATTAAAGGAAATGTGAATTTAAGCAAACATAACCTTACAAAATATATGTCGATAAAATAATTCGTTGAAAACATGTTAGCGGATATTTGTGTCAAAGGAAATAACTTATGGCAAAAAGTAACCCTAAAAATCTTTTTCGGGAATACATGTTAAATGAAATAGGGCTATATCTCCTTTCTCACGGCCGAAAACAGCGCGATATTATTTCAGCACACATGTATCTAGAGGGAATCGTCTGATCTTAAATAAAAGAGAGTTAGCCATCATCACACAGTTCTTTTACAAAGTTGCTAATATCTTCCATACAAGATGACAGATATTCCATTGAGTGTGGAATGCCTTGCCATATTATAAGTCATTAGTCCGTTTAATCCAGATCCTGATAGTTATCAAGAAATAAGATCAATTTCCACAAAGTCGATCAAAAAAGCATTAATAATAATTGATTTGCAAAGGAAGAATAAGGCGACTTAATTTCTATTTTCGGATATATTTCCGAGCCTTTCCTGAGCCTTGGAAAAACAATCTATAACTTATTTACATGACTTATCTCTTTTGTTGTTGTTACAAACGCATAAACGAACACAACACAAACTAGTCTCTGTAGGACACTAATTGTTTGCGAAGTTTTTTCTGCCACTTTAAATCTTTTATCTTATTTGCCATATTATATGCAGTTTAAGTTTTCACTTTCGTGCACTTCTGCAATCGAACTTTCCATTAGAAATGTTACATTTCTTTTCTTAAACGTGATTTAGCAGTGTTTCTTAAAAAAATTACTAAATTCTATTTTTTAAATAAGTAAAAAGGGTTTGCAAGTAAATTCACAGAGTAATGATTCAAATTGGAAGGGCATCCTAATCATTAAACGCATCACAAGAAACAACAAATGACTAACTATTTAAATTTCTCGACGCGGAAGACATTTCTCATCAGTAATACCCACATGTTTCCATCGCCATAGCGAACAAAAGAACATTCCAAGCTCGCCGCATTTCTTTCTTAGATGTTTTACTTTGTTCATTGTCATATTCATGGAGGTGAATTAAACGAAGAAATGTTCTTTAACAACATTTCGAGACATCCTTTAAATTTTGATACGTTTTGTTCACTTAAGGCTACGTCAGTAGGCCGATTACAGGCTTTGTTTCGGCATTTTTGGGAATTCAAAAAAAGAACGCAAGCTTCACTCTACTTTGGAGATGACCTTACATGAACACTTTTTCTAATCCTAGATATAAGTAAAACAAAAGTAAAATGAAAAGAAAAATCCCTTCAGAATATCAGTTTTCTTGGAAATGGTTTTAGAAAGATTAAAACATGCCTGTGCACGTACATCCATTTTTAGGCTCAACTTGTGACATTCTTCTAATAGCCTATGTAGCAAATTTTGGTTTCGTTACCTCAGTTTTGTGATTTTGTCCGAAAATGTCCGAAGCAAAGCTGGCTGAACGCAAAATTTGAAAAGTGCCCGTGGAAACGATGGGTTAGTCGCAGACCAAACACGAAACTTTCGATTTCTGAATAAAATATTTAATTCCATGAAAACTAATCGTTATTTATAAAATATATTTAAAAAAAAAAAGTTTAAATATATGATATTTAACAGCTTTACAAGTGAAAATGAAGTAAGAGTAAGTTATAACTCACAACAATTGTTGGGTAGATCAGGTTACGCCCAAGCCTCCATAAAGTAGATTGTTATTAAAAGTAGTTATCATAAAAATGACGTATTAAAATTAATATCCGTCCACCATCCATGATCGGATGATAGGTTTAAAGGTAATGGGACAACTAGTAGACTAAATAAACTTTAAATTTAAGACTTCTATTTATTCATTTTTTTTTTTTTTTTTTTTTTTGTAGTTTTCGTGATGCATTTTTGCACGTTTAACAAACGAAATGAAAAAAAAAATATTTTTTTGCTAAGTTACCTCGATCTTGGGTGCCGTAGCACATTTTAGTTGCATAAACAACATGATATTCAACACATTTTCTTAATCCGCTTACGTTGGGTATTAATAACATTTTAATACGATTTCTAGATAAAACAAACAAACAGCAAATGTAAAATATTTTTTTCACCTCAGTTTTAAATTTCCCGCCCGCCGGAAAGAACAAGCAAGAGCAACAACATATATTCTATTCATACAAATATATGTAACTTAAATACAATAGAAGTTGAGGGCAACTAAGACACTTGTGACTAAATGTTAAGTGAAGCCAATTGAAATTTATTGACTACAACGTTTCAGAAGGGAAAAATAAATATAGAAATACTTGCATTTGTATATTTAAGAAAGAGATTGTTGCTATTGTATCTTTTCTAACAGGCTTAAATATAATGTTAAATGGCGTTTTCTTCTAAGTTTTCTTATTATTTTCCGAAAGAAATTCGATACATGCAATACAAGCAGGAGAAAACACTTACCTTCTCTAGATTTATCGTATAGCTTTGGTGAACTGTTCTTTTTGGCTGATGAAGCCACTGGCCTCATGGTATTATTAAGTGGCTGAAATGCGGAATAAGCGATAGAAAGATAATTGATTTATGGCAAATGTTAAGCGATGCAAAAAGAAGAAAAACCTACAATCCGATCAGAACGTTCACCGCAAGGTAAACGAGCCACTGCAGCATCAGGACTGTCCTCAGGCGGTGGTGGTTGTGGTACCCAATTGTAAGCGCGCTTTGAGATCGGAACACCAAAACGTTCATGCGTTGAAGCTTGTTGCCTGAAATGTAAAAAAGGATGAGTTAATCCCGTGCACTTTTCCAATATTAAAATGCTGTTATGCTTACCTTAGACTTTCGTAACAGTCCAAACACACGACTGCATATTCACCGTTTTCCAGCAGGAGACCGTCGTCATTTTTCCGATTTTTCAAAAACGGAAACTCATTGACCGGCAAAGCTCGCACCCTTTTCCGATATGTTGTAATGCCACATAAATGGCAAATATAATCATGCCAATTATATTTACGATCAAGAGGATTCACAGCAGAACTTTGAGACTCATATCTAAGATAGTGTTCATAATAAAGGAAATGTTTTAAATTACAAATTACTTTCATACACAACTAAGATAAATAATTGGAAACATACTTGCGCCATTGCTTAACCAATGAATGAAAACAAAAGGTACACACCAGAGCTGACATATCTTTACGCAATTGCTCTGCATTTGGTAAAGTATTGTGTTTTAAGAAAAAAGGAAAATATGGACGTGAACCCTAAAGAAAAATGATTACATTTCATTAGCAATATTTTAAATAACAATAGACAACAATGTGACAATAATTTGTTAGTGTAATTTTCAAAATATTTTTTTAAGTATATGTAACCTAATGGCAATTTGACAACGGATTATGAGACTTTAGTAACTCTTTAAATCGATAATTTATTCGTATACTCTTGTGTTATTATTAAGCTGAATACTTTTAAGATTGTATTGTTGAATAGAAACACGTTGCCTTAGGTTCTCCACTCGCTCAATAACATTTAACTAACTTTTAAGTATTGGTAGAAACGATTTGGCGACTTTCTTGGTTCCTGTATACAATTGAGGACAACTTTCCGCCTTATTCTGGGTCCTCGACATATAATTGCTTTTAGTTTTAGCAATGAGGCTATAGCTAGAAAAAGTTTTTCTTAATAAATCTCAAAGTCTGCTAAACTTTTTATTTCTAGCTTTCATTTTTAAGACAAGTTCGCTGAGTAAGTCCATAAATAGTACTTAAGACTATTAAAAATTCTTTTTAGCAATAATCTGATGACAGTAATAATACCTTTGGCAGAAATTCTTACAACATTCACAAAAGTGAACTCGAAGACAGTGCAAAAATCCTGAGAAATTGATGAATATGTCTACCGGAAGTGCCTTAAAAGAGCTTAAAACTTATAGAAGCTTTAGGATTTACTACTAGATATTAGAATTATCTTTTTAGTCCAAAACTTACAAGTGAAATGAGGCTATAAGTTTCCATATCTCTCTCAGGCAACATAGCCTACTACTAATAAGTTATTACGAAGATTTTCGGTTATCATACTCGAAAAAGTATTAAGCCCAACTCAAAGCAAAACAATTATACATCCATCAGCTCAAACGAGTACGCAGAACGCTTTAAGCGGAATGGTCTTAAAAGTAACTCTTATAACATGTATACAAATTAAATTTCAAATCGTTATCTTATCGTTAGAGTTTATTAAGAGAAATTAATGGTACTTTTGATTTCGAGATTCTTCAATTTTTTGGCTATGATAGAACTGGGTTAATGGGAGCATTTTCAAACTTGATTTGTAAGATTTTAGTACTTGCAAGCAACAGATAAATCCTATTTCTAAATTCCATAATTTAGGAACTCTAACAGACATCTATAGATGAACGTACGTACATGGTTTTATTGGCTTAGAAAACCTGATATCTAATAGGAAACAATTCGAAAATTTGTTTACTTTCAATCTTTGCCTAGGTGTTCAAAAACCAGAGGATAAAATAGAGATAATTTAGATTAGAAAGCTCTTAACATTTAACAAATAATTTGGAGCAGCCTGTGCTTTCAAATTGTGATTTACTAAACCATATGCTTTTTCTAGGTTGGTCTTTAATTTGTCTGCAAAATAAAATTAAAATTTCCTTCAAAATTGCTTAGTATTTCTTATGTAAACACAGCACGTAGTAGTAGTATCGAAAACTCATTAAACAACATTTAGTTGAAGATCTAATATATCTTACGTCCCTATTTTCTTATCATATCGCCCATCACTACTACCCATTGAATTACTTAATGAGGTCGTCTTCGCACGTGATCGCTATAACGCATTTTACGCGTTTCGCAAAACTTCACCGAACTTGATTATTTCGTGGAAATAAAAATCGTATAAGTCTTAACCGCTTAACCGCTTGAGTGAAAAAACATTGTCGAAGAATGTCAAGAAAACGCAGACAGTTTTGAAATAAAATCTAAACAGCGCGATCGCGCTGCTTGGTACTCAAACGGTTAATGTAGTCTGACTTCATTGTCCTTTAAATCATTTCGGTACAAGTACTAAGTAGTTTTTCTTTTGAATATTGGAGAACACTCACTTTCCTGTTAAAGCTAAATAGATTTAAAATTTTTCTAGGAATTTACAGTTTTTTTAAGAATTTGTGAATAAACTTTGCTTTGCTTAGACAATCATTTACAAGCTTTCACTTTCCCTGAGAAATGAATCCATTTGTAAAAATCGACCGATAATTACGTGTGCGTTTAATGCCGAAGCAGCATGAGATGTTCCAGCGTGGGATATGAATAATAATAATCAACATTATTCTATAATTGTCGGGAACATTTTCCATTCCAAAACCAATTAAAAAGAAAAATTCGGTTAATATTTAATGATTTTTTTGCCCCAAAATGTTACTCAGAATGAAATAATTATTTCTTTGTGAATTCTTTTTCATATTTGAAAAGGAAAGAATACAAAAAAGTAAGAAAATGGGAAAAGTCGTTAAAAATTCAAAACATTAATGAAGACGCGGAATAAAGTTGAACATATTCTTTCTTACTTAATTTAGCCTGCAAGGCATGAGAAGTCATCGGGGAAATTACATGAATTTAATGCTCGCGTAGCGATTGTAGTGCAGTATAAACATAATATCTAGTTATTATCTGATGAAAGAAAGCATTTTGTTGTTATTGCCATAGCTACAGTGTAGTTGCACAGAACACTACATCATTTAAAATTTACAAAAACCTAAAGTTTTTTTTTAGGAATTTGTGCAGAGTTACCCGCACCTAATAGGGTAAGTGAAGAAATTCTTCATCGTATTCTAATGACAAATAAATTTTTAAACAAGCGAAACAATTATATTCGGTGCGACGAAGTCTTTCATACCCAAGAAAAGGCAAAAAAAGGAAAAAAAAGTTAAATTTTCATTCACTACACCATCGTATGGACGTGGCCCTTTCCATTTTTTATAGCGCATACATTTCAACTTTTATCACCTGTTTATAAGTAATGAATAAGAAACCCAGGAAGCATCGATTCTCTTGGTTTATGCTACACTGTAGGCGTATCGTTTAATAAATTTGGCCCATTGTCAATACCAACCTACGTACTAGAAATTCCCATATTTTTGCAAATTTGAAGGCTATCCTTCCAAGAATGTTTACACGATGCTACAAGCGTTTTGGCAAAGAAATAACATTTCGATAATCTTTCGGTAGGCGGGGTCGATTTTTTTTCATTTTTGTATAGGTGCTAGCGAATCGTTTGTCGAATGCAAACGAACACTTTTTTACTTTTATTTACTGTAGTTCATAGTGGTAGTGTGCAAAACGTTCGATAACTTTTTTTTTTAATTAAAAACTGTTCTCAACTGGTGTTGTGGTGAAGGCGTGCCCTTTGACTGAATTAATTCATTTTCAGTGCCAATTTCTGCCCAAGAACTTGCAGTGTTTTCGCCAAATATTAAGCTGATTAAGCCGATGTCTTTATTTTGGCTATCGGGGAAATGATTACCGCAAACATTACACAAAGAAGCGGACATGCATCAGAATTTAACGCTGATCAAAAATACATACATTTTATACCGTTCTCCTTGTGTGGTGTTTCAAACGTTCTTAAACCTATCCTCTTATGATAGTTAAAAAAACTAAAATGAATTTTAAAAATACAGGAACCTTAATATACTTTAATCACAAAATATAGACTGGGGCTATAACAGCTTTTCTCCGTCAATGATTATTTAAGTTCTAATTAGATAAGAAGAACGTGAATCTTCGGAAGAGTGAGTGCTTCTAAAGCGATCGTATACTGTGCTAACTGCTTAATATAAAAAAGTCATTTATTTCAGTTCAACGACTGTTTCCCGGCACTTTTTAAAAATATTCTGATTTGTTAGTTTACTGTGCAAACGCTTAACTTCATACTTAAAGATTCAAACGTACCTCTTTACTGGCATAGAGAACTCGTGCCAGTGTTAAATCTGAATGTAAACCGCATAGGAAGCAATAAATGGAAGTTGTTGTAGCAGGCGTGGATGATACCGACGGTGTTGAGGGAGGTGTATTAATACTTATACCACCATGCCGAGAACCATTCGGTGAAGTTGAGGTTATAATAGGAGAAGGAATGTTGTATCTAAAATCAAATGAAAATTATTAACATAATTTTAACAAAATTATTAGTTATTCAGAAGGAAAAAAACGAAATTCAACCTTCTATGCTCCAACGGAACACGTTCGGCATCCATAGTCTCCCATTGACGTGCCAAATGATTAACACAATCCTTACAAGCTAACACGCGATTACCATTCGGATCGCTATTGATGGGCGTTACGCTGCTAGTTGATAAATTGCTATCACGGCCACTATTCGAATTGTTGGAGCCTTTGAGGCAAGGAAAATGCATGGCGTGGGAATTCATGTGCTCTGCACTTGTAGACAACCACTCCATTTTATTGGAAGCACATAATGTTTTGCAAATATAGCAACTAAATAGAATAAAAATTCAATTAATAATAAATTTTTAATTAATTAACAAAAACAAAAGAAGAAAATTCCAATCAAAACTTACGGATATTGACCATGACCATTTTCTATTTGTTGTTGGTATTGTTGCTGTTGTAATATTTGCGCCTGAGTTTGATGGCTTTGTTGTTGTTGATGTTGTTGTTGCTGCTGCTGCTGCTGCTGCTGTTGTTGTTGTTGTAAAGTGGGTGTATTAGGCCGTGAATCACTGCGCCTCAGAGGCTTTATATCACGCTGATTCGATGAAGAATGATTGGAATTACTTTCATAAACCTGTAATCCATAAACAGCATTGAAATACACTTTTTGTCTTTTTTTTTTTTGTTGTTTTTTACAATTTATAATCGAAAAATACACACGACAAAGCGCACACGATGCGCACGTGTGTTGTGTTAAGCTTGTGAAATAATTAATAAAAATTATTCGTTAAGGTTTCGCATTTACAATTAACAGATAAATATCACTTCAAAATTATAACATTAATAATAATCATCATTTCACACTGCTGTTATTATATGTAAATATTCAATTTAAATTTTTTATACGCACTACCTGAATATGATGGTATACTAATTGCATGATTTGATTTGTAATACGAATAAGAGAGAGCATAAGAGATATTTGTTATATGAGTACAGAGATTTTTTCTTTTTAACATAATTTCATTCATTCAAATATGTCTGTCGGTTATTATTCCCTGCTCCTATTCACGCAATTTATTGGAAAAATCTAGTAGTCCATGATTGAGGCCCCTTAAGCACATCTTCTAAAATATATATCCAAAAACATGTCCATATAAACCAACGCACGACGTAAAGACATTGTAAGTAAGTTTTAAAAATAGTTGTGTAATCTACATATATAATCATCAAAAGCCCTTTGCATACATAAGCAATTTGTTTAAGATGGAGGGTATCAACGATTCAAACCCAACGTACAGCTTTTTTCCGCTTATTTAATTTAATAGGTTCCGATTTCTTAATATTAAAATGAGCGTCCACTGCTATTACGTATAATAGATTTGTGTATTAAATGTAACCTTAATTGAAATGGACAGTGCATACACTCAATGAAGTATCGTAAGAGGATTATTAAAAATAATTCAGAGATGAGTGCACACATTAATACCGTTAGGACGACACTCTCACATTACTCATATCTGAAACAACTCATTGGCAAAATGAAAACATATTTTTCCCAGTAAATATATTCGAGAATAAGATTAGGAATGAGATTACCATGAGGTCTGATAAGATTTCAACACCCAACTACAGTCACATTACTATATATATAAAAAAGTTCGAATTCGTCTGTCGAAGATACTCTTCGATGATCTGCGCTAAAAAGACTGCGCTTCAGAAGCTTCAGTCAGCGAAAAGGAGGAAGTTGCCGGAAAACTTTTTTCACATTTTTTTATAGTTTTGCACTCGCGCACGATTAAAAATTCAACAATGCCATCGAAGGACGGCTTCACATGGGAGCTTCGAATTCTTTACTCGGTTCGCCCCTTAAGATTTAGCTAACTTTAAAGACCTTTTTTTTTCGAACCTACGATTTCCAACCTGGTCATTGCTACCAACTTTTAATCGGCGGATCGTGACGGTAATATGATAACTTTCCTTTTTATTGACTCACTTGAAGAGACTTATTTTATAGTGGACTTTTGGCAGAGTTTTCCGAACAATAAAATGTTTTTAATTAAAATTTTTTTCTTTATTTTATAGACAAAGACATCTTTACAAAATATAGTTTCTTTTCTGTAAGACCTGTTGAGCTGCCATTTCGTTTTGAAATGCCTTAAAATAGGCATAAGTGTGCGCAAAAAGTAAGAACAACTTAATTTCGTTCTTTTTAAATGAATTCAAAGTAATCCCCCTCAGATGCTGTACACATACATTAATGTTTTTTCCATTCCTCCCCGCAACAGTTATTATAATCGGTTTCCGGAATTGCTTTCAAAGCTTTCTGCGATTCAACTTGTCTCTCTTCAATCGAATCAAAACGTTGTCCCCGGATTGGCCCTTTGAGTATAGAAAATAGCCAGAAGTCACATGTGGCTAATCCGGCGATTGTTGAATGATATGGATTGAATTTAGTTATCTGTATTTTTTTTGCCTCGAAATTCATCCAAGACGTCAAGCTTTAATAATTTGAAAATTAGACAGATTTTAATACTATATACGCTACTAATAAAACATTAACAAATTAATATTCAAACAAGGTTGACTGTTAAATAACTGGGTGAAGGAGCTACCCAGTGTCGATACCCTAACCTCTTTGCAGTCTCCATCATATGCGCAGCTGTTCTCTTAAAAATTTGTATTTTAAGAAGAGAATGGTTGTCGGCAAAAGCAGATTCACAATTTATTATCTATGCCTGAGAGGAGCATCGGAAGTTCCTTTTTTCTTCTATGAAAAAAGATTTTTTTCTTTTTTATCCCAAATGATTGCTGACTACGGAGGCCATCCAACTACTCTCCCTCTACTTTTCAGTGAGGGGATGTTGCGATTTAGTGCTAGTGGATTGGGGCATGTTGGGAGCTACGTCGTAATCGGATGTAATTCATCTGTAGCAGAATCTTTCAAGAAAGGAAAAAGCTGTGGTTGACAATTTAAAATACAAGTCGAAAGTGTGTGCGGCCGCGGTATGGAAAGAGGTTGCCCAAATGTGGTTCTTTAAGTGTGTATGTAACTCTTCCCAACAGAGGCATCTAGAGAGTCTGTTTCCAAATCTCGGGATCTTATCGTGGAAAACGTAGAAACATTAAATGATCAAATGTTAGAAAGCCCCCGGTGTTGACGAGATTTACGAGAGAACTGATACACACTCACTTTTTCTCATTCTGAGACGTAAGGAGGAATAGGGCCTCCTATTGCGAGCATTGCCCTACTCCTTGCGGCCCGTCGCTTATCTCGTTTTTCAAATTAATACGTTATGTCGCCCGGCCGTGGGTACCCATGTAAAAATATAAGGAGCGGTCCAAAAAATTAACCTATTCAATGCAAACTAAAGTTAAATGCTTTTGATCACGCAGTAGTTTATGTTTTGGAAGAGCATTCATATGATGGGAGATAATCGAAAATCGATCCCATCTCATTTAAATGTTCCAAAGCCTTTTAGGGCAGTATTCGATAATTTTTAAGATAAACATAAACTAATGATGAGATGATAAACGCTCTTCAAAATTTAATCAGATTGGGTTATTTGAATACTACAATGGGGCTAACCCCAAGTGTAGGGTATTTAGCGGTAGTGCTAGACGATTTTAATTTGTTTTCTTTATATTAAAACAGGAAAAGCAAACACATTATAATGCAATTAATTTATTATGCCATTAAATGCCAACTGCAAAGCATTTATTTTTATGGCAAACGTTATGAAGAAGAAAGTTTTTTTTTTTTTTCTACTTACTATTAAATCCTTAAATAATATAACGCCTATAAAACGTACGTATCAGTCATTCATTTTTTAGGTCAAACTTTATGTAAAGAAAATAAAACTACTTTGTTTTTTTTGTTTTTGTTTGAATCCTTAAATAAATAATATAATCAATATCAAAATCCCAGTACTTATGGTTATTATCAACTAAGTATGTAATCATCTTGCACACAATTCTTAGAATATTATTAGAAGGAATTTATTATAGAGAGAAAATTGGTTTGCATTTAATTTTCTTTCCTAAGCTCTTTAAAAGATAAAATTGAGTATTTTTGGGTGAAGACAAGGAATCTGCCCGCCCGCTCGTCCATTGAAAGTTCTCCCAAATCTTAGCTTAGGCATTTTTTTTTTTTCCTTTCTATTTCTATTTCGAAGCGATTTAAGCAATAAAATTAAAAGAAAAAAAAAAAAGGAAAAAAGCAAATAAACTTAAGAGCTTTGCGCTGTTTATTTAATTTCTATTGTCATGAGAATTATCTTATTTAATTATTTATGAAGAAGATAAACTTGAAGTGAAACGAAAGAAAACTTTGTGAAAAACAAATATAAACAAATAAATTCTTCAACGACTTCAAATACAACACACAAGGCACAAACAATTTAAATAATTTATGACTAAAAATATGGTAAAAAAAAAAAAAAGACTAAAAAACAAAACACAAAAAACGGAAAACAGAATAACGAAAGCAAGATAATTGCTCTGTACGCTCAAATGATTTGCATGCGACTTGGAATATTTATACCCTACACCGCCTGTGGTACAAGGGCATATTAGGTTTATGATGATGCTAACAGCATCCAGAAAGACTTGAGATAAACCTACCTATTCAGAATCAGCTTCTGCAACGATCTAAGTTCGTTTGTCTGTCTGTCTTGCCGCCTTTTTGGAGATATTTCGATGAAATTCGGCAAACCGAGCTGTTTTGACCCAAGGATGAACCCCATAGAAAATTAATCAGATCGGATCACCTTTTCAAGCACTTCCCATATAACGCCTTAATCTGAAAATTTGTTGCATGAACAACTGCATTAAGCGGAGTGGTGTAAGGTATTTAGTGATGGGAATATTGTTATTATTGTATTCTAAAGATCACCTTTTTTTTACTAATACAACCGAATGAAAGAGAAACTAGACTTTTTATTATATGCAACAAATGAACTTCATCTTAATCGTTCGAAGTTTTTTCTTACTTTTGCGCTAAAGATTGTCTTTGGAATGCATTGCATTGTGGACACCTTTACCTTTGCACATGAACCCTGGGTATTACAGTTAGTGAATCACTTGATCGATATTAAGGTTATCTGGATCTCTACTTTAATCATGGAATGTTGATGGTCAATGACAATTAGTACGTTGATCGACCACGTGAATGACTGATTGTATCATTATCAAGACCATTTCGTTTTGTTGTTTTGAAGGCCATACCGTTTTCTTCTTTTCTTGCGTGTGTTTTATTGCTATTCTATCGATTAAGGCGAATTTTCTCATAAAACATAGTCATCAACTTTCTCTAGAGGCCTTGCATGTTTACGTTTTCCAATAGGATACAAAGAAACATTGAATTTTTTGCTGAACGACAAGATTATAATGATGAATAACACGCCACTAACCCGCTGATATAATTGTAATGGCTGAACATGGACTTCGTTAGGCATGTATCTCAAGCTTTTCTAAATCGCGCACGTTGTTTTAATGACCAACTTTCACAAGATAAAACTTTCAAAGAAAGTAGATATTTTGAACCACGATCTTAAAGGAAGCAAAGCAAAATGGCTGGTCATCTTCACCTTCCTAAACGAAGCAAAGCAGAATGGCATCATCACCTTTATCTTCTAAAAGCAGAATGGCTGATCACCTTTAAGATGTTGTAGTAACAGACTTATTTCTAACAGTGGACTGATTTAAATAATGTAACGAAAGAGGCGCTTGGGCGTTGCGGGCGTCATTGCTTATGACTTAAGGATGATCTGTAAATATCGATTAATTTAAGTTGAACTTTGCCTCATAGTACATAGTTCGACTTTATTTTGCAATAACATATTGTCATCGTCAACTCGAGCAGGTAAAATGTAAGTGAAATTCTCAAACGTTTAAACATTTCGAAAGCTTTTTGCAATTGGTTTTCCATGGTGAAGTTTACTAAGCATATTTCGGTAATGATCAATAACAGACATTGTGGACAGATAAAGACGCAATAAAAAGCAGACGTTTTGGCGTAAGCAAGAGTCCAAAGAATGTAACCGTTATTACATACTTAGAGGTTGCTCATAGTTAACAAAAATGGACAAAATCGGACTGCAAGCATTTTTCGATCATATGTATACGGAGGCGTCAACGGACTACTTTTAATTTTCATATCAGTGAAGACGGATACAATTCATTTGTGGCATTATTATGAGCGAGCAAATTAAATTATTTCAAATTTTAAAGGTAGCGGAACGCGGGCCAGCAGTTACCCATGCCTGATCATTAGTCTACGATCATCGACTTTTAACAAATTTGCAGGTAACTCGCAAAATAAAATGCACTGGACTATGTAGGATGGGAAAAATGAAAAAGCACATTCAACAAGTAAGAAAATTAAATTCGGTCGGAACCGAATCTTTTACACCCATCACCGCGTACCACCAAAAAAAGACAGAAAGAGTAAAAGAACCAAATTCTCATTCTCTATAATATGCAGTGGGTGCAGTTGATTTCCTCTATTTTCAAAATAAAAGTTTCTGTGGTAGAAGCATGTGGCCTTTGAAAAGTTTAGATCAATTCCAAGTTCTTTTACAAATTTTTAGGCGATATCTTAATTCTCGCTAACAATATTTACCACGAATACTAAATCTGTCGCAAACAGACAGATGGACAGACGAACAGGCGGACATGTTTACATGCATTCAAGATATGAAACTGGTCAAGAATTTGTATACTTTATGAGGCTTTTGAAGCTTGTTTCTGCGCCTTATAAAGTTATTGAAAAAAAAAAATTAAATTTTTCCATTTTTGTACACCAATGCTGCACGATCGCCTACAGAATATGGTTTAAAATTTTTGTACATTTATTTGCTATAATTTATGAGTAATGCGCAAGAAACCGATTTTTCATTCCATTTGAAAAACAGAGGCATTCTCATTGTACGTGGTGCTGCGGACGTACCCTTCCACCGATTTGGCCCGTTTTCAACACCAACTTGCTCGCAGGAACTTCCAATGTTTCTGCCAAATTTGCAGGCTATAGCTTTATTTTTGCGACCAGGAGCATGTTTAAAACAGACATTACACAAACGGACAGACGGACATGGTTAAATCGGTTTAGTATTTGATGCTGATCAAGAATATATATACCATGTGTGGTGGGGCTCTGATGGGTTGCAAGCGTTTTGACAAAATGAATATACTCCTCATCCTTCGGTGATGGGTATAAAAAAGAGAAAAACGAATTACAATACGAAAATATTAACAATAATTATTCCATAATAAAATTAAATTTCCCAGTTCGATAAGCGAGCGATAAAATCCTTACTAAGCACGTATTTATTAATTTATATTTTATATTAGATCAATAGCACACACACACACACACACACAAAAAAAGAAAAAAAAACATTAAGCAAAGATAAGATCGATGTGTAGGAAATTGAGTAATTTTTCTAAATTCGAGCGTGTTGAAAGTCAATCACCTACACCACATGCGAGTTTCCTACATTTTAAAATTTAATTGCATTTTATAGAAAGCAAAGCGAAAAACATTTATATATATAATTATATCGAAGAAACTTATTTACTCCCGTCATAAGGCAACATTGCAATTAAAAGTAAAAGTTCAGTGTTTAATTATTGAAATCGTTAAAGTACTAGAAAATAAACTTAACAAATACTTACAAATATATGAACAGTAATTAAAAGTAAAAGTTTAGTAAGATTTCAGTCGATAAAACGTACTACGAAACAACAACAAATTTAATGTCCATATTTATTCACAAACATATTCCCACTCTTCTTCTTTTAACACAGTGGAAATGTTGCACTGTGAACTAGTAGCTCTATAAATTTTGAATAAACCATCATGGAACAGCTTTCGTTTTAGCTCCTCTCTTATGAGCTTCATTACCATATAATCTTACATCCCTGTCTAGTTTTCCGCCAGAGTAAGTGCTTTATCTACGCTTACGACTTTCTCCATCTCTCAGCAAATCCAGCGATGTAACTCCTGTACTCCGAGAACTAACTAGCGTATGTCTCGAAGATGCTTAGAACAGACGAAGATTGAATGGTCCTTGGGCGGTATCATCAATTATGCTTAAACACAAATCACATACATTGCCTGCACGTTGGGTGAAAAGGCAGTTAAGAGAAAAATTCAATCAATAAGCCGTGAAAAAACTCATGGGATTTGTTAAGATCGGTTTAATTCTATTACGTTTTCAAGTAAAGAACATCTTCAGCAAGTACATCACTTGCATTGTCGATACAACCTCTTTATCTCTGGATTTATTCCAATATTTATATAAAACATGCTTTCATTGAAGGCGAAAAATTTGAGACTAAGCGATACTTGAATCCTTTCTTAATCATAAGTGAACACGGCTCACCATCACCCTACACTTATGCAAATAACAAATTTTGAAAACAAGAAAGAACGTTACAGTTGGACAAGCCCCACTATTAGGTACCCCACACTACTTCACCTACTCCGGTTATTCACTCGTTTTGGTAATAATATACAAGAAATTTTCATACAAAGCCATGGAAGCCCGCTTATTGGAGGATGCTGAAAACATCGCACAACGTGCTTCAAATTTAGCGAACTTAATTTGCTTCATAAAAAATTGTTGTTATTTTTTATTTTCCGTCTTGAAAAACCAGAAATTAGACGTTCTCTCTATAGAAGGGCTTGCTTGTTACGATAACCCCTATATATGTTAGGACCTAAAAAATATATCTATGTGATCCAAATTCCCTACCGTTACTTTTGGTATTAATTTGGTATTATTGACTTCATTATAAAATGTTGAAAGTTAAATCTTTTTCTGAAGAGCTTATTATTCATGAAAAATCTCACGTCAGATGGGATGCCAGAAATGGATTTCATTATAACGCATTAATAATTATGCTTTTTTGGTATGTAAGGGTCCCCACATTTTCTGAGAATCCTTCTCTTCTAAGCGGTGATATCAAAAAAATTTCCCTACGTGTTCCAGGTTGATTCCGCATTAATTTTTTTACCATATAAAGACTCGGTTTTGATAAGGGACAGCATTCAAAATATTTCCCTGCCGAACCAAATTTTTCACACTCTCACTTTTGAATGTCGAAACACTATTACTCAGCGGCTTTTGTCGAGAAATTTTGGAAATTGCAATTTTTCTTTATATAACGCTTTCTCAAAATAAGGCGATATGCGAGATTGAAAAAGTGAACCGATTCAAACTTTTCTCAATAGTGTTCGTCTTTGGGTCAAAGCACGTCAATGTACTATCAACATTATTCAAAAATTTGTGAAAAAAATGAGAAAATGATTTTCAATTGGTCGATATAATGAAAGTTGGGTCTCTTTTGTGCCCTTCTGGATGTCCGCACGAAGTTAATAACAAATTTTATTATGCAAATTAATTAATTTTTCGAATACCGATTAAGAATATTGTTTAGATTATTCCTGTAAATTATTTGCAATAATTTATCACTTAAGTCTAACAAGTAGTAAAACAATGAAAACGAAATGCTACTAATTAGTCTGAAATTTCAATGCAAATACATTCATAATTCCTCACAATGGCAATTGCATTTTAAGACACTCCCAAAATTAAAAAAGAAAATGATACTCCTCACCTTTAAGCAAATTTTCGCTATCTACCACATGGCATAACCGTTCAAAACTATTTCCATATGTGCGCCACATTTTAGATCGAAAGCTACTGCTAGCCTTGAAATTGCGTATTTTTACTTATGGAAGACGTGTACTGGTTATCTCTGGCAAATACTTGGCTTGGACATTTTGTTACAAAAAATCTTTGCTAAACAATGGTTTCCATGGTACAAAATTCCTCTTCACATTTTAACTTTGAAATAAATTTTTTCTCAAATCTGACATGTTATGGGAAATAGATCAAAGTCTTCCGTGTGGTGGGCGGATGCTCTTTTCAAACTTGATTTCTACTTATCAACTCTAGATTCTTTGCTTCCTAGCTTCGAGAGGCAGGTAAGCAAAAGCGGCAAAACAAGTACATCTAAATGAATCCGGATTCTGGCATTGATCAAGACTGCACACACTGTGACACATTTAATGAATGGAATCTCTGTTGTCTATATTTGTGAATCTAACAAAGGGCAGGAGGAGGAGGAGGAGGGTCATGTGTACCACATTTCTAGTTTTCGATAATGGGTATTATTAACTCGAACGATGTTATAATTATCACGACAATGTTGTTTATTGTTACAGACATTACAGATTACATTCGTCACAGCTTCGCAGACAATGAAGCTTAACTTTCTGACAACTTTAAAATATTGACATATTTTTCTTTTTATTAAAAGTTCTACTCGAAGTTTTCTTTTTGCAAAGAACATTGTAATCATTCCTGTGTTGAAAAAAAATCCCTACTCGCTTATATATGTATTACTTGTTATAAGGGTAAACAAATAAACATATGCACATACGGATGTCTCAACGCAGAAAAAAAAAAAGAAAAGAAAAACTTATTTAAACATATTCTTATCGGTAATACTAACTACAATGTCAGCATATATACACAAACATAATAAGTAAAACAAATACAACTACTTATTGTAGGGCACAATAAAATAAAATAATGATAATGATAACAATAACAATAACAATAATAATAATAATAATAGTACAATATATGAAGATAAGATAAGCGAGTGAGAAGATACAGACAAAAAGAGCCAGCCAGTCATACAATCTATATGCATAAGATGAGAGATTGGGCATGAGAGAGGAAGGAGGGACAACCGCCACCAGCTACAGTCATAATTAATGCAATTCTCAATATTTGTACGCAAAAGTATTGTTTTTGTGTTTGTTTACACAAAAACTACTAAATGCACTCCACACACACGTACACTCAAGCACACATGCATACATGCATCAAGTTACGTAGAAAGATACTACACCTCGCAGTGTCGTTGTTGTTGATATTTTGCAATAGTAGGTAATTAAATCTTTGTTAAACCAAACAACAACAAACATTACAATTCTAATAATAAATATAAACAATGCATGCCTCAGCAGCAAGAGAAAAAAGAACGAAAACCGTTTATTCAGCTTTTCTTATTTTTATGAATATCTTGCCTGAACTGGATTTTATGGTCGTTTTTTTTATTTTTATTTTTTTTTTGCTGGTTTTAATTTTTTCTTGCTTTTCTTTAGTGTGGATTAAAGGAAACAAAACAAAATTGTATGTATGTATAAACAAAAAACCATTAACCTTTGTATGAATGATAAGCTTTTTAAATATTATATTACTATTTAACGCGCTTCTCTTCTTCTTGCCAGTAGTTTATATTTCCGTATGTACGTATGTATGTACGTGGATATTTTTTTTTTTCTATAAATTGTTTATTTTACGATTTAGCGTTTTTTTTTTTTTCGTTACTTATACATCCATTTTTCTTTTTAATCTTTAAATAAAAAAAATAAACAAAATGTAAGCATTACTAATAATTGCCGATAATTGAAGTGGTTATAAATAAACTTTGTTTCAAATCTCTATTTGCAAGTTTATTTAACTGTTCGCTAGACTTATAGAGAGTGGTGCGTTTTTTCTCTTCTATATATATAATTAAAACATTTCATTATTATCGCTACAAAATCTATTATTTACAGATTTACAGATAATGCTTATATACATGCGAAATGGGTTTAAACACTTTGCCATGCAATTTGGTTATATGAGAATTGAAAAACTTGAAATTAATTCCTAATTTTCAAATTACTTTTGCAAAACTTATTACTTTGTGTAGATATATCAAATTTATTATATCGTAAGCAATTTTTTTTTTTTTTTCTAAAAATTTGCAAATATTTGAAATCTTGAATACAAGTGTTGGGAATGTTGAGAGGAGCAGCTGAAAAAAGCCGTATTCGTAGCATGCATTTTATACATGCATTCGATGATTCTTGGTCTGCTTAGTACTGACTACCCAACAAAGTAGGTGCATAAATGGTCAATATTGCTAATAAGCGTTTAAACAAAGGACCGTCGGTAGACAAACAAACAGACGAACAAAGTTTACATAATACATTAGGATCATTAAAGTGTATAGAGATACTTGTTGGAATATCTTGCGCGCACTGCTAGCTATAACAAAAGCAAGAGCATTTCTCCGATTTTTCTCTCTATTTGTCAATGGCGGATATAAAATAATTCAATATCGTCCTTCAAGTGTTCACTTACAGCCATAATCAAAATGACGTGTCCAATCAAGCTCAATAATCATTTGGATTAATTTCGTCGATATGACAGGCGAAACGATTAATTAGAAGGAGAACGGGTGCTTTTTTGAAGCAAACATAACCCGCGAAAAAGGTACTTAACCTTACACGAAGCTTTCGTTTGACTATTCCGGTAGAAGTTAATGTCTAATGTAAGGCAACATGAGGATGTGTCGCTTCTTATCATCATTCTTGGAGTTTGAAAGCAGCTGGGCGCTTATTATGCGCTACAACATTTCTGGCATAGAATATATTTGATTTCTGCAGATGTATGTAGCATGCAGAACGGCTTAAGATAGATTCACCTGATGTCTCTCGATGTGAATTTGTGTTCAAGCTACAGGTCTCAAATTTTTAAGGTATTTTCATGAAACTTATTACACTAACATGCTTGGCTTGACGCAAAGCCAAATGTTATTGGAAATGATTTGGATCGGTTCGCTTTTAGATTTTGGGAGCATTTAACCAAGATTTCATAGTTACAGGATAAAATTATTTCACATTCTAATAAATTTTCTAAGGCATGCACTATTAAGAATAGAGAAAAGTCAAGTCTTTGCCGCTTATTTGTCCCATTCATTTATTGGACATTGGCTACAAACGACATTCACCCCAACGTGTTTAGGAGTCTCCTATAGATATTCCTGTAGATATTCCTATAAATATTGCTATGCATTACAAACTTTCAGCTTGCAAGATCACTCAAAAGGCTACGTGGGCCACAAGTCAAGAAAAAAGCAACCATGACATTGAAAACTCGATTGAAATGCATAATCAAAATATTGATTTTAGAATTATTTTGTTAAATAAAAAATTGCAATGTTGTTTCCATTCCAAATTAGCGCCGAGCACAATATGCAGACGCTTTCAAATCTGTGTAGGCAAACAGCAGCCTAAAAGGCATTGCAGAAATGAAATTAAAAAAAAAAAAGAGCCCGTACTTATGTTCTCCAGAACATTAAAACTTGCAAAACTACGGGAACTGTCTGCAAGATTCTTTACCCAGTTAACTCTGTTCACCCCTTTAGCGCTATATGCGTGCTCTTGTCAAAAGGAGAGTGTGTGTAATAGGAAATTAGGTTGTAATGAAATGGTTTGAGAAAATGCCAAGAATTTTTTCTAAAATACGTTACACATATTCATAATGTTAAAATTGTATAAGGAAATTGAAGAAGGGCGGATGGACGCATAATACGCAGGTAACTGGTTAAATATTATAAAGCACCTCAATGGAAAGTTGTTGTTTGTGTTTTGTCGACACACCAGCAGATGTCCAGGCAGAGAAACCGACGCATTAAGGGCGTTTCATTCGAAATCGATATATATTTAGACACAAGATTGCGTCTAAGATCACAAATATCTTTGCAGATATAGAAGCAAAGAACTTTCCATCTTTATCTCATTTAATTTTTTCTTTGCTTTCAATCAACCCCTGTTTTCCTACTGCAAATTAGATAAATTTCTGTCCAATTTTTTTTTTTTCATTTCAAAATTAAACTTATATGTAGGTCTTCATCTCCAGAATTTTTCATCTAAATACATTTTTAATAAAACGCTAACATTTCTCTGTCTGGTTTTAGTTGTCTTTCTTGGACATTTTTTTTTGATCTGCCTTTACGCAAATCTGTTTCAAGTTTTGTAGTTTTTCTTATATGCTTGACGGAACTGTACTAACGAACTTTAATTCTTTTACCATTGGCATGTTTGTTTTTATTCATAAGGCAGCAATTTGACATCATTTCCAAGCTACAGACGACTTAACCAGACCTGGTTTACTTCTATATGTAGAACGACTTTACAAAAACAAAAAATAGCATCGCCTAAACTATTCCGACATTGCATTAAGAAAAGATTTATCAAAACTGAAACTTTCAATTATTCAGAGAGAAAAAGGGACCAAACAAATATTATATAGCAGCCTACATAATACTGATGGCAAGTCTAAGTCAAAACATTACTTTTAAGCTTTAAGTTGCTACCATATATATTATTTCGCGTGTGAATGCGCCGAATTATGTGCCAAAAACACTTTCTATGGGTAGCATCACTTTTAATATTCAATGGAAAGGAAAGCGCTGCCGAAACCCATCGGCTGCTTTGAATGATGGAAAATGAGATCATGTAGCGAACATTGGAGCATTGTATAACTGGAAAATAGCCAATACTCACTATTCACGACAAACCCTTGTATCTATTGCTTCAAGGCCATCCTAAGTATTGAAAAGGACCAGAGACGCATAGCTACTAAAAGTTTTTTAAACGTAATAGACCTGCCAGTGAACTAATAAATTGAGCAGAGTTTCAAAGAAAGACCGGTGGCCATGTAAAAAAAAAAAATTCATCATTCCCGACTATTTATTGTCTAACTCATCAACTATAGGTCTTAACAGATGTGTTCGCTACGGAGTGATATTTGATTAAGTAAAGCTTATTACAAAGGATTAGCGAAATATGAGGCTTACCGAGAATAATCTCAAAAGGCTACGGTACTCTTTCGCAATGGAAACCACATTTCGAAACGCGAAGTTGTTAATGATTAATTTGCTTCCTTTTTTTTCCAATAAAGTTGTGGTTTTACAAGGAAGTAATGCTTATTGCCACTGGTAAAGTATGCGTTTATTTATATATATTAACTTAATTTATATTAGAAAAATTCAAAAAAAGTATTTTTCAAATCTTACTATTGATATGTACACCGATAGGGAGAGGAAGCAAAGTCATTTAAAGTATGCAAAAAAAGTTCATAATTCAAGAAAAGTAGCGTTTGTTCCCTTATCTTTAAAGCTCTCAAACGTTTCACACATTTGTTTATACGGTCGACCTACCTGCTTCCATATGACTATGCGAAGCACTTATACATACACTCTTGTTCAGTCTCTAACAACATATTGAAGTATTTTAAATGGTTTCGGGGGATTAGCGAAAAAGAACGGAAAAGACGAGGGGAAAAGAGAAAAAGACCTTCAATCCTTAAGAAAACAGTTTAAATGTCTCAAGTGCCTTTCATGCTTGAATAATAACACACTGTATCATTGAAATTAGATAACCATCTATCATGCTAACATAAGCGAATATCAACAAGCAAATCTGTCTCTATAAATACTAACAAACAAGCGGAAAGAAACTCAAAATCCGTTTATAAATCAAGCACAAATATATATATAAAAAAAAAAAAAACACTTTTTTATATAATTTTCTACATTAATCGGGAATTCTCACAATCATATAAATACGACATGAAAGACGATATACGCTTATCATCGTTAGTAATCTGCGAGAGATTTCTACTTTCATTATTTGCTCAGCTTTTCCGCCTCTTATCACTATTGTAGATAATAAAAATTAAGCACCTTTTTAATAAAACAATTTGATCTTTAACTTATAAAAGCTTATATTTTTTTATGAATGTGTGTAGCACAAATTGTTTCAGCGATAACCCTCATCACCCATATACTATGTAAATGTATATAAATGCATATGTGTATATGGATTTTTTAAATCTTCTCCCATCATTTACGTTACATCAGGCACCTTCTTCGTCGACATTTACTGACATTTCTTATCTGCATTGTGGAAGTAATTTCAACATATACACATTAATTCAATCTTATTCATTCATCTGCACATATATATATATATTTATATATTTATATATATATTATATTATATATTTATATATATATATATATATGCTAAGAATACCGTTATCGTTGTTGCTTCAGCTTTTTACACTATACAGCACTCGCGATAAAGGGTTATTCATATTAAGTGAGGATATATGTAACACCCAGAACACCGGACCACATAAAAAATCATATTCTGATCGATTCAGAATAATTTTTGGAATAGATTTAAGCTTGTCTATCCGTCTGCGTGTCTATCTGTACATATGCATATTTGTGTTTACCCCGCAGGCTCCGATTTCTTCGATATTTAAATGACATTAATATATTTTGACTGAAGAAGAGTCTTGCCCCCGGATAAGATCCTCTACCAAATAATTTATGAAAAATTAATTAAATTTTACATGGCAAGATGGTTCTTTAACAAAAAAAAAATCTCCATTATACATACTATATGACTATATCAGTTCAGGTTTTGGGATTCCTTTCATCTATGAGCTTCCATGCAAGCATTTATGTGGATAAGAACCCACAATAGTTGGTATTTTATGACAAAAGTAAATGGAATATTTCATTAGTGATATAGAACAGGTCGATATTGCCCAACAACAAAGTTTTTAATTTTTTCATACTTAACAAGGCACCCTACTCATTACCATTTGATTTGTGGCACTTGGAAGCATAAATATCGGAGATCCCAAAATGTGAATACCGGGATATTCTGAGACATTTAGACATTTCCCCCACGTCTCTCCTTCCATTAAGTTAGCAAAATTTATAAATAACATTCCTGAAGCCTCATCTGTCTATACTGAAACAAATGTCAATTAAAGTGTAAAAGTCTCTACAAAAACCCAAAAATTTCGATTTCAAATATTACATAACCTCAAAAGCACCGAGCCATCAAAGGATGATGTATGCTTTTCATTAATTTCATTTTTTTTTTTTTGCGCTTTTATATATATGTACGTACATATAATTGTGGTCCAATACTGTAAAGCAGTTCCTATCTCAGAATTTATAGCAAATTCCAAGCTACTGACCACAATTACGCATACGTAATAAAAAATGATTTTTGTAACTCACAATTTGTTTTTCATTGGGCATCTAAGATTCGCCCGAAGCCGAATACAGAATTCTTACTTATTTTTGCATTTGTATTCATAATGCACAACATGCAATGATTTCATATCGCTGCAAATTAAATGAACTGACCATGTGAGAAGAATATAAATGCAAGCAGCAGCAGCAGCAGCAGCAGCAGACAATCGTAGAACAATATTTAATTAACAATGAGAAAATTTTCCACATGTTTATGTGCACATACACATTTACACGTAAATATGGATGAATATATTAGACAAAGTTTAGACCTACTAAAGCATGTTTTGTAAAGTAAAAAATCTTCAATAAAATTATGTACCTAGAAAATAATCACCAGATTAAATATTTTGAGAAGCACACTAAGCTATGACCACTAGGAGATGTGCATTCCTAGACGTCGGCTGGTCTTGATGTAATTACATTCTTATATAACATTAAAACTTCTTTCCTACTCTACGGTAATCATGTAATCAACCATGATTTTAGAAAATTTCTTCAATCAAGTTTTGCATCTGCCTTTTAACGATTTGAATTATGTCGATCTGAAACAGCGGTCAGAAGCCATCTCTAATATGTATTCGTTACTTGATTACTATTACCCGATTTAAATCGATACCCTCCTGTCTCCTCTACTGCAGGTTCATACAAAATTGACATGGAAGTTTGAAACAACTGAAAAACTACAACTTAGAACCTTCAACAAATGTTGACGTAGAATTTGCCTCAAATATTTATTAGAACCAACGAAAAGTCTATCGAGAAAATGTTTTCGATTAACTCACGTTAAGTCCTCATCGTTTGCTATGCTCACAAACATCTTGTGAGGGCGTTAAACCTTTGATTTTAAAATCCGAGTCGATCTAGCTTTGTCTGCCTATCCATCTGTGGACGTGGGTAGCGTGTGCAGATGTAGGAGTTGGGCAAAAAAAAAAAAATTATGTCAGTAAAGTTAATTTTTTCAACTGAGAAAATAATTTACATATTTTATATAGCTCCTTATGAATGTTGATATTTTCGATCTTTTATTTTATACAACCAATCAATCAGGAGATGTCACCTGTACATGTAATATGGGGACGGTCACAATAAAGCGGGAAGAAAGAGAGTGGCGTGGTAATATTAGTCTTATGTCTTTATTGACCAAATACTCGCTACACACCAATCATAATCGTGTTGATTGATTTCCGCTATGCCAATTTAATAGACGCACTTGTTCAATTATTTAACGATGCGTGAGTGCATCTCTGATATTCTAATGTATCTTTCTTTTAATTTATTTATTATCCAATACTTTATATCGAGATCAGTAAACCTATCTCTTCAGCAGCCTTGAAGTGGTGCGCTGGGATGTACTCGTAGCAAAACCCCAAATTAAGCTTTTGACAAAGAACTCGTTACATTTTCAATATTCCCTAGTATGACTAAAGGCTCCTCAAACAATACAAGCTCTTTCTTGAACTTGAATGGTCTGAATCTTAACTGAAATTTAATCGTAACCTACCTTTGGGCGTACATTCGTTGAGAGTCGGATTTCAATGACGAAATATGATAAATAAATTTCATTAATAAATACCGTATTGCTAATGGAAAATCGCAATAATCGTACCCGATAAACTGAGGCGATTTTTACTATTAGTTGTGGCCGATTTAAAATTTCACGTGATATTACTGCAAGAATGTTAAAATTTCCGAGTGAAATCAGTTACGAATCGCCCATGCCATGCAAAAATAAAAAAAAAAAAAACTATTCTTCATAGTGTAGTACGATCAGAATTCGTCGCAAAACGAAGTATCAAATATTCAAGTGTTCACACATTACAGCATATTTTTCTCTCGCTTAAGCCCATATATATTTAAAAAAACAAAAAAGAAAAGACAAACAAAAACAAAAAAGCAAATAATAATAATCGCATTAACAAAACGATTAAACTGTTGATAGAGTTATACGTCGGCACCGCCTTATATGCTATAAATAATAACAAACTGTCTGCATGTGTGTTTCGAAAACTAAAGGAAAACAATTTCAATATTACATGGAAAAAGTAATTTATAAATACCTTTTCTCCCGTCGCTGCTGTCCCCACACTACCAGTTGTCGCATTTTGACCTCCTTCAGCACGACTAGAATGTTTCTCATAACATGTTGAGCAAATTTGTACCATACCTGCCGCCCACCGCATGTAAATATTTAACAATAGGAAATATTATTATTATACGGTAAAAGTGCGCGAGGTATTCGTACTCACCCTGCGGACTAATTGGACTAGCATTTTTAAAAGCGGTCATTGTTTTAATAAACGGATAGTACGGTTCCCGTTCGGCATTAGGACAACAATACACTAATCTCAGTTGCGAGGATGGTGTATCGTTGCCACAAGTATAACATACAAATTTTGCACGCTCCACCACCGAAGCCGGCTTTTTACGTAAAAAATACGCTCTTTCACTTTCTGGCGTTTGATTAGTCTGCAATGGCACAAAAAAAAAAAAAACAATAAAAACAAAAAATAAAAACAAAACATGTAATAAAGAAATACAAAGAAATAATATGGAGTCGCCACTATTGCGAGATAATTAAATCAGGTCACATCTTGTTATCGTTGTGTTACATTGTATATATGTATATATAGCGTGGTACTTATTATATATGTATATTACAATTAACTCGTTTTTTATCCCCTGCTTCACTCGTTGCACAGGGTATACTAAATTGGTGCATATGTATGCCACATTCACAACAACATGAGATATATCCAAGATTTCATTATACCGATCAATTCAAAATGATCTTTTGGCCCGAGGAGTTACACCTGTATCTCTAAGTCCGTCCATCTGTCATTCATTTTCTGTTCAGTCGACAGATCGCAATTTTTAAGATGTTTTCAATAAATTTGATATATTGACATCTTTTTGGATTTTGCATTTTGGTTTGGATTGGATCATTTTGTATGACCATTTACCATGTAATGTATTTTAAAAAGTCGTTACACATAAACATTTGCCACTTTTCACAATTCGATTAGCATTTTAATAACCGGCGGGAAACAATATTTTGCGAGATATTAAAGTAATACAGAAAATTTGGATGGTATGAGACCACTTTTTTAAACCCCTTCTCATGCACTATAAAAAACTTTTCCTTTTCTATTAAGGTGAAAATTCGACGATAGAATAGCAATTTGACATATGTATAAAGCTCCGGGCACTAAATTCGAACCGGTCCCTCTTCTATATAAAATTTCTTATAAGTGGCGGGTATTTATAGTCCACCAACAAAGCTTAATTTTTGATATTTTATAACGAAAGTAGTAGGGCAGGCTACTGAATGACTGACTTTGCCCGGTCGCTTTTGCATAGATACATATTTGCTAAATTCACGTCACGATTAGCCCACGCCCACGCTAAGCGTGGGTGAAATAAGGTTACATTTTAAGTTGCATGGATTTGCATAGCATGGGGACGGTATGTCGTAAGCAAGATGTCGCTAGTTGGTTTTGTCCCGCCTACCTCCTGAAATAGATGAAGTGTTCACTATCGCAAGCTGCCGATTTAATCTAATTGAGTCCACTTAACCTTTACGTAACTATAATAAGAGACTACGAAAATATCTTGAAATTACATTCAAACTTTCCCGCTCTTCATTTTATTAAAAAGATCTTCTTTGCTAATGCTATATACTTTTGGGTTCGAATTTGAAGAAAGAAAACAAAGAAAGTCATATTCGCCCTTACCTCAAACCCGTAATATGTAAATGTAAAATACATTATTACATAAAAGAATGCCCCTTGGGCTATACTCACTGACCAGTTTTACCCTGATCCTCTTCATCTGACCTAAAATATAATTACACCAGTTTTCATTTCTATGTTCTTTTTGCTGATCATAGCCTTTTATACAATAGTTTCAAACTTATTTCCTGAAATTCAAATTAGTGCATAAAACGTAAGTTACAGTTTGCCTTATAAAGGCGCGGTTACCGACGGATCACGCCCATCTTCAGAGTCTAAATTTAGCCGCTAATTAAGACTGCAGATGTTGAATATCGACTTTGTATTTCGATTTTTGTGACTTTGAGTTTCCCAATAGTAAACGGACGAACGGACCGACAGGGTTTAATCGATTCGATCGAATCTTTTTACGTTGCTCAAGAACATTTATGACTTATTGGTAATTTATGTCGCAAAGCAAGGTGTACTCCTATCCTTCTTCCTGCATTTGCGGTTATATCTAATGTATGTAACGTAACGTATAATGTAATGTTTCGAAAAACTGTATATGGTTTTTTAATTGGCTCTGCAGGGAAATGCACAAAAAATGAAATCTAAGGTTCAAAAATTCAACCCTTTGTTTCCATGCGCAAGCAAAGCGTTCTGGTCACCTTACGTTAAAATAATTCGTTTTTCGGTTAATGTAAGTTAGGCACGCGTTCTTTGCTAAGTATTTAATTTTCAAAAATACATTAACAATAGTTCCCGAAAGAAAAAGTCTACATTTTTTTGCTTATTCGGCAAGTATTTTAAATAGATTCACATTATGTAGGTAAATATACGCGACATTTTCTAGTTTAGTCGCGATAGAGTTTCATATTTGAATGTTTTTCCATAACCGCTTTTTGCTAACATATCAAATTTCGAAAAACTGCTAAAAATAGTTCCTATGAGCAGAATTTGAATTCGTTTAGCTTATTTGAAAGGCATTTTCATATAGATTCACAGAGATGTTCACAAATATATTAATTTTATCTCTATTCAAGAGTTAGTGTTATAAGCGCAGTACACAGACGTGAAGTCTGGTAAATAAAATTTAAGGATTTAAGTAAAACTATCAGTCGTTTACTCTGAAGAATCACAAAAAATAAGTAAATAAATTAAACTTTTACAATAAACGTAACAAATACATTTTTAAAATAAAAATTTTTCAAATTCATATCAGAATTTATGATACATGCATATATATACCTAACTTGTATCAGTCAAGGAATGTACAATTTATTGATTATTATCTTGAGAGATCACACTTGCAGGGAGTACAGTAACTCATACATTAAGACATTAATATATGGGACATCGGTAGGTGCAATATAATACAAATGGGCCTTAGTGGACTTTCTTTAGATAATTTACGGAGTTTGATGGAGTACCAGTTCTGCCTTGATATTTGCGTGTAACTATGATAAGATGGCAATCACTCTGCTATCATCTTACCGGCTTTACTTTCCCCTTTCCTTGGCTAAATAAACCAAATAAGTTCACAGCAGCAATGAACCCTGTATACGTGAAGCGATCTTGATTTAATTCGCTCTTCCACCTCTTACGGGCTTTACTTTACCCTTTCCTAGGCTAAATAAGCCAAATAACTTCACAGCAGCATATATATGTATATATGTACACGTGAGCCTACTTACACTACATCGAAGCGATCTTGATTTAATTCGCTCTTCCACCTCGATCCAAACCAACTTTAGAGACCTAGGAAATACAAGTACTAGAAACATTGTATGTGGAGCAAATTAGGGGCTCCTGTTAATCCAACACAAAATGATCTCCTCTGATTCATACAGAAAACCGCAAACTCACATAAACCGATGAAAACTCGATGTATTCACAGTTTCTAATTTTCGGTTCCGCAAGATGAACTTTATGAAAACGCTTATGTCTTCACTAAATGCTTTCGCAACATTTGAGGCCAACATTTCCATGCATTTTGAATAATCACCTGCCGACTTTACGAAATATCAGAGACAATAAAATACATAGATGTTTCAACATTTTGTTCAAAATTGAGGTGTAAATGATTCTTAGGGACCTTTTGTGTATCTGTTATCAACAACAGTAGTCACGCTGTTAATTAGCCGTCATTTGTAGGCTTTCTCTCTCATTTGTGTGGACACAGACTCTCTTCAAGAACTTTGAATAAAATGTTGGAACATGTCTCTGCTAAATATCATTTCAGAATTTGCAACGAATATCCATTAAAATCCACTTCAGATAAAAGGGTCATCTCATTGATCACTGTCTGTCGTACTCGCAATAATTGACTTATGGTGGGTACCCAAGAATCGCACAAATCTAGCGACAAACTTAGTATACGTTTCGAGGACACGATTATCTATCTTATATATGTACGAATACATGCGCATAACTTCGTTGAAATTTGTTGTTAACATGTTATATCACCTTTTTTTCTTGTCATGCCTGACATGCGTTAGAAATATTCTTTCATAGTCATTTCGTTCGTTTTCATGTATTATTTATATCTCTTTCCGGCTTATTTAAAATGTCAATAAACCCGTTCAAGTGCTTTTTTTTTTGTACACGTTACCAGTAGATCGAAATGTGTTAAGTTTATGATTTCATTTGCAGTTTATGGAAAAGTTAATTGCATATACTGACTTACGGCATATTGTGCAATCTAAAGGCGCACTACACGAAGTTGAAAGGTAAATTGTGTTCGATCTTACATATGTCATATCTGTGATCAAATGTTACGACCATTGTATCTTTTTAGATCTGTGTATTATTCCCAACTTATTTGGTCGCCTTCGAAGTAATCCACCCTCAGATAATATACACACATACATGTCAGCGTTTGTCCCAATCCTCGAAATGGTCGGTATAATCGATTTCTGAAATGACCTTCAAGGCTTTCTACTCTTCAGCTTGTATCTCTTCAGCCGAGTCAAAACGTTCCGTTTCCGGAGTGGTCTTCTGAGTTAGGGAAATGGGCAGATGTCACATGCGGCTAAATCAGCTGAATACGATGGTTGCGGAATGACAGGATTTGAACTTTTAACGAAATGGTCCCGAAGAACCCATGTAGAAATTGAGTGTTTGTGATACCAATCGAGATTTGGCACGATGCGGGCGCATAATATCTTTTCAAATGTTGTTAATTAATGCGTTTGAAATGCCAACACCGTCAGCAAGGTCCCTAATTGTTAATAGATGGTTTTTCAATCGAATCTTTGACTTGTTGTGACGTGCCTTTGATGATCGGTAGAGGGCTCTTTGTCTTCAGTCCGTTCTTGATTTTCTTTTAAATATTTCTTTCCGACAAAGTCCGCTCACTAAAGATTTTCTGCAACATTCTAATCCTTTTTGCCCATAAAACCAGGCGGAGCTGAACCCACTAATGCAACATTTGTGAAGGGAAATTTGGTACTGAATGAAAATCGCCTTAACATGCCTACAATACTTGACCACTGTAAGACAAAAATTGTAATAAGCAGTCGGCAGCAAATTTACACTAAAAATTGACACCACATATAAATAAGTAAGCGCACAAAGAGCCCGCTAGACGCCTACAATTTTGCCCAAATATTTCCTAGAGTCGTATAAAAGGCCAAAGTAGAAATGTCCCCAATAGCCTAGAATTAAGGAAACACTACGCAACTTTCATTTATTGGTTTGAGATGATGAGTACCTCAACTGTCTAAGCAGAGTCTTCTAAGATTTATCAAAGCTTTTCATTTAATATGGATTATGATTATGATAATCTAAAATGTATGTACATATCAATTCACTCAATATATTTATAGGATGACAAATAGCTTTTTGGTTTTATGCGATTCCGACCCTTAGTTTAGAAATTCCAGGCGTTTTAGTAACGCTACAAACGAAATTGCGAGTTTTCTATCATTTTACAAAAACAAAAGTAGCCTCATTAGAACAACCTGACAACTTGTAAACTAATGGCCTGAATGTCATGGAAATTTGATACTATTGAAAATTCATACAGATTCGTCAATAGTGGCCATATATATTTATAATCCTACGAACTTTTGAATGATGTGTTATTTAGTATCCCAAAATATACACAAAATGTAAATTTGCCGCCATTTGTGCGGTAGTGTTGGCGACACAAAAAGAAAAGATTGTCTGAGAGCTGACAGTTTAAGATTAGGGAAAATGGAGCGTTACACGAGAGAGAGCGTTTTCATTGTTGAACGAGTTTCGAAAAATTGTGAAACTTTGTCAGCCACAGTTCGCAAATTTCGTACAAAATATGATTTGAATATTGATTTAAGTGCGAAGACACTAATTAACATCACTGGATTTCTTTTTATGGGATTATTTGAAGTCGAAGGCCTATGCCAACAAGCCCCAAGTAATCACCTGTAGATTGACCGCTGCATCAACGAAATCCAACCCCACTTACGCAAAAATGGTCATGGAAAAATTCGATAGAAGAGGACGTTTGTGGAGGCCACTTGCCCAAAGTGCTATTTCACATATAACCCTATCCTACGTACACTACGATTCAATAAGAAAATTACAAGTGAAAAAAATAATTCTGTTTTCTACTTAATGCAAATATTGCGGACATTATGGGACAGCCCTTATTTTATAGCATCCCCAGACATACACATCTGAGGATTATTAGCGGGCAGACAATTCTAGGCTTTTCTTGATTGTGAACTTATATGACGTTGATCAAGGATCTACATTGTCTACGATCATTGAAGCGCATATCTGAGTATCGCAAGTAGAATCATAAACGGTATAAATTCCTACCATTACCGTTTCGAATGGTAAGTGCAATAAGTAAGTGGGATCATCCAATAGTTTTGGGTTTTTTCTTTTTTGCGAAAATGCTTAAATTGTTTTCTGAAATTTATTTTATTGTTTCGAACGTGTTAACATACATTTTTTCCTCAATTACGGCACAACACATATACAACCTTTCATGTTATACACGAATCTAAACAACGTACGCACAGAATGACATGCACATAGATGATGTATGCATTTCCACAAACACAAACTCGTATACCATGGCGCTTATAATGAATTTGCGTTGCTTCTAAAACTCATACAGCGGAACGAATGACTCGGTTCTTTGAAAACAAAAAGCAATAAAAAAAAAAAAAAAAACAAAAAGCAAAACAAAAAAAGAAAAACGAAATAAACAAATAATGTAAAAATAACATGAAAGAAATCTACACTCGCCCTAAAACGAATCTTGGATACCTACACCTTGAACAATAACGGAAGGACAAAGCATGAAACTATGCAACAAAGCATCGATAATTCATAGGAATATGCATGAAAAACTCTGTAATTTAGATGTGTATTCTTAATCATCCTGAAGAGTGGAATCTATTGTCTGCTAAATTCGTGACAATGACGTCAACATTTTATTTAGAAAAGCAAGTTAGCGATCCATGGGAGACAGCCACTCGGTCATTTTTTTATTTTTTTAATCATGGCCTACAAATGCTACAGTTTTCAGTTCAGTTCACTTTTTTAAGGTCTAAGGCTAGCTTAGGGTAGTCGCGAAATTTTTGCTTAATTTCCAGTATAAAGCTTTAAATAAATTTTTAAACGCTTTCTTCAAAAAAATCTCTGTCCTATGTTCGAAAGCCAGCCAAGGTGGACTCATCTTCAATTATCAAAAAATCATGTACTAATAAACGCGATATTTAGTGCAAAAAAATCGCCAACAAAGTGGTGCCAAATCACATCAAATTACGATTTGAAGTGAATATGAAGTTCACTTTTCTATTTCTAATCAATATATCGAGTAAAGTGCTTATCCCTATAACTCGCACAGAGGTATTTTGGAATTAACTCAGTATATTGGATTGAATAAGAAAACCGATGTTTACACAAATATTACGAAATCTGTGATGCTGAACTCAAAATGTTACTAACAAAATGACAAAGTTAATGTATTTGCTTTCACCGCACTGTGGATGATTGGTATTAAAAAAAGATCCATACATAAACATACATACACATGCATGTGCAAATAAACAGTTAGTCGGAACCATGATGATGTGATTTTAATGAACCTTTGGCTTTCATTGACACTGCGTTGCTTAAGATTAAAAGTTTATCATTATTTCGTTGAAAGGCACCAAACAATAGGTCAAGAAAATTATAAACAATGATTTTAAATTAAAATAAAAAAAATTTTTTTTTCCTAATTAACATTCTTTTCTGATTAATATTCGAAAAATTTACGTTTTTTTTTTAAGCGAATCCTAAGTTCGCAAAACTTCGAATTGAATATATGTATGTACGCATACGTAATACAAATATTTTTATGATTTCACTTTAAACGATAGACTGTATTGTGACATCCTTACGTCAAGTACTTAAAGTTTACGCCGTAAGGTAAATTATCAGCCGCATGCATGTATTTTGATCAGCGACATCTATTGGCGAGAATGATAAAGCAATGGGAAGTGCCGAGTTTGACCTCTCTACATAATATAACGCGGTTTTGCATTTAGTATTACTGAATTGCGTCCGTGCATGCAGACGCTAATCACGGAACGCTCAAGATTGCATTTTCTACATTCGTTCGCGAAAAATCACGGGTTAATCCAGGAAAGCCATTAACATGGATATCGAAGCGGAATACTCTTGGCTGTAAAGTTTTGCTGTGCATATGGTGGAATCAGCAAAGGTCTAGTGTATTACAAGCTGCTAAAACCGAATGAAGCTATTACGGCAGATGTCTTCCGATGTCAGTTGAATAAAATAAACGATGTATTGTTGTTAAAAAGAACGTCAGTAGCCGTTAGCAGACACAACTTCTTGCACCCCGCGTGGGAAGTTCTGCCGCAACCAGCGTGTTCGCTAGACACGGATCCTTCTGCTTTCTGGCTATCCCTTGTTCAGGTTGATGCGGCGTGGCTTGGATGGCACGCAGTTTCGAAATGTTGAGAAAATGCGAAAATGGGTCGATGTTTGAATCGCTGTCAAACCAATACCTATCTTTCTTTCGACACGGTATCGCCATGTTACCAGAAAGATGGGAAAAAGTTATGGAAAATGATGAAAAATATTTTGATTAATACTGATCAAAATACATGCAGGCACCTAATATATTTATGATTTAATTTTAACCAGTATTCAAGAGATACTGATCTATATATATATATAATGAAATACATAGATCGCATTGGGCATAATGTAAATTATTTCGCCAAAGTGTTTATCGCATCATGATTTTTTGAAACTTTGAATAGGTTAGGCTATGTACCAATAAGGAATATGAAGGAAAATTCTTTCCACTGAAATGGGTTGCTTCATAAAACACACCTGACGCTTCATTGAACCCGACATTGTAGATATAGGTAACTAAGATAATGATACTTGAACGATGTAAGTTAGAGTTGTTTGCAAATTGTTGTTCAGCATATATCAAGGTCTAAAAAGATGAATATCATCTCACGGTACTGCGGTTTTCTGTATTTTAAGTGGAAAAAAATGCATCTGAAGCTACAGAAATGATTAAGTTGGCTTGGACGGAAAATGCATTAAGCCACGAGACAGTTGGAAAGTGGATTCTGGGCAAAAATTGTAGTGACGAAAACTATGAAAATTTGCATACATCCCTACTTCTCCAGCAAAAGCAACAGAGGAAATAACTTTTAGCTCAATTTGGGAAGTTTTACCGCATCCGCTATATTCTCCAGACCTAGCCCCTTCCGATTAGTACTTATTCCGAGCGATGCAGTCATATTTAGTAGATCAGCAGAGCTATAAAGTTGAAAACATGGGGAAATGGTTCAATGGCTATTTCGGCTCCAAACTTGCAAGTTGCGCGTGGTGGTCCACATTTCGATTATCCAGTTTTATAGCAAGTGTGATTTAAATAAAGAGGAATTTTATCATTTATTTGCACTCCTCTTACTTTTCCTGCTCACTTTTTCTTCGAGTGATGCGGAATCATGGAATGTAATAAAAAATGAACAGGAGTATGAAAAACCATCATGTGACAGTCGAACCATTAATATTGGCGGTAAATAGACATGGACCCATTGCTCCCAACCCAGAAATCTTTCCAGCTATAGCTGATGCACTTGAAGTGATTATTGAAGGAAAAACGTTAACAAAATACGTACAAAACTCTTGGACAATAATTTTTTGGTACGCAACGCCTGTATTGACAAAACCGATCAACAAACATTAGCAATACTTAAATGGCTTTGTTGAAATTTTCGAGCCTTTCTATATATTCGTACGCACTTGTGTCTTAGCAGTGAAGGAGAAACTTCAAGTCATTTTCTAACATGATCAGAGCATAGCTGAGTAGATAAGAGTCGTGACCACGACGTCGATATGCGTAAGTTCAAATGCCCCTACGGCATAACACATGCCGAATAGCAACAGTATGCGACTACACCCTATCGCTGTCTTGTCACTCTCTTCGCTTAGACCGTCACCGTGTTACACATATATGGGACATCCTCTAAGTAATTGGTCATATTTAAAAAAAAACACAAAAATAATGAAAAGCATACTCGTAAAATTTTAGTTTTCTGAAATTTTATCCACTTTCCATTTTGTTTATTCCAAATCGGGAGAAACGGGATTACGTTTCACGTTACTTTCTCTCTTATCCTCCGTTAGTCTGTTTGTTCCACTCATATGCTATATATATACCTCTCTCTCTCTCACTCGGTCGTTGTCTTTCTATCTTTCTCTTCCTCTCTCTCCCGCCCTTTCTTATTCTCTCTTATTCACTTACTTACTCGCGTTCTTTGTGTGTATTTTATCTTTCTTTTTGCATTGTTGCACATGTTACAAAAGAAAAGATAAACCTAAAGTACTTCTGTACTGCGTCGATAAGTACATAGAAAAAAAAAACAATATATATATATATGTATATATGACAGTACCTATTGTCATTGTAAGTAGATTATTAATTGTAAAATATAAAAGTTAATTGATGTGATAATCATAGCAACAATGTTTTAGTGGAACAATGCTTTTCACATTAATTAAACGCTATTTAAATACCAGAGAAACGTTTTGATCCCTTGATTACATTTGTCATTCAATTAACATAACATTTGATATTAAAATCTAAAGTTAAATTAGTTTCACTTAAAAAGGAATTTTATACACTTTTCGAAGTAAAATCGAATAGACAACTAAAGCAGGAAAGCTTTACCATTTTACTTGGATGGTGTTTTAAAAAACCTGATCCTCGATATTAGGCGTAATAGTCTTGTAGTATAGCTTTGGCAATATATGTGGCAATATTCCTGGATTAGCAAAATAATTTAATTGCAAAAACATGTCATTGGAATCAAGCAAAACAATTATTGCCACTAGGTAGGAACTCGAAAGAGTTACTTTGAAAACATTGCTTCTACCTACCGTATGACTACACTGAAGAAATTATTACCAAATGAGACAAACAAAAGAATTACACTCGACGATGAACGACTAAGAAAAAGGGAAAAAGAACTAAATTTTCATATTCGAAAATATTAGATGGGCGCGGCTGATTTTTTCTATTTTGAGAATAAAAGTTAAGAAATTTATATGGCATATGTGTTGGAAAGCAAATGTGTTCACAGTTTTTGTTGCATACGCGTGAGGGCGTTCACGGCGTGTCATTTGCCCGAATTGGCCCAAGTTCCCAAATTTGAAGACGATATCTTCATTTTTTGCGAACGGTGATGGTTCACCAAAGGTACTACACGTTTGGGCAGACGGATATGCGCAGGTACATGTTTATGTGATTTTCGAAGATTGCTTCTGTGCTTTATAAAGATATCGAAAAGAAATTAAATTTCGATATACTATAGCATTGGGTAAGCGAGGTCACTTTCTCCCAATTTTTATTCAGGTACTACAGCATCACCCATTAAATGTAAATGTAAATGTTCATAGTTTGATAGGTTTATCTGCTGTAGCTTGTTCGTAACGTGTTCTCGATTTACGTAGGACTATGGACGTGTCCTTCGACCGATTTGTCCCATTTTCAATACCAATCTGTGTAAAAGAACTTTCAATGTTTTTTCCAAATTTACTTTCATTTTGCGTCTATGCAAACGCACAGACGGCCAGCCGGCTAAACGAACATTCTTAAATCGATTCAAATTTTGATACTGGTCAAGCTTCTATAAAAGCTTCCTTCTGGTCATTGCAAAGGTTTTCACAAAATGAATATACTTCCAACTTGCGATAACGGGTGTAAGAAAAAGAAACACCCAACTACTAAAAGCGAACAAGTAAAATCTTGTTTACCTTCGAGCGCCCATTAAATCCCCAACATCTAGCATCACGTTCTATATTAAAGCTTTCACATGGCTTTAGCAAGTATTTATGTCAAACTTCCTTTCGATTTCTGCTTTTTAGCATGAAATTGTGGGTCTTTTCTGCGAATTAATTCATGAAAAAGTAATCAAGAGACAGAATCAAGAAGGAATGTTTTTACACAAGTTTCTGTGTTCGTCGGAGCAATTAAAAAAAGTTTTGCAATAAGACAAAAGCGAAGCAATGGCTTTCAGAAAGAAATCATTTTTTTTTTTAGGTTTTCTTTGGTCCATATTCCTACCTATTGTTCGAAATTTTCAGCCCTAAGCAGAAACCTAAAAAAATGTTCACACACTTTTCAAAATATTGGGTGACAGTGGCTTCCTTGGAAAACGCGGTTGAACTTTTAAGTGTGAGTTTGGGTGAAAGATTTTCACCCTTTGAAAGCATTCTGGAATAGTTAAGGAATCCTTCAATGAAGAGGATAGAAAAATTGCTGAAGAAAAATTCATACGGTTTGACTCGGTAACAGTTTTATTTTGAAGGCGTATCATTTTTCGCCATGTGCTGTCTTCTACTAAGAAAATGAAGGAAACATTTTCACTTCCTTCCAGTAGTATTCGTCTAAATTTTGAGTGTCTGTTTACAGGTATAATGCGTCTTTGGGCATCATATCAAGTTTGATTAAAAGTTTCAGCTTATCTGTTCTTAAAAATGCTATCCTGTGAATCTTTCAAGAACGAGCTTGTGTGGGAAATTCTTCAGAAGAATACAGATCTGTGTCTGTGTGCTTTATGTCTGCACCTGGCGTGGAGCCTTAATCAGACGGGTTGCCTACAACCATTGGCAATCGAGAGGTAAGTTGATTGACGACCCCTCAGGGAGAGAGACAGTCCCTGTTGATGGGGGCCTATCTACCCTGAAGTACCGCAATAGAAGATGGGTGTGGGCCAAATTCTCGTTTAGTGGTCTACGTCGAGGCCTATCTAAGCACCTTTTAAATAGCTCCCCGCGAGACTTTGGGGTAACCACAGCCACCACGAATACTTCCCGAAGGGCCGTACGCAGCAGTCAGGCAAGAAGGCATTCGTCCGGCATTCCGATGGGTTGCGTGCATCTTCCTGCCGGAGCAATCCTACTTTGGGCAACCTGACCCCCGTGGACACCCTTTAACTCCTTGGCTTATCGTTCAAACCAGAACTTACACCAAGCTATACAGCTTTGGGTGATCTCGTACTGTACGCTTTTAGCTCTTGCCTTTGGACACGTCCCGGACGCCCAAGCCTAACTATCCTTTCTCAAGGGAAATAATGCTTCCAAGGTTGTCGTCGCACAGCACACACACCCAACTGTGCCCCAGCCCACTTGATATCGCTGGCCATCATCATTAGATGACCTCCACCAAGAGAACCAAATAGGGAAAGAAATGCTCCTTTTCAATTTAGAAAAGAAGCCCCTTCCGACTAGACCCCTTCCGCTTCCAATGAGAAAAACCTATTGCTAGGTTATAGATAGTAAGCTTTAAACCTTTCTTTGCCATTACTGTGCGACTCTTAAAACCAAAGGAAATACAGAGCCATAATGCAGCAGAAAATGTTTTATAGGGAGCACCACGAAGAGGTGAAGGTTTCGACACATCTATGGGTAAACCAAGAGACGCCATAGTTGCGCTCAATACAGAATGAAATGGTGGGAAGATTTTCCTTCACATTTGAATAGACTTGAGGGATGTTTTTCATTTTGATTTGTTAGGAGATTTCCATAGTCGGTGATTTCGCGTTTAGAATATTAACAATAATGTTTCCGCATGAAATTCTTGCTTGTTCTTTTTTTTCAGCAACGTTTTTGATGCTGATTCATCCATTGTGAAGCATTGGGTGGTATATAGGCATGTGCCCAGGCCTTTTATCATCTTAGATGCTTTCATTTCATCTTTGGAGAATCCTTTTAAGGGGACACATGTACATTTCTGGATCTCAGGTGTTCACTTATTCTTTCTACTTTCAAAACGGACATATGCTCTGTACTTCCCTGCTTCGACTTTCGTTAAAAGTCCTGGAAGCTTAAGAAACAGTTTGAATCTGATTCTTTCGATATATATATATCTAGAATATATATATATATATGTTACTGACACTCGTTATAATTCTATTTAATGAACTACTCTGCAACAAATTAACACAATTTCCATTCTGAGAAAATTATTTAATTTAAAAGCTAGCACAGCGTGAAGATATTTCTCTTTTTTTTTTAGAATAATGCCCTTTTTTTCTGTAAATAATTAATTACCTTTTCATTTTGTTTATCCTTTAATATTAAATATGTTTTCAATTTTTTATAATCCATCCAACCATTCGTTGTTGTTGTCGTTGTGGTTGACGTATTTGTTGTGTTCTGCGTTGTATTTAACGTTTTATTTAAATTTCCATTGTGAAGTGCAATAATAGCGTTATTGGTTGGATGGACGGCTGCTATTGATGGAATGGTAGTGGATACAGCAGATTGGTTAGCCGTGGCAGCAGTAATGGTGTTGTTGTTGGTGGTGGTGGCAGCATGAATGCTTCCATCAACTCTAACACCGCCGCAATTACCAACTATCGCATTGCCACTCTCACCACTTAACGTAATTATAGTGGTTTTAACAACCACATCATGTTGATTATTATGGTTTGAGTTCGAGTTAACGGTGTCACACACAGTGGCAATGACCGTATCATTTTCTGCCATTTTTTGTTTCCACTTATTGTAAACCATTTGTAAATTTATTTTATGTGCGTATGCTTGAGTCTGAATATTAATCTATCTTTATCTTTCTCTTTCTCTCTCTCTCTCTCTATTTTTATATATATATATTTTTGTATTTATATATTTGTATATATATATATTTATATATTATATATTTATATATATATATTTATATATGTATTTATATATACATATTTATCTGGATTAATTACATATATGCACAATGTGTACACTCTTTATAGTTATTTGTATTTGCTGTTGTTTTTTTTACACTACACTTGCACTTTTTCGTAAAATATGTTATTCAATACGATATGAAAAGATAAGACCGCTCTTCATATATATATACAATTTTATATAAAAAATTTTTTCTCTTTCTAATTCCAGGAATTTATTTACTATATTCCCAAATATATATACATATAAACGTATATATATATATATATGTTTCGTATGGGGATTTTGGCAAAAAAAATTTTGACCCCAATCCCGTTATTTATTGATCAATGGTTTAATATATATATATACATTCATATCCAGGCTGTTGCGTAGCCGAGAACATAAGTCTCGAGACTGTCAAGTCGGTGTTCTTAGGAACGAATCTCAGTACGGTAAACCACAACGTTATTGTAACTACATACATATATGAAGAGTATTGTAAATCGATCTTCGCTGTTGCTTCATAGTTTAAGCCCTTAACCTTAAAAGAGTTGCTTAATTCAACTAAACGTCTACCGAAGGCGTAGCCGAAAGCGAATAAATAAATTAATGTGTTTTTTCTACATGAATTTTGCAAAGAAAATGTTTTTTTTCGTTGTCAGTCCCTGGATTTATTGACCAATGCATGTATTCATATTTGTTCTGTGCCTGCGTATATACGAACTGTGTGTTTGTAAAGGAGGGCAGATTTATTTATTATTGCTTTAGGCTTTGATTTATGCTTAACACTGATTTGTTTATATGTGTGTCGGCAAATATATGCCTACGAAAGTTCAAACATACATGTCAAGTGTAATTTTTTTGTTTTCATTTTACAATAATAATTTCTTTTTTTTTAAACTCGCTTACAAGTGTTTTAATTTTTCTTTGATCGTTTTTTTCCCCTGCTTTGTTTTTTCTTTTTTTTTTTTTCCTTTACGGGTATTTCGTTATGCACTTATTTGAATGCATTCGCGAAAACCGTAATTAATTTTCATGTAAATGCGAGCAGTAAAAACCACAACATCAACAACAACAACAACAACACTAATACTATTAACAGCACAACTAACAACTAACAGCAACAACAATAACAGCGTTAATGCATCCCACAAGAAATAAACAATAATTTAGTTTATTGTGTTAACGGTGAGTAACGAAACGAAAGCATTCGCGTTTTATTCATGTCGCGTTTAATGGCTCCATTACTAATTCATCCATCGACCGACAGACTTACACTCAAGCCAATTACATATTCAGTTGTTGAGAAAAAAAAGAAACAAAAACAATCCAAAAAAGGCAAAAAAAAGAAAACGAATTAAAACCAAAACACAACATAAACACGCGATCTCACGTAACCGACCATAGACAAGTCAAGCACCGCACACTGTGTATGCATATATATACCATACATATATATATATATACATTATAAACAACACAAAGTCATGAGCGGAGGGAAAAAGTGCACAACAACAAAAGGAACAAATTATATTTTTTCTAACATTGTTTAACTCTTTCTTATGACGATTTCGATTTTCGAAGTGGGTAATGGCTTTGGAAGGGAAATTTAGTTGCTGTGGCAGGAAAGGACCTTCAATAGCCTTAACATAAAAAGAATACTAGAAGAGAGGTTTTTTAAAGCAATAAACTTTTTTTCCCAACTTTTCCTAATTCTAAATTCTTCCAATTTCCGTACTTTTAGCTTGTTCACCTTCACCATTTTCCAACTCACATAGAAAGATTTAAGTGAATCCTTATTCAAGCTTATTTATTTCGTTTTTTATATGACCAATTAATCGGGGGATGTGTCGTACCGTGTGTGAAAAAGGGTCACTGTCAGAAAGAAAAAGAGGGAAAAGAACGACATAGGGCGACTGCTGGTTGCAGCCTAGTTTATGCCTTTGCGACTGAACTCTCACTATAGCTGCGACCAAATAGACTTCTACGGCTTTTTTTCACAAGTTTCCGTTCACATCAACATGGTTTCACAAAATATCTACATGAGTCTATCGCGAGGATTATAAACACTAAGATTTTGCGGAGGCAGTTACATGCATTACAAATGTGCCCTGAAGATTGCACGCAACAAATGTGATGCAAGAAAAGTGTGCAATAACGTTTGCAGGGAGACCTCACCCAAATGTGCTACGACACTTGCAGGTACGGGGAATCTCTCGCAACTTGAGCAAGGATCGTGAGTGTACGGGGACGCCCGTATTCAAATCTACAGTAGGGCTTGCAGACACCCTAATATAATGGATCTCATTATATTTTTAGCGAGACCAAGTGTTTGTATTTGCATAAACGTGGTTTTGCAAGTCCTTCTAATACAAGCTAATTGGATTTACCGAATACAAATACCTTCTCAAGCCTGCTACCCGGAAACAGAAATTGTTGACATAAATGAACTTGCAGTGACGCTCGCAGTTACCGATTCTATTATATTCCTATCCCACTTAAATCCCCCACTAGTCGCCGGCATTCTAAACTTTGCTATCTAAATACAACAAACCTATCGTCGATCTAACTCGCGCTAACGTATCCTGTGATACTTATTGCATTCAAAACCACTGCAATTTATTTTAGTTAATCAAAAGACCAATTGTATGCAGACAACAATGGCATTGTTTTGTTAGCTACAGAGCAAAAAAACGATAAAAGTATTTATAATTAAAAAATTGTATCACGTTTGAGACGTACTTTCTAATGAAGTAGTCGAATACGTGTGACCAACATAACATGGCAGACGTTTTCCTCTCTTTCCAGACTACACCCATCTCGACAACTAGCAAAGCGTGTTTCTGCAAACAGGGAGTTTAAGAACAATAGTGAGTCGGTTCTTGTTTTGCGCAAATTTACTTGTGAAGATTTTGTCCCGCCTGCCCGTTGAGTATCTTTTATTTCATTTTCATTTCTTTAGAGTCTTAAAACGATTTTATTATTATTACTATTATTAATAATTTAGCCAGAGAATAAATTCTGTAGACTAAAGTCGTAAAACACTTGCATCTAAGGCTATCGACTTTACAGAAAACTCTACCGCACTTGATGTTTGAACCCATGACCATTCAGTTATTAGTCGAGTCTCTTTGCCTCTTCAGCAACTCAGGCGGGTTCACAAAAATAAGATCACAGAATTTTCAGTTCAAAGTAGAGCCCATTAGCTTAAATTTCTCCTTTATTCAGAATGTGGGAAGAAGTCGATCAGCAGAATTTATTCCTGACAGAAACGTAGCAAATTGATTTCCACTAATGTCGATCCGCATTAAGAGGTTTTAATTTTTTCCAAGAAAAAATTTACTTTTTTTCTTTATTGTATTATCAATATTTGGACTTTGTCCCTACGCGCCCAGCTTTAGCGAAAAGGCAATTATTCTGACACACCTCTCTGTTATCATTTTGAAACGTTTTAGATGGCGAATGCTTTTTTACACAAATGCTTTGTTTTTTATATTGTCTTCTAAGATCAAAGTTGAATTTTTCGAACTTATTTTGCCGTCTGACTCTTTTTTTTTTTTGGTTATTGGTCAGCCAGTCATGAGATGTTCTCTAAATACAGATACGCAGCTAATGAGGTAGAATTATAGACATAGGACTTTTCTAAAAATGGACAAAAGACGCTCAACTGCTATTAAATAGATTCCATATCGAGGTCTTAACACAATCATATATGCATTATTAAGTTTCAGATACTTATCCCGCACAAGGTTATCTTTGGCTAGTCGTTATAGCAAATCTTCTTCAAATTTAGATAACAGAGGGCACCTATGTACCGGTTAACAAAAGAGCTCCTCTAAAATATCAGTAAAATCAAAAGTGTCCATTCGAGGCAGCCTAACTTAAATAGATTTATCTATTACTAACTAGGAACGATCAAATTATGACACGTACGATAAGGGTATATGGAATTCGTTAACCACGCAGCACTTCGTGACTCACTTGTTTTTCAACGAAAGAAAACAACTTATCGTCATCAAATATTTTTTACTCCCCATTAAGTATTTCTGACACAAACAAATACACACCCGCACACATAAAGCACACAAAAAATAAAAAAGGAAGTTACACAACCTTGAACAAACCAAGTTTTGTCTTTAATATATGGTTATACATACACACATAGCTTTTTGACTTGAAAGTGAGAAGGTATCCTTTTAAAGCACCAACAGCGTAAATAGAACGAAATAAATTTGAAAATGTGAAAAACGTCTTCGAAGAATCCTATGCAGGTTGTAGAGATTATGAAACAAAGCAAACGCCTTTCTTTTTCCGAATCGCTTAACACGTTCACTAACATGGTTTCCTGGGAAAACCGACGGAATGCATATGTGACGTTGGGTTTTGCGGGTTGGGTTGGATGCGAAGGACTTAACTTTTACCATTGCATGAGACAATCGCTAGAGATGTTGGAATTATGCGAAACACTTCAATAAAATAACGGAGTCTCAGCGTTTATATATCGACGTAAAGGAAAAGCTATCAAAAAGCTTTTTTAACTCTTAGACTCTCTTGACACTTTCACAGTAGGCCTGACCATTTTTTAATACTTTTCAAGTTTAGATCCATGTTTTGAATCTTTTGACGGTAAACGGCTATGAATGGAGAGGCCGACAAACACCGAACGTAAGAAATGAATTTTTGGAGAAATTGCCAATGGCCATAAGCATATCGCAGAATATAAACTTTAAGATGCGTGACCCATTAGTTTTAAGGAACCGGGTTGGCTTGCTATCAGTTCATTTGAGAATGTTCAGATTTTCAGAACCGTAATATGGCGCGAATAAAGTCGATTCAAACCTTGCTTTGTTCGACTCGGTTTTGATTTGCCACGGGCCAACTTAAGCGAGGAACATTTTGAGATATAGTTCTCGAAATGAAATTTTATGGAACTCACACTAGATCTTCCATTATTTTTTATGCTTATTTTTTTATCGATCGATTTTTATTTTTTAACCATCTTGCTTTATTTTTTAAAAATATTCCGCAAATTGAAATCGATGTATCAAAAGGAATTTTGTTTCGGGATTAATAAACCAAACTTTTCACCAATTAAAGCAGAAATTTAACGCGGGCTGGTGAATAATTTCTTAAGAAGACAACCACAAAGCGAAAAGGAATACGGAAAAAGTGTAGAAGGATTTCCTTAAGGAAAATTATGTATACAAATGCAATGCTAATTAAAAATTCATTTTAACTGTTAGCCTTGGAAATTAATTACTTTGTTATGGGATACCATCCCCGGGTTTCTATGGCTATGTACGTAAAGAGTTATAATTCTCATGTCCTGCCATCAACGACTCAAAGAGGCGGAGTGTAAGAAGTATAAGAGACTAAAAACACAAACCACAACCGGCCAAAACGGACAAAGAGACTACTGCCAGTAAATATTGAAAGTAGAAAATTGGTAGAACAAACTTTAGAACTTTTATAAAATGCAATAAAACTTGACCCCATTTAATATATGAGTAATTATCACTTGAAGAAATATCAACAATTTGTATAACGAAACTTTAAAGGATAGAAACACAATATTCTGGAAATGTTTCAATAAAAAAGATGAAACACAGCCATGCACACATACTTTAACAGTTCTTATATAATTTTATTACGATATTTTCACAAATCTGAGCTCAGCACTTTTCGGTTTTTTCACTAAAAGAAAAAAAAATTTAACTTTGAATTGATTAAGAAAATGCGTAGGTGTACATTTTATTTTAATTAATTTCTTTTTTTGTTTTTTGTTTTTTTCTTTTACAATATTTTCTTGTAATCACAATTCTATGCAATACATTCACATGTGTCGGTAGATTGTAATGATAATAATAACGATGATAATGTATGTACGTATGTATACGTGTATAATATATATACAAAGACGACATCAACAATGTAAAAGACGTTAATTCGACACAACTACTATTCGTAATGCAACGATATTTGCAAATTTGTCGGTTCGTCAGTCTTTTTCATTCGTCTGCCTCATACAGCGGCAGCAGCAGCAGCAGCAGCAGCAAGCTGATAATATTAAGACACGTTCACATACACGAATAATAATCAACGTATGAGGGAATACTGCACGCGTTTGAGTGTGTGATTCCACTCGAAAAATGATTTATTTAAAAATACCGCCGACGCCAAAAGCCGCAAGTACGTCCACGTACGAGTTACAAACAATAAAAAAAATTATTATGTTTGTTTGAATTATAAAAAAAATAAAGAAATTATAAATGAATTTATATATGTGTATATACATATATATATTTATATACAGCGCGACACACTCATGGCATACAATTCAAACCAGAAAAAAACAAAAAAGAAACGTTTCTCTTAGTGTATGGTTGTGCAGTTAATCGTCAGCACGCAACACACACATGTCAGCTTAGTTACGTTTTTGCTACTGACGATGTTGAATCCAACAAGAACGTTTCAAACCGAACGACGACCGCATACAATGCAAAATACAACGAAATCAACGTACAACAATAGCAACAAAACCAATAACAACAATGCTGATGGAGATACATACAACAATAATAATGATAATAGCAGAAGTAGTAGTAGTAGTAGTAGTACGTTATAGCAGAAGTAGTGGTAGATAGAAGTATGCGTTAGAGAGCAATAACAAACGCAAAGATGATAATATTGATGTTAAGCGATAGCCGGTTATCGTGTTCATTACTCGCAAAACTTTTACTGATGAAACTATATATGTTATGTAGGAGAAAAACATACATATATATGTATATGCATACGTGACTTAAGTTACTATTTCTACTTCATAATATAAAAAAATGTAAATAATGATGAGAACAGAGATGTTAGGAGCTACGTGGTAAATAATTGTAGAATTAATATAAATTGAAAAATACCAGGCAAAAAGCAACTCTTGTTTTTTGTTTCTCTTTAACTCTTTCATATGTGTACATATACATATATATATATACTTTCGCCCTCTTACCGCCGCCCTTTTTTCCATTTTTTTCAAACTACAAACTACTTAACTCTCTTACTACACTGCAAATAAATTGTACACATAAACTGCATATTGTGAGTCAATGGTTGTCAATTTAGCTTTTTTAAAAGGCATTTAGCGGTTTTCCCAGCAATCAAGTATAGAAGTATTTAGGTGAATGGCATAGAAAAAAATTAACTAAAATATAATAAAAAAGTAATTGAATATCTGGAAATAAATTTGGCCTGGCTTACAAAGAGGGATGTTAAAAATTTATCGTAAAGCAGCAAAGAGATCATAAGGTTTACAATAATATTAGCGGTTAATGAAAAGAAGCCCAACTCCATTATACCTCAATCGTTCTAGTTTTATAAATTAATGAGGTTTTAAACGATGAAGCATAGTCGAAACTTCAATACTAGGTAAGAACAGAGCGATGGATAAAGCAGTTTTAAAAGCTTCATCTATAATTTAGGTTTGACAAACGATAAATTAGATTGACGCCATTTTTCACATTGCAGAAGATTTAAAGGGATCAAATTTATACCGTTCTGATTGTCAAACATAAAGAGAAAATGGATGAGAAAAAGCCAGTCGAAAACACAATTCAATTTAGTGTTAAAGCCCTTTGGGAGCTAGTGACATTTTGAACTATGATTTAATGAAAGAATTGCGAGAAGAATGCTCTTCAGTCATTTGAAAAGGAACAAAAAACGTTTGGAACTTGATCTGAAGAAACAAACAAATGCAAATTTTCATCGATACTAAGCAAGTACTAAAGAATTCTAATCTCCGCAAATCATTCCGTGATTGGTTTTCAAACATTTCAAATTTTTATAAAAATAAATTCAAAATTACTTCTACAATTCAACTTTATTTGCAAAAAAAAAAAGTTCTTGCGCGTTGACAACAGCGCTTCGAATAAACACAACACATACGCATATGAGTTTTCAAAATAAACAAGAGATGTGTATATGCATTGGAGTCTGATGATGGTTTTGTGATGGTTAAAATAACAGAAAAACAATAAAAACAATTTGTATAACACCATACAACTTACACAATACATACTAAAATGTTGTACATTCAAACAAACACCCAAGCAATCACACACATCTACATATGTCCATACATACATACAACAAACGAGACAATAAAATCATACAAACACACAATTCCCAACAGTCAAGAGAACATACATGTCAGTCAGTCAGTCAGTTAGTTACTCAGTTGCACAGTCAGTTATTCAGTCAAACAGTCATAAATGTTCCTTTTTTTTGTGTACGATCGAGTAAAACTTTATATGCCCACCAGCCAGATTTACGGTACGACTTATAAACAGACAGGCAAGCAAACAAACTATTTGAGAGTCGTTGAGTAAGCAAAAAAAAAAAAATTATAAAATAAAGTATGCTTGTGTTTGTATGCGGACGAGTGTATGTTGATTGAAAACAACTATTCCACATACAATAATAAAAATATATATATATATATATGCATGTATAAATGTATACGAAGCAGAGGAAGGGAAAAAAAACATGAATATTTTTGTCGGTATATATGTGTGTATGTTATCTGTATGGAAAACTGTTTAATGGTAAACTGCAACTTTTGCGAGAACTATAATAAATTATATTAGATATAGAAATTGCAACATTTTAAATAATCTAAATTTAAGAAGAGCTATAAACAAACTAAACTCACTGCACTCGAAATTCTTACAACTCTTAAATAAGAAGAAGAATAGAGCAGAAGAAAAAAACACAATTATAACAAATATTTCGCTGTATTGAAGCGTCTTATGCCTACGCCGTGTGAATATTTGGCGTGCATCACTGCTTCGTTGCAACTACTGTCTACCTCTTATGCATGCGAATGTTCCTAACATATAGAGCATAAAAAAACTTAAAATTTTATATTTATAGGGATTTTTGTTTTGTGGCGGATGTCATTTTTAAACTCGCTCATATGAGAACATCAAGTTTGTGAACGAAAGTATGTTCCGAAGGCACATCAGAGATTCCCATAAACTAAAGTGAACAAAGATGACATCTGCCTCGGTCATTCTCCACTTTCAGACGAAAAATGATGAAGAACAATTTAGAAACTTGAGAAGTGATAACTTAAAAAAAAAAATAGACGTTAAAATATAAAAAACAAATGGCTTTTCTGCTAAAGAGTTCTAACATATGTTTTTTGTCCATTCGCCTAAAGGAGGATTTTCCAAAGTCACAAAAAATTTTCTATTTTCTAAAATTTTGTTAAAATAAACCCCAAAGTATCATTTTCGTATTGTCCTAAAAATTGAAAAGAACTCATTTGAGATGCAATAAAAGAGCAAAAGCTTGTCGTTCCATATCAAACAAAACTTGTGCTATAAAAAGAAAGCAAGAAAGAATATTGAGAAACTGCTTTAAAAACTGCTTTTTATTTAAAATTGTTTTTTACTTTATCTTTTTCGAATCCCATATTTCGGAACCAGTCAAGTCAAGGACCATTTTCCAGGTTTATTTGAGAAGCTCAAGGAAAACAGATTAGATGTTATTCATCTGTCATACGTTGCATTATTTGAAAATTTCACATCAAGCGGCGATCAACTTGAAGGAGTGGGAGGAAGACGTCTAAGTCCCTTAGAATTTTAAATCAAAGGGCATGAAGTCGCTTTCTTTGTTTTTAATTGCAATTATGTCATTTAGCCCATGTAACAGTTTCTGCTACATTTGCGGGTGGGTTGCTATTCGTAAATTAATCAAAACATTACATTGATTGCAGGCTACGAGCAGTATAACGTAGTTAGGGAAAAGATAGGCTCGTTGGTGAGTAACTACATAACTAAATTGTCTAACTGTCAGCAAGCAGAAAATATTATTATATGGTATTTAGGAAAAGGCTGGGCTTGCTGTTAAGCGACCATATTTTCTGGGAATGTGCTGCTGGCTCGCTAAGGTAACCGTACTTCAGGTAGAATTCTTAGCGTGATCTAGGGAAGAATCGGTTATCTAGCAAGTATTTAAATTTCCTAGTTATTAGCTGAATTGACCGAGATACCCCTCTTTGCTTTTATATATAATTGCCTTGCATGACATTATTGATATTTTTTCTTTGTGCTATCAACCATCCTTTATACCTTTTCGAAAGAAAGTGTGTAGGCAAATCCTCTTAGAATTTCAAATTTATTTCCTCGACTTACTTTTTCTTTTGATTTAATTGTATTTTATGTATATTTTTATTTGTTTACAAAAGTTTCAAACGTATCAAGGAAACTAAGTATACCAACAAAAATGTTGCTTTAAATAATGAAAATAAATGAAAACGAATGAGAACAATGTAATGAATGAGAGGGCAACGTTAATACATTGAAAACAGAAAACAGAAAAAAGAAGATATCGAATAGACAAGTGAAGAGCGAGGGAACCACATTATACCAATAATAACAACTAAAGTAAATAAGGAAACTACATACACAGCTTTAAGGCGAATTTTGTACACCAACCAAATAAACGCAACCTATAAGAACTGAAAAATAAATTCTTGCTTAGCAAAAAAGCGATCAAATGCACTACTTCTTTATGGCCTCTACCGATGACTTTACTTCTTTTTCGCGAGTGAGGAGTAAATGCAAGAAGAAAAGAAAACGTCAACATGCTAGAATTCGAAAATTAATGGGTAGAAAAGCAAAAACCTGTTGTCCTATCAAGACTTACTCCCTCTGCAGAGAATAAAAAACAAATTTTGTTTCCGTTCTCTTTCTGAATCGTTTTCGGTTCCTAGGAATAAAGCTACTTAGTTCGAAAAGTCTATGTGTAAAAAAGTACGAATTATATAAAATGAGCAAAATAATTTTATATACAAATTTTAGTTATGTAGTAAAGGCTCAATACATATTCAATCAGCTAATAAAAAAAAATAACAACTCTTGATATAGCGAATTGTAAGGATGAAAAAATAAAAAATTAAAAAGACTTGTACCACTTTTAAAAAAATGATATCAAATTATGGTGATTTGAAATAAAAAATCGTAAAAAAAAGACTTGTTTTACAATTTACTCTGAAACTGAATCGGAGATGCATACGCGATAGCGAATTGACGGCATTTTGCTTTTTTAAGTGAGCAGTTTTCTGCACGACTAACAACAATAAATAAGAAAATGAAATTAAAAGAAAACTAAACGGTAGCATTGGCAATGGAGCAGCAAAAGGCAGACATACTTATATACATACAATTCTACACATGTAGACATTGTAATATCATCCATCGAGTATGATGCGAATGATGAATGTTTGCGTGCACAAACACACTAACCCATGCACATACAATGTATGTTAGAGAGGGCAGCAACTACACACTTAGATGCTATAACATGACTAGCACAGAAACAGAGGTAAGCACAGATAGATGTCTATCTATAAAGAGAAAAAAAAATTTAAAAAAAAAAAACAAATGAAAGCAAGAGAAAAACAAAACAAGGTTTGTGTATTTTATTAAAGTGTTTTATTTGGAAATGTACGCACGTTTTGTTGACGCCACCACAGATACAGTTCTTAAATCAGATAGTTATTATTATTTAGCTTACAACGAATTCATTGGCACCTATCACTCACTAGCTTGGGTTTTATCAAGCACTTTTTTAAACTGAAAGAAAAAATGCTTATTTCCTGGTAACCTGGGCCAACCATTAAAACTAATCGGTTGCTTTCAGGAATTACCAACCATCCGTAAAGATATCCAGTTTATTTGTTGGTTGAACTAAAATTTGAGTACATTTTTCCAAAGAAGAGAATTGCTGGCCGGATAACAATATTAGCACATCATTTTTAGAGAGGAACTATGCAATGAATAGAAATCCTGTACATTTTTTTAATTTGCTTTGGAAAGACTGCCAATCTGATATAAATGAAAAGTCGAAACTGCTTGAAGGATATAAATGTTAGCGCATATTTCTCAAAAATAACTGCTGGCTAGAAAGTCTGGTTATATTTTCCTTGATGGAGGGACTGCTGGTTGAATCAAAACCTGGATACATTGTTTATAGAGAAGAACTGGTTTTCTTTTAACGTAGAGAAGTTGGATGAATAAAGATCGAGGTACTCTTTTTTAGAACTGCTGATCAGACGAAAACATAAGTATATTCTTTTAAACGAAGAGCAGTTGTGTAAATAAAGATCGAAGCACATTCTTTCAGGATGAAACTGTTTCCCAGATGAAAAACTGAGTATGCTATACAGTATGGTAAACAGTCGTGTGAATAAAGATCGAAGCACATTCTTCGAGGATGAAACTGTTTCCCAGATGAAAATCTGAGTATGCTAATTTTAGGTATTACTCTCGAAATTCCCAACTTAAGAAGTCTAGGTAATGGCAATCACCTTTTTCTTTAGGTATAAGCTGTGCTACTTCCCAGAGAAAAAGCAAAAGTCCCAAAAGAAGGTAAAAAGAGCACCTCCTGCAAAAAGGTATTCTGCGCTCTATCTAAGCGATCCTTTTTCACGTTAACATAACGTTGCGTGCGAAAACTACTAGACTGTAGGTACATTTTCTCGTAAACATTAAATCATGATTTTAATGTAACGTTAATGTTGGTAAAGCTTTTTGTATAAACCTTTTACGTAAAAATATTTCATTCTATTCATGTGGGATTATTGGGTATACCGACCCGAACCTTTAATCCATTTAATTACTTCGATATAATATGACATCGAAAATGATTAATTTACAGCTATACTCTGGCGTTGTGATTCGCTCATTAGTCACAATAGAAAGCAATGTGTGTTTTTGTTGTAGTTTTTATGACTTAAATTTGGTGTTTCAACATAATAATAATCTCACGGCAAGACTCTCCAAAATTTAATTTGCTGTACAACAAACCCGTTAAGTCACCAAAAACAACAAAGAGAAAAAATAATTGTGAATTGTGATACCTCAGCGATGTTGCTCAGAATAACACTGTTCATTTCGTTGAAACCTTAAGCAAAATTTTGAGATTGCAATTGAAATATATATAAATATATATATATTCTCGTAAGTTTTCAACAAAAGGAAATTTAAAGCCAAGTGGCTTTTCCTATACAAAACATAGGCAGATAAAATGAATTTTGCTAACCATATTGATCGAAAATGCAAGTACTTTCCAAACTCCCTGACCTTTTTCAGTGCCTGGTATAAAAGTTGAATGTTTTTAATCAGCTGTACCAGGATCGCTGTTATTGCTTTGCGATGAATCCAAGCACGGTATAAATAACAAAGTAGCATAGACACATACCCGTCGCCCCCATTCAACATACCAGGAGAGCAATATACTTAACACTGGCATAATGGGGAAGTGCTTCTAAGAACATAATGGGCATTATCTTAACACTGACGGAAAGCGAATTAATTAATATTTTTTAAAATTCTTCATGCATTAATTAACTTTAAGAACTTTTAAAATTTTTTTCTTTTTACTTTTTTTTAAAATAATTTTTAAGATTTTTGCAATATCTTTGAACGTATCTTTGAACATATTTTACCGTCTTATTCTACTTACTCAGGCGAAGATACTAAAAGGACAAATTTTAAATTAACTTTCGAGATTAAAATTATTTTCATTTGACAAGCAGACAGACAGTTCGAATGGATCGGCTTAGTTAGTTACACACACCCATTACAAAGATTTCTTATAAACTTAATATACCTGCTACTATAGTGGTCTATGAAATGTTCATACATGCATATACGGACATATATAAAAACAAACAATCATGTATATACCGGCAAATATAAACACGACATAGAAACCAATGGGCGCATAGGCAAACAAACATACAGACAAATAGACAGACAAACAGGCAGGCAGACAGACAGATAGATAGACAGACAGAAAGATGGACAGAGAGGCAGGCAGCCAAACAAATCGAATGAAACGTCAAGCAAGTATGTATTGTATTTAACCATCCAATAAACATATACAAGAGCACTTGCATACGCACACGTACATACGATACAGTCAGTTAACAACACATGCTTTGGCGTATCCAAGTCTAACTGAACACAACGCCACATCACGGAAAACCTTCCATTTTCGTGCAATGAAAATTATATGTGGTTTATATACATAAACTCCATGTATATATGCATATATATGTATGTATGTTTATATACGTATGCGTGTTTACTTGCATAAGTTGTATTATACATAAGTTTGCATATTTATATCAAATGAAATTTTACGCAGAAATTGTTGTTATTCTTAGTCAGTGTTATGGTTTTTTTATTGTTTCTGTTTTTGTAGTGGTTGTTGTTGTTGTTGTTGCCATTTAATAGTTGAAAGTGTTGCAAATTGAATATGCAGCTTCAATGATATCTATCAACGAGAAACCAAGAATTGCAGAATAGCAAGCAAATAATTCCCACACATACGCTTAACCGTTAATAGTAAAACAATTGCAAATTCTCTCTCCAAAGTAAAATGTTACGAATAATTTCGTAGAATTATTTAAGATTATCCGACTTTCTGTAAACATTGCATCAATTACGCGAGATTCCATTGCTATTCTAATTTAAAATCCAACGATTATCAGAAACCATCCAACGCCCTAACTATATTAGCGATAATAGAAACGTAAGGGGGACGCTACGTACCAGGACCTTCTTTAAACTTAAAATGTCTTAAGAAGTTCTAATCTATAATCTAGCAATTGTTAAGAACAATTTTTACCACAGAAATTTGAAAACTAAAATGATTAGAATCAATATTTTTAAAGCAACTTAGGGACATTTTCAATAACAAACAATCAAACTGATGGTTGAATTATCTTTCTCTTGTTTTTTTTTTTTTGATCAGCCACTTAAGGAGGAATTCTGTCTGTACGTGTGAACGCGACGGCGGTGAGGACAAATTATGGACAGGGAGAGAGGAAAGAGGAGAGCAGTAATTGTGTATATCCGACGTGAAGAAAAAAAAAATCTGCAATGGTGGGGAAGACCGTTGTCGCCAGGTTTTTTTAAAGGCGGTCGATGCTGTTGAACAGCGATGAGTCGCGATAATGTGTCGTGGGGTACGCGAAAACTTCTAGGACGTATGAATGAGAAAGCCAAGTAGTTCTGTTAAAGGACTTGATAGGTGGATAAAAGTCTTTTATCTGATAGATTATTTCAAAGGTTGAAGTGCGATAAGTCAACGAATGGATGGGACCACTGAAAATGCTGAATAGTCGTCTTAAAGGACTTGGTTCGTGAAGAAATCTGTTTAGAACACTTGCTCTGCTGTACAGAAGAACAATACCGCTCGTGCTATATCAATGCCCAAAAGTATCGAGGGCTTGCGAGAACCACAGTTCGCCTATAACCATCTGAACTCTTCGCAGCCTATAATCCAGGGCCTCGAGAGGAAATTTCGAGATCCCTCTCCCCTACATATGCGAATATCCGCGTCGATTACAACTCTTATCGAACGGTTATCTAGGAAACTCGATATAAATCGCGCGAAATCAGATAAATTTATCTTTCGTTATATAATAAATATATTTCGCGAAATCCAGTTACATAATACATGATACTTATATTTAGCCGTAAGATTCCCTCCAGTTAACTACTAATTGGATAAGAAAAACTCAAAGATAACAACTGATAAAAATATGACTAACATCAGGTAAAAAAACAAATAAAAATAATTTAACAACATTCGATCACAGTAATGGAACAATTAATGAAATGTGCTCACATACGCGAAAAAAGAATAATTAAAAACGAAGACTGCTAGGTAGAAACTTTGTTTTGTAGTTAACCTTCAATTAAAAATAACATATTAAAAATGGCTCTTAATATTCAAGGTTTTAAAATAATGGATCTAAGAACTCAGATCTGGTTGAACTGTAAACCCGATATCATTTTTTTCAGTGCCTAAAAGTACACCATAATTACAGTAGTGAAGTTAACTTCTGCTTTTGGAACTATCTCTTAAGAATCAAATATTCACTCTTTATCGCCGCCCTAATTTAAATACGTAGGCATGAACAAAAAAGAAAGAGGAAACTGTCATATTTGACAGAAATTCCTTAACTGATATACATATAGCGTTTTATTGCAAGATAGAGGAGAGGTCTTCATATATTCGATATATCTATATTTTTACGATATTTTCAAGGATAAAGCTTGAACGAAGAGGGGAAATTGACAGTTTTTTTTAAGGGGGCGCGGGACCGTAAAACGATTTTACTCATGAGAGTGATAAGAGAAACTTGCTTGCAAGCTTTTTTAGATGTACAGAAAGACATCTATTGAGATCACAAAATTTGTGGGCTCTTTGATGCATGCGGTGATGCGTTGTGAACTTTTGGCTCGTTATGAAAGATAATAATATATATTTTCCTTCAGACACGAATCTTATGCTAAAAAGAAAAGTTAGAAACTAACACGTTATTTAAAACCGCCGAGCTAAGCAACGAACATTTTTAACCTTTTAACTGTTGGATGTAGCGAGTATACTCGCCATAAATTGACCATAATGTGCATGCTCTAAAATTAACTATTTGTGATAAAAAATGAAACGTTGCCTGTTGGTTTCTTAAGAACGGGGTCAATTTTTATTTTTGTTCACAAATAAAATTTATTTTATTGACAAACAAGCATAAACGATATAGCGGGACACGGCCGAGCATTTAACGCCCCACCTAACGCTTCGCTTAACACGGTTATTTATATAACGGCTTTTTAAAATAAAGTGTCATATGGGAAATGGTCAAATATCTGATCCGATCTGAACCATTTTCAATAGTGTTCGTCCTTGGCCCAAAACATGAAGGTGTTCCAAATTTCCACAAAATATCTCCCAAATTTCGGCTTGTAGATGGGCAAAAAAAGTAGTAGGCTGATAAACTTAGACCGATGCATTAAGTGGTGCTGATCGGAATAAAAGACGGGTCTATCTTAAGTCCTTCTGAATTTTGAAAATATCCGCAGAAGCTTACCTTGCATCACAATTGGGGTAGGGTATAACACCCAACTGTAAACATACAGTGATACTGTTTACAAACAAAGTGCAACATATTATTGCTCCCTCGCATGTTGTGCATGTTACGCACCAATTCGCTTCGAATATTATTTTTATAACGCCACGAACATCTGCGTGGGCAGGTGTTGATTTCTTTTTTGTGCTTTATTTTAAACTGCTTTCCAAGTGATCGCAAGACATGGGTGGATAAGCGGACGCTCGAAAATGTCTAAATCAAGTCAGAATTTTATATCCTAGATCATGAATATGCATATAGACTTCTTTGACACTCTGAAACTTCCTTCTGAGTGTTGTGATCGAAAAGAACGAAATTTCGTTGCTCTCTAATATTGAATGAGGATAACCTATCATTCTCATTCTCGTCCAAGTATCGTAGGATTATTTGTAGATTATACGGGAAAATGTATGTAGAGGTCTCAACCCGACTGTCTACTAGTCATGAACATCTTTTGATCTTATCATTTTTCTGTTCCTCGGTTCGACCTGCCTCCCCTGAGCATCTTTCTATCTCTTAGATGAACAATGCGTTGGCCTGATCAGCCTATATTTAAGTATCTTTTAAGCTCAGGCCAAGTTTGACAAATCTAAAGGCATACAGCGTCGTTGAGTAAGTACTTGCTTACCTCGAGCGTTTTTTTATTTTACAATGAAAGTTCAATTTTGGCAAAGAATCCACAATAACCTAATCGCGCTGTTAACAAATTAATTTTTACATAAAATATAAAAAGAAACCTAAAGTTAATCGGTTTAAGAACGGAGACGATCCCTAATTAAAGAATTTAAGTTAGTAAAAGGGGAGTGATGCGATGGATTGACCGGCGATTGGCGAATCATAGGCTACTGAGGTCTACATTAGTTTGTTCTTCAGTTCAATCTATACTTGGATCTCAAATAAGCTAAACCGAACTGATGAGATGAATTCTCCGGTGACTGGCTCGTGGGCTACCGTGGTATGCGCAACCTTGTTCTTCACACCACTTGTGTGTGAGTTCGATGTATAATCGGAACTCAAAGTGACGTGATAAGATGGATCACCCGGTAACTGGCTGCTTATAGGCTATCACCTACACCAGGCCAACCGCTTTTCAGCCCAATCCATGCTCGGAACTTAAGTAAGTCAAAGTGAAGCGATGAGATGATTCGCCCACTGACAGACGAGTCATAGGCTGCCTAAGTTTATAGTAGCTTTTCTCATAGGCTACCGAGGTCTACGCTAACTTGTTCTTCAGACCAACAATTAGTAAGTCCAACTTTCTGCCTACCACTCGAGCGGTTAACTCGCCTATCAATATTGTCTGCCTGCCTTACATAAAATAACCCCAAAGGCCTCGCTATTCGAACGATATATTCCAAGCAAAAGCAAACCAAACTCTATCAACATTCTAAGCAAACAATGGCCCAAGCGCTTGTAATTATTAAAAATCCAAGTGATTTTTATCGGCGAACATTTCGCGAACCTACAAAATTCACCTCAAAGTAGTAAATTGCAATGTTTTTTATCTTCCTATCAATATACAAAAAAATTTATATAAACATCATCAACAAAAAATTTGCGATTGTTTTCTCTTTAACTGTATATGAACTCCACTCACACCACAACACTTCATCGCACCACACAATACCATACATTTTAAGTCAACCATTTGACCGAAAAACAAATTAATATAAAATCATTCAGAAAAATTTTGTAAATATTTGTCGTTTTTTTTTTTTTTTTTTTGATAAATATTCGAAATTAAATAGAAAACAAAAAAAAAAAATAAATATTAAAAACTAATTGAAAATATATATTTAGCGAAATGAAGAACAATTGATGTAGATATTTACATACACGTACGTTACGTACGTGGATAGTGAGAAATGTTACATTTGTCGTGTAATTTAAAATTTCAAAATTAAAAGACATTAATCAAAATTCAACGAATGACTGACTGCGTGACGGGAAAACGTTAACCTTGACTATTCTTTACATGCACACTAATATAAATGTGTATGCATTCCGATGGCCATTTATGCAATTAGAGTTCACATTCTCGGAGACCTCATTAACCGTTACTTAAATATTATAATAAATTTTCTTACATATGCTGCTGTTCGCACCAAAAACTACTTAAAATTCATATACGAGGACGACATGGGAAGAAAATGCAAAGTGCAGCTCTATTGAGTGATCAGTAAAGTTATAAAGAGAAGATTAAATAGTTATTCGAAGTAAGTAATCCACTTTTCCTAAAAAATGGCTTTTGATCTATTTTGTAACGGAACTTAGTCTAGGATTTAATGATGAGTATTAAAAGATCCGGCTCAATCACATTACACGTTCCCTTGTCTCCTTTCCACGCATTTCTTGCCACGTGTACTGTTTTCAGTTCATGATTATATAAATTTGTCCCCTGAGCTTAATTCTATAAATTAATGTACGACGGGGGCCGCTCTCAGCACACGAGAAAATGCATTTGTCAGAACTCAACCCACTAAATTAAAATGCCACGGGCACCGTATTGAATACACGATAACATGTCTTTTTGTCAACACTCAACTTTGTAAGTTAAGCTATTAAGACCTAAAAATTAACGGTTTTTATCGCCCTTTTCGAAGTCTTTCGAATGTTAATCATGTTTAAAAGGTGATCTTGCAAACACATTATGCACATATATGTGGCAAATCTAAAGGATGATCCTTAGCATGTTTTTAACATAAACTTAGGGAAATAAAAGTTTTCGACCTGAGGTTTAAAAAAATTCCTCCCAGAAAAATGATTTAATTGATTTTGTCACTTATATTTGTTATCGTTCACGGGATGAAAACCTTTAGTAAATACTTAAAAGATAAAAAATCAATGAATGGAAGAATCGCAGGTTTTTATTAACTATGGATATAATGCTTCATATCCTTAAAAACCCAAGAAGCGAAATAATTGAAGTGAGCAACTAAAATATACAGATGAAAGATCTATAATGGAAGAACCGATTAAATGTAATCGATAATCTGTATTCCGACCAGCCTTGCCTTTATACCGAAAATATCCGGTCTCGAACTTGATGAACCCGTGGAGTGAGTTTTATACTGAATCGGTGAAAGAATGGATGAAGAGAGCTATGAAAAAAAATTGGATTTCTTCTAAACAAGTTATGCGTCCAAGCTAAAAACTTTTCATCTGGCCCCTCGTAAGATGCACACATATACATATTGATTACATATACACTAAATATGTATATATATATATATGGGTGTGTATGTATACAATATTTAACGTTATTAATAATGTAAACTATTTTCTCTATTTCAGTCGTCCGTCCGATGCATTTTAAATAAATTCATTCATTCTCATCCCATCATCTCAATAATGATTACTTTATACAAAAAAAAAAGAAAACAAAAGTAACGCCTCCGCTACAGAAATATACATAACAACAACAATAAGTATGCACACAAATACACCATCTACATTTACATATGCATGTATATATATATATATATATATATATATACACAAGTGTTTATAAGCTTGTATGTAAACGCACATATATATATATATAAATATATATAAATATATATATATATATATATATATATATATTGTGTATTGTAAACAAGCAAAGCAAAAATAAATGAAATGCAATTAAAAATGTGTTATATTTAATGCTCGTCTTGTTGAGAATTTATTTTTTGTTTAATTTGTTGAAATTTAATTTATCGTTAGAAAATTAAACTGTTTGCGTATAATTTTTTACTATTTTTATAATTTCTAACAAACGTTATAATATGCCGACATCTGCTTAGTTTATTGCACCATATATAGTTTTATGAAATTTCTCTATATATGGATCTGATTTTTCTGCTACAATGTGTTATTTCATTATATTTTGAAATTTGTATTTTCATAAATCTTTAACTACTACAGGTGCGCGTTGTTTATGGGCGTACAACGCCTCATTTTTAAACTTGATTTGTGCACCTACACTAATAACGCAGACGTTAAGTTTCTTTTTAACCTTTGAATATAAATTCTCTCGAACGAGAACAATAACAGGACCGTAGGACAGGGCTAAACGAACTTGAAATACTACATTGGTCAAGAATATGAGTTGAGTGTATAAATTTTAAACGCGAAATATCTAAAGCGGGTTGAGAATGTCTGCAAATAATACATGGGGCAATGATGAATTTTATCATTATTTTTGCGGTCGGATCGATTCAATTTAATTTCTGTTAGGCCAATGAATTTTAATTTCATTACAAAGAAAATTAATTAAATTAATGATATTTCCACACAACGGTTGAGGCAAAAAAAATCGAACAAAATTTCTTTTAGGACAATTTTCAATATAATTACATTTAAAAGAATGAAAAAGGGCAGCAGGGTAGTGAAGTACCAAAGACTGGTTATCGCAATTATAGAGTTGAACAAATAAAAATCATATAGTGAGCCACGGCTTACCATTACACACCCTACACCATTTCGCTTGATACAGGTATTCATATAACGGTTTTTCAAAATAAAGCCATATATGGAAAGTGGTCAAAAAGACGATACGATCTGAACAAAGATTGATTATGGTACGTGTAGAATTAAACCAGCAACAATCACTCAGTGGGCCACGGCCGACCATTAAACCACTTTGCTTGATACACTTAATTACATTACGATTCTTCAAAATAAGGCACTATATGGAAAGTGGTCGAAAAAATGATCCGATCTGAACAATTTCCAACATCATTTACCTTTGGGTTTAAACATGTCGGTACATCGAATTTCATCACAATAACTCAAAATTTGTAACCCGTAGGCTGAACACGAAAACACAAGACGAATAGACAAACGTAGGTTGGTATAAAAAAGGTTCGTCCACCATTCTGGATGTTGCATACATTCGCACAAATTTAATATACCTTTGTATTACATGTCGGTACGGTATAAAAACAGCTGACTATAACACTGCCTATCTTCATATGACCAGTAAAGCGTAGTAAGGAAATAATGTACGGTAAAAAAAACATATACGCCACCCTCTTAAAGAAATCGAAAATTATCTTTTATAATTAGCGTTATGACGAAAGATAACCACCATGTGAGCTTTGTGGCCAAATTAAAAGAAGAAATTTGATATAGATAAATACGAAATCCTTAAGGCGCAGGAAGTGGTCCATGCTGAGAAATGCAAAATGCTAGAGCAAAAGGAAAAACCGTTTCTTACACATCACCTCGTATTGCCGCATGAAGGGATTATAAAATCCCTGTCTCCTCTCTACCTAAAATGAATTTCAATTTGAAATTAGATTCGTTTCATTTCAACGATAAAGACAGTTCCTGTCACAAATAGAGGAAACCTATTATCTCGCAAAAATCTTTTTGAACTTAATGGCCCTAACGAATCATTTTATAACTCTTTGTCTGTTTCGCTTTTGTGCTTATTGTCTTAACGTTGGATAAGACCAAGCATAAAACAGACGATTGATTAAGACTTTATTCCCGCTAAATCTTGGAAGCTCTTACTAAGATAACTTTCACGTACCTTATAATGATGCCACTGCTTCATTAAATGATCGTAGCACAATTGACAAGCTTGTATCATCCCCCTGGGATCCATTGGACGCGAACGTGCTGGCCTGGGATGTAATTCATTGAAGATGGGAAAACAAGGATGATCATCACTTTTCTGATCTTTTGAAAACATGATGCTAATCTCCATTAAACTCCCACGTCTTTGTTCCTCTCCACAAGCATAACAAACTTCAGTCGCTGAATTTTTATCGGGCATAGAGAGATCTAAAATACCCACTTCGACGGCTGGAACGGTGGCAGTTGTCAACGTGCTTGTATTTAGATGCGGCGTAGTAGACAATGAGGGCTGCGGTGGCGGAGGTATGGAATTACTCCGACTTACTGAGGTATTGCGTAAATCCAAAACATCATCTTCCCGTGATGTGGGATAATCGGAACTATACGGACTGGGCGGACAGGCTGCATGCTGCTGGTGATGATGATGCGGTGTCGAACTGAGACGACGCGCTTGTTCCACCGGTGAAAGAGCTACGTTCGATTTCGTTGTTGAATGCAAATAAAGTTCGGATTGTTGATGGGCTTGAGGCGTGTAATGCGTTGTTGGCGGTGGTGGCGGTTGTTGTGGTTGTTGAGCATTGTAATTGTTATGTGGCAAAGCATTGGGATAATTTAATTGTCCAATTTTGAGTTTATGATGAGCATAAGAAGATGGTTTGATATTTAAACCTTCATATACCGTTCCAACTGCACTAGCAGGTCTGGAAGAAGGTGAAGTCAAATGATGATGCGGATTTTGTTGAATTGCACTTGCCTCGCCCCTTGATTGCGGACGTCCATGATGAGTAGTTTTTGGCAACGGAGAACTTCGCGTATAGTAGTCTTGCTGCAATGTTAAGGCCGGACTAGGCGAGCCATTACGCGATGTAGATGAATGATGAAAATGTGGTGACTCGTTACGGTAATGTGACCTCTGCGGATGATACGAATTTTGAATATCACTGTAACCGCTTTGCGTTAAATGTTCAGCACTTAAGCCCAACATTTGGGCAGCATATTCCCCTTGAGTTGCAATATCGGCCCCAATGTATCCTTTACCGTCTACACGTTTCATATGATAGATTCGTTGTGAGTGTGGTCTTTTCTCCCGTTCATACGCATCCCATTGTTCATTTAGTGATCGATAACATAGCATGCATGTCAACACATACATTTGATTATTCGTAACTTGCGGCACCCCTGTGGGCGGTTCATGACGCTCCAGAAAGGGAAAATAAGGATCGCTCGGTCTTTGGTAATTAGCACGAACGCGTATATGCTCATAGCCACCTTGACCACCGCATACATAGCACAAGGGTACTACATCCATAAGTTCCGGCCCAACTGAATGATGGCTAGTAGGCCTGTGAGGTGATTCAATAGCAACCGATTGCTGTGGATGGTACTGATGCGGATAATAATGGGCGGCCGGAGCGTAACTACTGTAATGCTGCTGAGGTGTTGGAGTTCTGCAGGGATTTATTACATTTCCACCTGCAATAGGTGGAGGCTCAGCCGGCGGCAAACCCCCTGTGCGTAATTCATTTTTTATATAAGCTTTGGCTTTTTCCATCATTCACAGTAGTTACTGAAACCTGAAAAGCAGAACAATGTGTAGAAACAAATATGAAAATATATTCAATTATGCTGTGGTATGTAATCAATTTTTTTGTATGGCATTGTACCTTGACCTAAATAAAGTCCACAACTGCCAGATGGATGGATTTCAATGAGACCGTAACGGAGGTGTCGTCGCCTTAACGTTTACCGACGTGTTACCAAGAAAGTTCACGCAACATTGAGACAACTAAACAATTTCGCTTATCACACATTTAGGCACTTTTGTTGTTGCCGTTTTATACGCGGTTATTTCTTTTAAAATTGAAAGATGACGACGACGTTGTTGTTGTGATATTGTAAACATTTGTAAAACATCCAAAAATAAACGAACAAACTACAATAGCCTTTTTAAAGCTAAACAGTACGCAAGTAGTTAACAGAGCGCGAGATTTCTGCATCAATAGGCAAACATATATAAACACACATATGCATATACACAAAAATTGAAAAATAAAAAAAAAAAACAACAAAAAAATTGCAACAAAAATTTTGTTATGAAGTGTTTGTTGTTGTTATAGTGTGTGTGCGTTTGTTTGTGTTTAGTTAGCTGCATTGAAAAAAAGAATAATAAAATATGAAGACAAATAAAGAATACAAATGCCACCCGGAGAGTAAAGTTGGGGAAAATATGTGAATGAAGCATATATATGCATAAAAACAAGCAAACACCGCCTCATACAGCAATAAGAGTCCATGTATGCATAGAACCGTTGTAAGGGCCACAAACAAAAACCGAATGCCATTTAATATGGCTGAAGGGACGATGCACATTTCTATATATTAATAATATTGTAATTAATTAACACGAGAAAAAAATTTCAAAATTTAAAAATCGACACACGCATGCACACACATGCAACACAACCATGCACCAAAATTGTTTTATACAAATTTTTAAAACCCACTTTTCTATAAACACACAACACAGTCGTCTTCATTGTAAAATGTCGAGCAGCCAGTCCACTAGTTAAATATTTCAACAGTTTTTATATATATATTTATACGTGTATATATATATGCATGCATATCTATATGTATATATATATATATATAAAATTCCTGGTATATTTTAGCGATGGTTAGTTTTCTTTGGAGGTTGCTATCATATTTTTATAATGCTTGAATTTTTTTAGAAATTCCTGACACGAATATAATTTTTTTTCCATTTTTTTACACTCACTTTCTTTTCGTTTTTGTTTCGTCACTCACGTTGTAGATTTTCTTTAAAAATACTTGTAATTTCTTAATTATCGAACTGCTACTGTTACTCTAAATGTTGTTAAAGATTTTTACATAATTTATAATAACTTCTTTATTATAATTTACAGTTAATTAAAATTTATTTACTAAAGTTTTTCTCTATTAAATTCTTTAATAAAAATCTACGTTGAACTTTTTTCATCGGAATTATGGAACAACAAAGAAGACTACTGCATAGCGCTGCCACATGCCGGCAGTTCGTCCTTGATTTTAGTGTTACCAGTGTTTTAAATGAAACCCAGAGTCGTTAACATATCCCATCAAACATGTTAGAATTTACAAAATCAATCTTCATACCGAAAATCTAAACCATATTTCTTATCTTGTATGCGATTTATTAGAAGAGAAATTTGAAAAATGTATAGTAAATACAAAATGTAATGAGAAAACAACAAAATAAAATAAAAAAATAAGCAGAAACATTATAGTCGGGCAAGGCTGACCATGAGATATTAAGCACCACTTTCTCTAATACATTTATTCGCTCCGTTGGGTGAAAATATACTAAAAACTACTACACATTATATTCCGGCAAAGGCTTTTCATGAAAGCCCTTACATCGGAGGATGCCAAAAACATCAAATGGGTTGATTGAAATTTAGCGAACTAGAATTACTTTCTAAAAGTTTTATTATTTCTCAGTTTCCGTCATAGAAAACGAGAAATTATTCCTTTTCTCTATATAAAGGCTTGCTCATCGCGAAAACCCTTATGTATATTGGACTCTAAAAAATAGACTCATGTTATCAACTTTACCTGCGACTAATTTTGTCGTTAAATTGCTTTAGTGGATCAGTTTTCATCACAATTACTATGCATGGCAAATTTTACATGGAGTCCAAGACGAGGACCAAGAAATATACCCAAGTGTTTGAAATTCCGTGGCCCAAGGTCGGTAAGGACGATTTCTTTGCTAATTTACTTTTATGAACCAATTTTCAATAAAGTATTGAAATGTAGACCTTAATAGCATATAAAGATTCAGTTTTCGTAGGACGTATAAAAAGGGTGAGAAGGGGTTCAATACAGTATCCTGGCCGAATCAAATTTTTCGTATCGATTTGGAGTTAAAGTTCGAGTTTTCTCGAAAAATCTTGAAAATTGCATTTTTTTTTCAAGTAATGACTTTTCAACACAAGGCGATATAAGGGGAGTGGTCGAGAAAGTGAACCTATTCGAACCATTTTCAATTGAGATCTGTAGGTTGAACACAAATATACATGCACAGACATTAGACGAACAGGCAGACTGCGGTATTAGGCTGATTAGAGCAGGCAGACCAGAATCAGAATTATTTACTGAATCGATCGGTGTAAAAAAAGATGGCTCCCGTCCCGTTTTGTCTTGTGGGCTTTGCTAAGCTTGTTTGTCCGCCTATTCGTCTTGTTCTCTTGCGTTCAACCTGTATTTTTGATATTCTGACATATGTTGGTCCAGAAAGGAACAGAATAGAAAATGGCTTGCATCAGATCTTGTCTTGTCTTGAAAAGTTGTTGTATGAATAACTGTAACTATTCATTTTGTGAAAACGCTTTCAACGCGCAGATGGAATCCAGAGATAACCTTCATGTATTCTCGATCAGCATCCTGAATCCTGAATTAAATTGTGTCCGTCCGTGCAATATGTGTTGTAAACATTCTCCTGGTCGCAATAATGAAGCAAAAGATTACAAATTGGGCAGAAACAAAGGGAGTTCTTGCAAGCAGCTTGGCAGATAAATCTATGAAAATTTGGACGCGGATCCTGCAGAAAATGATCATGCCTACTTAATATTATAATGTATTTGCATGTAATTTTTATTTCAAGGCTTTTATAATGCGCAGAAGCAATCTTCAGAATCTGCACACAATATATAAATTCTTGACGCGTTTTAAATTCGGAATGCATATCTGTCCGCTCATCTGTCCGTCCGTCCGTCTGTCCAACTCTGTAGTATCTATAGTAAAAATTCTCGCGTATATTTTCAAAGAAATTTGAAAATGAGCCAAATGTTCCAAAGCGAACACCTACAAGGGGCATATGCCTACGCAAGAGAAACTGTGAACAGCTTTGCTTTTCGCAGTTTTTGTTTGTTACTCATAAAGTACAACACGTACAGTTTATAGATTTCTGCACTTTTATTTTGAAAAAAGAAAACATCGGCCGCGTCCATCTAACCTTACAGAGTAGTCTTCTTGAAGATAACGTTGATGGGTATAAAAAATTCTGTCACTACTAAATATAATTTTCTTACTTATTCTTATATCTTCCGAATATATGTTTAATAACTTTCTCGAATGTTGCTGTTTCATTGTCTTCCTTTGCATGGCAAGGAAGTTGTTGAATGTGTGTGTGTTTTTTTTATGCTGCCAGGATTCCCCGGAAAATTCTGGCCTCTATACTTCGTTATTACGTGATTTCTTCCCTTTGCAAAATTTCAAGCCATCAATCTGTGGACAATTATTTCACTTGACGCGAAAAACTTAACTCGAAGAAAAAAATTAATTTACAAGAAGTGATCCAAGTGCTGGACTAAACAAACATTGGCATTATTATGGCCGTAGAGGACGTAACGAATAAATATGAAGAGTGAGTTTTCGAGGTCGTAAACACTTACCTTAAAACCTGACTTGAAGTAACTATTCTTTATGTGTTTCAAAAAAAAAAAATTGATAGACAGCAGTCTTCCCATGGAACTTTTTCACAAAGGGCACATTCCTATGTAAATAATTGCTTGAACTTGCGCTTGTATACAAGGCACAAATTTCGAGTGTAGAGCTTTTTTTGAATTCATAAGCACTTGGCTTTGAAATGACCTTGATATTGGCTGCCAAGGCGACATATTGAAGGTTTCCCTGAGATAATTTGCTCCAAATAAATTCCATCCGATCTCACTTTAAAGGTCATATGGATTGCATACCAAAACTGATCTTATGATGACGAGATTTTGGCATTTCCCGATAGCCCGGCGTTTTTATGCTTACCATCGAATGGTGCGAGTATGTTCATTTTGTCAAAGCGTTTGCAACACAAACAAGGTAGCTTTAGAGACCCTACAAAGTATATCTATCCTTGATCAGCATTAAATGCTGGTTCAATTTAAGCATGAACGACGGTCAGTGTGCGCAATTTCTGTTACAAGCATTGTTCTGGCTGCAAAAGTGAACCTACGGGTCTTAAATGTGATGGAAACATTGAAAGTCCTTGCGCGCAGGCACGAGCCAAGTTGATCGAAGAACACGCCCACAGTACAATGTAACTTAAATGCGCTTCTGTTTTTTAAAGGCGGAAAACTGGTGTTTTGCTCGTTACTCGCAAACCACAGTTGATAAGCCTACAACAATTTGCATGTACTCTGTGAGCGATGTTACAGTTCCTGTACAAAAAGGGAAGAAATCAGCCATGCGTATCTAAGGTCACGGCGTACCAATATTTCTTTTTTTGTCAAAAATTTTATAACGCCCAGAGGTAGGCTTCAAAAATCCTATATAGTATGTGCATTATCGATCACTGACAAATTCGTAATGCACCCAATCAGGTCCGTCTGCTGAACTGTGTAGTGCCTATGATAAATTTTCTTATGTTAGCAGAACTGGAGTTATCGCCTTGAAATTTGGGCGACTGGCTCAGATCGGGCAAAGGACACGCCTACAACGCCATACAAGGTGGGAATTTTTTTGTGGATATTGTGCTCGATAAAAATTTATACATTTGTTTAATAGAAATAGAAGAAATCTGCCACGCCCACCGAATATTGTAAAATATGTAAATGTACTTTTTTGTCTATTTTTCGTTTTTATAGGATACTTAAGATGGTGGTTATAAAATATTCGACTACACCTGAATATAATTGTATTACTTTCTGTTTCTTTTTTTTTCTTTTTCTTGGTAATACGTGGACGCATAGGTTTGTGCACATGTTAGCAAACGACCATGTCTTATATAGCATAACTGTTCTTTAAGTTCTCTGCCTGAAAGCTTATTTTCAAAGTAATATTTTAACTTGCTGCAAATGGAGTCCATATACATTTTCCCGGTACTTTTTTGACTATGTTATTGCTGCATACATATATGCATACACATACGGTAGTTTTTGACTGTGCTACTATGCAATGAAAGGTTAAGCCGAAAGGGCCTTACTTTTTAAGCTTATTTAAGCTTGCGATCTTGGACTCAGTTGGATGAATGAAGATATATTCATATTCCGATTTCCCTATAAAATCAATCCGATCGAAATCTTTTAAGAATGCAATTATTGTTTATATGCATTAATTAATTTATTTCATTTTTGTTTTTGTTTTTTGTTTTTTTTTTTTTTAAATATTGTTCGGCATACAATTGCACATAATCATAAAACTAAGTTAAGGTTTTATTTTTTTTTAAATTTTGCATTGTTTGGATTTGTGGCAATAATTTAAGATTTTTAAATTAAATGTTTATTCAATTTGTTGTTCTTTGTTCAAATTACACTTTAAGAAAGTGTGTAAATATAAACTATGCGAATGCATATATATATATATACCTGTACACATACATATAACATACGTACATACATATATATATATATATATATATTATATATAGACTCTTATACAAATATATAGATATATAAATATATATATAAACAGTAAAAATAAATACTTATAATAATTTATAAACAAACAAGTTAAACACACAACTGAACGAATGAACGCTCAGGCAAATACAGAAAAATAAATAAAAACTTATTTTAAATATAAAAAGTGAAAAGGGAAAAAAAGAGGTTAAAAAGCAGTGAGCATATGAAAAATGATTTGTGAAAGGCGCGCTGAGAACAAACGAGATAGAAAATTTTAGTAAGTTTTTTTTAAACTTAAATGCTACGTTAAGGAATTCAAGTTACAAACCGTATAATAGTTTTTTGTTTTTGTTTTTTTTTTCTTAAACTTCACTTTAAACTTTATATTATTTTAATGTTTAACTGGGCTCCCATTTATCTAAAGAAACTCTTTTTGCCTGCTGATGTAAATATTAATGTTTTGATCCCGTTTACAGTTAACTGATGGTTGGTTGTTGTTGTCGTTTTCCTTTGCATTCTTTAATTATTATCAAGTTATGGGTACACAAACCCATTCCATGAAGCGAAAGAATAGCGAACAAAACCAATTCTAGGCTGCTGAGGTCACTTTACTTCCCTCCGAGCGTTGCTGTTGCTGTTGTTGTTGATCGTTGTTTGACATAAGATGATTATGTTCGCTGGTAATGGGACTAGGATGTGTACGTAATTCGGGCGGTAAATAGATTTTTACAACATTAGTGATGTTGACGCGACAATTGGGACAATTTTCACATCTGTAATAATTGAAAGAAACAAGACGGGCGTAAGAAAAACTTTTTCAAAAAGTTGCAAACAAATTTCGAAACTTACCTAGCAGCACATTGATCGCAAGCCATAACGTGACAGCAAGGATTAAACATTGTATTAATAGCGCGATCCATGCAAATTTTGCAAGTCATAGCCTCTGAAATACGTGTATCCACGCAACGTTCGATGGCCGCTTCTCGTTCCTCCTTTTCACGTATTACTAAATCCAGTTTACTGGTCATGGATAAGGCGCCATCTAAACTCACACCACTACTACAAGAAGCGGAATCGTCTGAAGCATAACCAGCGGCTGCGCCGTTACCATCATTTACAACACTAACCAGTCGAGGCAAAAGTCTACCAAGGTCATCGGTTACCGTTTCACTTTGTACCGAAGTTTCTATGCCACGCTCATGAAGAACACGTCGCGCCTGATCGTGTACTTCCCGACTGGTTCGTTGTATATCAAATACATAACGTTTACCCAATTCCGTGTCCTCTTTGAACATGGAAGCTATGGTGCCTTTGAGATCACGTGTAAATTGATTAGTTACAACGCCGCGAACTTTATCGCAAACATAGAAAGCATGTCGTTCCGTTATTGAACGGTATAAACCGGCCGCAATAGCATGCTTAGCCAATTTAATCTCAACTTCTCGCCGATCATTATGATCATCAACGTATTCCAATTTAAAAGTACGACGAAATGATTTAGCAGCCGCTATAGCACTGAAAGGAATGCTGTAAAGAGAATAAAAGAAAAATATTTTTTTTAATATTTTTTTCACATATAACGCGTTATGTTGAAAGGTTTTGAATACTTAATAGCGTGCGTAGCCCACTATACTGCTTTCAGGATATTTCAGAATATTTTTTTTTTTGCAGAGCAAAGCCGGATGATCATGACTACCATAGGCTTGTCCTAATTGCAATATTTACGTCCTCTAGTATCTCTGTTGGGTATACGACTTAACGTATTACAAACTCTTAATGAGAACATTTTTTCTCTTTCGGCGGATTTCTTCATGCTCTCAGGTTAACTTATAATTATCCCCGATTAAAATTCTCTAGCTCAAGTTTTTTAAAATTGCGAGACAAATTGAAAGACAAACATGATGTGCCTATGGTTTTCAGTTAGAAGGTCATTCTACTTGTGGTAAAAACGTATGGTAGGTAGATTGTGGATGTATGCAACATCTAGAAGGGCTAGGGTCGATTTTTAATATACCAATTGCTTCAGAATCACTTTTTGAATCGATTTAAGCTTGTCAGTCCGTCCTGTTTTCTTGTGTTCAACCTACAGGCTCCAATTTTTGATATCTCTGATGGGACCGCTTTTTCGATAACTTTCCATATAACGCTTTATTTTGCAATATAGTTATATGAATAACTATAGGATGGTATGGTATGGGTATTTAATGGTAGGCGCTGGCCGTGTACAGTATTTTTACAAATGATATCACCAGCGACATAAAAAACCACAAATATGCATAAATCATGTCGTAAACAAAGGTCTACTGTAAAATAATAGACCCTAAAGAAAATGTGATCTCTTCTTCTTGCTCCTGATTAAAATAAGTTTAAAATGAGCTTTACTTTCAATGGCGGGGCGGTAAGGGGATCTTATAATAAACGTAACTCACTTATTTATGCTATCTCCTATAGTCACTTTAACACCGTGCGCTCCAACCGCTATATCACATCGTATCGAGCTTTCGTTGGCTGTGACGCCACAGAAAATTTCTTCACCATAACCGACTAGATCTTGGATCTCTTGTAAAAGCCAATATTTTGCTGATTTTGCTGGCATTTTTAGAGTAAATAGTTTTCCATGTTCGACAGCGATTTGTCGTAAAAAATCATCAGGTAATTCCGAGTTTTGTTCGTTAAAAGGCCGAATCAAATAGTCTTCATAGATTCTTAACGGTGACGATATCAATAATTTCTCAATAGTTTCATTATCGTAGGCAGGTGAAGTATTGGTCGTATTGGCGGTAGAAGATGATGAGGATGTGTTAGTGGAATTTGAAGAATTTGAACTGGTTTTACTATCGTTACAAACTTTGGTATGGGTTTCGTGGGAGTAAGCAGCACCGCTGCTATTAGCCGTCGCCACCGCTTCCAATGATAAACGCGAAGTTGAGGCCAAGGTTAAACTATTGGCTGCATATGAGGTAGATGCCTGGCAATGAACATTTTCAATATTTTCCACAGATTTTTGCTTCGATAGGCGACGCTTTTTAAAGGACAACACGTGCTCTTTATCTTTTCCAGTTTTATGCGAACATTGATTATGTTGTTGCTGCTGCTGTTGTTGTTGTTGCTGTTGTTGCTGTTGCTCTTGTTGCCTGAGTTTTTCTTGTTCTTTACGTATTTTCATCGGACATTCACACTTGAGAGATGCTTCGGTAAAACGTATACCATCCGCTTGGCACATTAATGCCGCCAGCTTGGCAGCATTCGTCCAATTCCGAGCATTTAAGCGACCTTCAAGTAAATCAACTTTCGCTTGCATGTAAAACAAGTTACGAGCGCTCTCTTGCAATATAAAGTGCACGGGTACCCAGAATTTAACGCGCAACGCTAGCATTAGTTGTATGCCACTGCCACTACTATCACAGGTTAAACGATTACGCAAATTAATCCATTGTCGTGTACGCGACTCTTTCTGAGTCGGTGACCAATGTTCTAAGCCGAAATATTCCATTTCGCAGATAATACCCAAAGCCTTGCAAACCTAAAAAAAAGAAAATAAATAAATAAAAAATTATTGAAAAAAAAAAATAATTTATATATATATATACATACATAGAACAGACAGAATCTTTAACTGCTATCAAGGTCAAAAAGCAAACCTACGCACACACACACAGCTTAAATGCACTTAATATCCTTTTGCAAACTGTAGGCGAATAAATGTTTGTAACGGAATAAACGCTATGAACACAACACTTATCGCAGTACACTGTCGTAAGCGCGCTTGGGATAAGTGTCACCTACCCACCAGCCTCCTCCCCTTCTCATTCGCACACACACACTCATTTGTTTTTCTCTTCAACAACAACCTTTTAAACACAAGCTCTTCTAACTTTGTCGAAGTGATGAAAACAAGAATAAAAACAACAACAAGAACAACAACAGAAGAAATATCAACAAAGTATAAAATTATCAACGAGTTATTTAAGTGGTTCCCCCCCTCTAGTAGGATCTTATCTTTCTTTCTTTTTTTTTTTCTTTTTTTTTCATTCTTTTCTTTTTTCATTCTTTTAGTACATTTCTCTCTTTGGAATATTTTCAAAAACTAAACATGTGAAGGCTGCGTTCTACAAATCACATAATGTGGTGGTTTTGTAAAACCATAATCATAATAATGCTTACTCGTTGGTACTGAAGCTGACTATGACATGCCCAAGAGTATTTTATTTTTTTTTTTTTTTTACTTTTATTTTGCCATAACTGTAATAGAGCCTATCTATCGAAAGTGCATCCATTCCTAGTGCTGGAATAACATCAAGCACTGGTTGTATTACCGCAATTTAAATATCAACAATGAAAAAAAATCCAATGACACGATAACATTTGTTCTAAAAAAAAAAAAAAAAAAAAGAAAAAATAATAAAAAAATAAAAACACAAGAATTAAGGAAAAACATGACACTATTGGCAGAGCTTTATGGCGGCAGGCGTCGGCATCAAAATATTGATGCAAAAAAAAAAACTGAAATTTCAATTTAATGGATTTTTCTTGTTTTAATATTTTTCTTTTTTCCCACATCATCATTTAAAGCATCGTTTCCATGCCTTGGGAATCAAATCGAAATGAATTTTAAATGATACGTTATGGCAGCGGCATTTAATTATTGTAAATGGAGCGAAATAAAATAAAATCTTTTTTACGAAATATTATATTAAGTGAGGAACTCCCAGAGCGCGGTACACCTTACTACAGGGCAGGGAAAAAGGGATTTGTTGGCTAAGAAAATTGAGTAACCAAATGCAGTCTTGATTTCCGTTTGGAGTCGCTTCTCAATGTAATGACGCAATCTGTAAAAGCATATTTCGGTTTCGAACTTTCGAAGCAGTCGGAAAGGGTAGAGGAGTAAGGCATCAATGTTTTGGAAGATTAAAGGAGTAATACAGCAATGTTTTGGAAGGGTAAAGGAGTAAGGCATCAATGTTTTCGAAGGTTAAAGGAGTAAGGCAGCAATGTTTTGGAAAACAAAAGCCTTTTTTTTTAGTAAATTATTTTCCAATTTTAAGAGGATAACTCAATTCTTTCATTAATAGGATGCAAAGTTCTTTGGACAAATATGCAAAAAATGATTCCTTATCAAGTCGAAAGCATCGATGCACGTAAGTGCTCTTGAAATGGAGAAATTTGAAGTATTGTGCTATGATTTTTTAAGACATTAATCGTGCCTGGCGGACATGGTCCTCAGAGATTTCCATCTATTTTTCAAAACTCGAAAATTTTTTATTTACTTAACCTTTTTGTCAAAAGTCCTTAATTTCGGGAAAGAAAGAAGAAGGGATGGGAACCCAAACCCATCTTTTAACTGCTGGTTGACTAAAGATCTGTATTAAGATCTTCTTTTTTTAATGTTTTAAAAATTCCGAATGTTGACAAATTTCTTTTTTTTTCGGCCGTAAGCTCCACTTGTGTTTTAATTTTTTCTACATGTAAAGAGAAAAAACAGTAAAGGCCTCAAAAAGTAGTATTGTATTCTTTCTCTCCGTTTTGTAATCTATTCAGATCCTATTATCTATGCGGTAGGGGCTATGCAGGGTATGGTAGGGGGAATGCACGGTGACTTAAAATAAACGAAAACTACCATGTCATGGATGATTCATGTACTTCGTATTGAACCCACAGATGACAGTTTCTGAGGTACACCGTCTCAGAACTTTTTCTTTTTTTTCACTCATTCGTGCAATGGCGACCAGAAAGAAACAGAGAAAGATAAAGAGATAGGGAGGTGGCCGAGTTCTGCGAACTTTTCAAGTAAACTGATAACTAGGAACAAAATCCTAAAATTATTGTATAAGAAATTCGTTTTTTGACGATTTTGTTCTTATATGCAACCAACCTAACGCATATTGAAAAAAAAAACGTCATGATACGTAAAGACTTCATGACATGAATCATTTAAGAATCAAATATAATTCACATATTTTCGAGTTTAGAAGTTTATGTGCAGCATGACTACTTGTCAATATGCTCTCTTCTTCTGTCGTAAATAATAAAATTAACTGGATCCTTAAGTGTGCTTATCAATTCAAAATTCTTTGATAACCACTTAAGAGTGCATTTGCAACAATAGAGATGAATATGTCTGGTCTCTATGGTTATATATACGATATCAAAATCATTAAGTATACTATTAGTAGTGCATATATGATATCAAAATGATTACGTATTTATACATTATACCCTATACCACTTATACAAGTTACAAAGGTGTGTTAAGTTCACGCGGATGTATGCAATGTCCAGAGGGACTTGAGACAGGCTCGACTTTTATTACACCGATCGATTCAGACTCACTTTCCAAAGTTTTTCTGTCCGTCTGCCCACCCAGAAGTGTTTGAGGTACACCCATCGGTCGTTTACTATACCGTTCCATTCACTTTCGAAAGCTTGTCTGCCCGTCTGCCCATCCAGAAGGGCTTGAGATAGATCCACTTTTTACTATACCGATCGATTCAGAGTCACTTTCTAAATCGATAGGAGCTTGTCTGCCCATCTGCCCATCCAAGAGTACTTGAGATGAACCTATCTTTTACTCTGGCGATCGACTCAGACCCTTTTTCTCAGTTCACTTTCTAAATCAATATAAACTTGTCTATCTGTCCGTCCGTCTGCCGAACACAAAAAGCAACCGAAAAGCCTTTTTCTTGTATTCAAGCTAAAGGTCGCAATTTAAGAGATACTCTGCTGAAATTTGGTACACCGATGTATCTTGGCCAAAAGGATGAAAGATATTGAATATAGTTCGGGTCGGAAATTTTTCCTTATGATATTTAAGGTATAAAAAAAAAAGGCACTTATATACAGAAAAGATAACACATAGGTAAAGGACGGTGGTGCTACTTATGCGGTCAATAGAAGTACAGTTACATCCAATAAATACTTTTAGATGAGTTTCTAAGAGTTTTTAAATCAGCTTTATTTTAATTTTATTTATTTTTTTCTTAGTTTTTCAATTTATTTCTCGTTCATTTTTTTTTTTTTTATTTACATTTATATTTAATGTTAAAATTCTTGTTGTTTTTTTTTTTTATATAGATTTTCATAAAACTTTCTCTTTTACAAAAGATGAAAACATGAAATTGGAAATAATCCAAAAAATTGTGCTGAAAATGCCAGAAATGAAAAAAGAAAATAAAATAAAAAAACAATTTATAAAATGCATTTTATTTTACAATGTCCTCCATAAATTCAATAACCTCAATATTGCTCAATATACATTTCGCCACAATAAGCAGCAGCAGCAGCCAGCACATGAACTGAATGGAAGGTATCACTAAATGTATTTTCTTTGTATAATAATTGATCATATTTTACTCGACTATGAAACAACGATTACAGAGGAATAAAGATTATAAAATATCTGAAAAATATTTAATTTATATCTGGCGGCGTAAATGTTTATTTTTTTCGGGGAATCATTGAAAAGTTGTAGCTATGTTGTATTATAATGAATTTCTTAATTGGCCTTTTTCAAGTATATACTTAACGCTTTTTTGATTAAACTGATCAGAAGTAGAAAATATTTTAATTTCTATTTTCTGTTTTGATTATTCCGGGTATTTTAATACGGGCAAGTTGAATGCCAAGCAGGTAAATCAATTAATCAATCAATCAAATCAGTCGACGCAATACCCCTGCCGCCCCATACCCACGTGGGTAAGAGTCACTTTTACCAAGTCGATGCTTGCGCATTCTTATATCTCAATGCTGTTTGACTTTACCTGCACAGGCGGTAAAGACATAACATATATCGATTGAGCACACATCGACTAAGCTGCGGCCACTCCTTACCTTGTTCTCTCTTTTCCCACTTCTTACACGTTTAGGAGAACTCCCTTGGGTGATTGAACAAAATTGAGTAAGCGTCACTAACTCTCTGTTTCCGCTTTTCCGATTTTTCTCATCAGACAGCGATTTGGGCACCAATTTTGTATACTTTTTATTCCGATATAACCGACTGCTTGGAAGCTTATACAATACAAAGGATCACTTAGAAGCTCCTAACCTCTTTTGATCAATTCAAGCGATTCCTTGGAAGATTCCGCACAAAAAAACAAAAGGGGATAAATAGAGTCATGGCGGTTTAGCTCAAAGCTTTTCGCTAAGGATGCCTGTTATGTTTGTTTACGAATTCGCATCACAAAATTTTCCCCGAACTTAATATCGCTTTTTAAGTAAGAAACAAAAAAATTTGTCTAGGGGAGCCATCAACATCTTCTATGTGTATCAGCTAACTTTAATATGGCATTTTCTCTAAACTTTAATTTTCTTATGTAATATATTAAGGATTGTCGCCACCCAGGCGAAATCATTTGTAATAAAAACGTCGAATGAGAGACAACTTAGCTATTCTGTGCAAAAGCATCCCATCAGAATTAAATCTTAAGAAATGTAACTAAAATTAATTTTGATTGTCTTCACGAAAAATAAATCAATAAGATTTTCTTGTCAGAATCCCAGTCTTCATTTAGGGCCGTGTTTTGGGTCTTCATTTTAATTCAATAATATTAAGCATAAGACACCGCGAGCCGCTTTAAAAGCTAATGAACATTCATACTGAGATCTTTATTGGATGATCTTTTGTGTAAATATGTCATCACATGTCAAATAAAGCGCTTTGATTGCTTTTGCTGTCCTGCACACGTTTTGTGAAAGAACAAGAATAACTATGGTTTGGAGAAGGCTGAGGCTATACACATACATAGTTACAAGCCAAACTTGTCATGTATGCGTGTAAAACTTGCTGCTTTTGTAACGCGTGTAAATAAGAATAACAGCAAAGGGTTCTTCTCTTTTTTTTTCTGCTCCTTAATTATGATTACGTGCAATACAACACAAGCATGATTAAGTGGTATTCCTGCATAGGAGCCTGCAGAAGTTTATTTATTACCCTTATTACGTTACGTACAAATGAAGTGGTTCAGCCTGTCCTTATGGAAAATGCATATAAGTCATGAACGATGACAATAACCTTTAAAATGTCACGTATCACGTTGTATCACTTTTATCGGTAGATAATCATAACCGCAACAATAATAAAGACGGTAAGGGCAAGAATGTATATCCCGCACATGCACACACAAACACAATCATAGAAAACAGAAAATTATACCGAAGTGGGAACAAATACCAACAAATTTTACTCAAATGCTTATACATTTCGCTTTAGTTCATTTGGTATTTATAGGCTTCAGCATTATTACAATGCTAGCACTCTCCTATAGCAGTAAATTGTTTTCCACCGGCCTTAATTTATTTTGTAGAGAAAAATAATAAAATAAAAAAAGCTTAAAAAAAGAAACAACATTAACAACAGCCATTAATGCGATCACTCGTAGAACGCGTGCCACTAAGCACGTTACGTTTTCGAAATGTAAAGATATAAAGACAGAAAGCGAGAGAGAGAGAGAGGGAGAGGGACGTAGAGAGATATACGTGTAGATAAAACTAAAACAAAATTGAAGAAACAGAGAGTAAGGAAAAACTATACAAAAAAAAAAAACAAAAAAAGCCCAATAATTTTTTTTTTTGCTTTTTATCTCTGTTTCTAAAAATTAATTTACCCTAAAAGATTATTATTAATTATTAAAAGTCGTATTATTTTACAATTATCTGTGTAGGCATTAAAAGAATTAATAACAGAAAAAAATATATGTAAACAAACTTCTCTAATAACTTCCTATGACAAGCGAGTTTGCAATGTGAATGATTTTTATATAAGTAACAACTATACAATGAATGTATGTACATGTGTACAAATGTGTGTATACAAATTTTAATATACATATCTAAACGTATGTGCACGCATTCGCTACACATTATTAAATTAAACACTCGGTCGGTGTATTTATTTACGATGACGATCTCAATGAAAACAAACGTGAGCAACAGCGATCAAAGTCCACATTTTGTTTGGGTCGTGGTCCAAAGTCCAAATCAAAAAACAAAACATGTTTTCGTGTTTTTACGTTCACGTATAAGTGAATGTGTTTGCGCGAGCATGTATGCGTGCATATATATATATATATATATATATATATATATATATATATATGTGTGTGTTATTACACTGCTAATACATTCTCCCTAACTAACACTATCTGACTTACCTACTCAAACAATTTGGTTTTATCTCTACTTGGTTTTTGCCTTCTTTTTTTTTTATTTATTTTTTCTTCTCTTCGAAGAGGAGACTCTTTTTTTTTCTTTTCACAAAAGCTCTTAAATTTAATATTGAAGCTATTGAATTAAATTTACAGTTAAGTTAAGACATGAACATATTCATTCGCTCACTCATCCACCCACCATTTTCCCTTCCCCTCTCCGATAAAATAGACTTCTATTCAATTATCATTTTTTATTTATATAAAAGCATTGAAGAGATGCAGTAGAAAGAGTTGGTTAAGAGCTCTCTTCTCATCCATCCTCTTTTTGCATCTCTCTCTCTCTCTTTTTGGATATATAGTTTCTATAAATGGCTCTGTGCCTGTGTATCATGTCTGCTAAGCATGCAAGCAATCATCATTTTACATAAGCACACATCCACATTAAAGACATGATACATGATGAATGAATACACAACCGCGATCACTATATGTAGATGAGTTTGCATATCTTTTTTTATATCGAAAAAAAGTAAAAATAAAACTATGAAATACAGCTGTTTTCCCGTAATAGTCTCATTATTAATTTCAGAAAAAAAAATGAAATAAAAAATTCTTACGTTTTCCTAAGAAATTTTGCAAGCAAAAATAATTATTTAAAGCGAATCTAGTATTATTTATGTAATTAGATTTTAATTGTAAGATTTAGAGAATCACATTATTTGAAATGTAATTTAAGTTTATGATCGACGCCAGCTTCTCAGAAGCAAGATACGACAAAGGTTTGCCGTGCATTCACTTAGAAGAAATAAATACAATTTTCAAAGTATTTGAGAGTTTTCTCCAGGAGTAAGCAAAAAATATTTTATCCTATTGTCTGTTAGTGAATCGAAACCTCCCACTTGCGGCCTTGTCAACTGCTTTTCATCGCAGAAACATTCAAATATTAAAAAATTTTATACTTATATTGAATCAAGCCTCATGTTGATCAACCTTTTGTGTTAACTTCTTAGTGATAAGCTAACTGTACTGCGATCCAGCTGGAGACAATATAAGGACAAATTTTATTCAATATCGTTTTCGCTCCTTCCATGGAAACATAGGCCTGTTCATCTAATAATTCTTTTACTAACAGATTGTCTAACTACCGTATCTGTTATATACCGCATCCAACATACGCTTTGCTCATTATGCAATTTTAATAGACATTTTCATGTTATACGTCTCCACGATGTGTACTCAATATCTTTTATCACTTTTTCTATGATTATTGATTTTCCTGCAATCAGTTAAACACCTTTTCGTTTTAATTGATTTGATGCTATAAGCTATTTGCCAGATGTGATCTTAAGTCTTGAGTTTTGAAAAATTTCTGTGAAAAAATTTTTAGAAAAAAAAAACAAAAAATATTTGTCGCATCTGTTTGCTGAAATGCTGCTTGCAGTTTCTATTATTCATGTCCGAAAATATGCTTTGTGTTTTGTAAAGGATCTGGAATTCATGGAAGGCTTTTTATTTTAGGCCCTGTTTACCTTTCCATACCTCAATGATTCTTCATCGTAATTAACAAGCAACGTAGTTTGACTTACGTCAATCGAGTAACAAAAGATCGATCATTAGCAAGAGAGAAAACAAAAGTATATATAATGTAATAAATATAGCAATGCGACACTAATAATAAGGCCACTAAGAAAGTTTTAGAATGATATTTATTATATCCTTCTTAAACTGAAATCCCTTTTTGCGTTGTAAATAACTCTGGTCAACTGGTCTTTACTTAAACAGTTATAAGTAAACAATAATCGTACTAATGAAATGTGTATCGTATTTAAGGGTACGAAACAAAAATCAAGTAATATTTTTAATCATTGATTCTTTAAGCATTGCCAGCTATGCTATAACCGAAATCACTTTAGTTACATAAAATATATGATACTCTGGTAAACTAAAAAATATTAAAGATTTCAAATATTTTTATTATTTCATTTACTATGCATAATTATAACCGTCCCATAACTATAATCGTCCTATTCGATTAAAACTTAAAATGTATGTCATAATTACGGACAAGAAAATGCTAAAAGATAATGCGTATTTTTGAATGGAGAGAGAGAGAGTGAGCAATTTTTAGGCCCACTTCAAGAAAAATTTTAAATAACTTAAACTCAGATTTTTTGTTTTTTTGTTTACAATATCAGGTAGAGAGAGAACTTAATCGTGCGACGCATTTTTCTTGAAATTTTTATTAAATGTTCAGATTATTTTTGTGTAGCAGCACGATTGACAACAAGTAACAACCTGGACTTTAGAAAAATAATATTCTTCTTTAAAAGTAATTGTATAGATTTAAATCTGACTCATCCTCTCATTAGTTTGGGGTTATTTTAGCTGTGAAATACCAGAAAAAATAAATACTTGAGCAATTATATGAATCAGGCATTAATCTGTCATGAAAGTTCGTTTTCAGTGAACTTTTAAAGCAAAGCTCAGATCGTAAAATGCAAGTTTCGCTCTGTCTTTATGCACACACACACACATACACACATAAATATGTAATTTTTTTCTGTGTTCATGCCTACGTTAACACTCACGCCTGAATTTGCATTGTGCCCGATTTACTTAAACTTTACAGGGAAAGTCGGCAAGTGCAGAAGGATTTGTAACCAGGTGAGCTAATGAATCATTTCATGAACTAAAGTCATCATAATAGTCTAAAATATTGACATTGGGAGAGAGCAGACAATTCTCTTAGTAATGTTTATATAAAATGCTAACTAAAATGTTCTTTTAATGTGCAAACATTTAATCCGTTTCAGTGTACCGCGGAAACAACAACATATTTCACATAAGAATAAACATCTAACTAGAGGTGGAGAGGGCGGAAGGGGACGGGGAGACTTTGACACAACGTTTATTAAAGAGCTTGTAAGAGTCGTTTCAGGCTCCAATTTGCAGAGTAGCAGATTGCACTTCACTTGAACTTCATACCGTTGCATTTCACACGATCGCAATGCACGCAATCTCATTTTACACGATTGGAATTTATACGCTTATCCAACGCCTTTCTCTACCGTGTTAACCTACACGACTCTCTCTCTCTCTCTCTTGTTGTTATTCTTCCCTTTGCTTGTTTGAAATCTCGCATTGCGAATAGGAACCGGCAACGCTTCGTTTTTTTCAGGAAACTTTATCTCATTTTGCATTTTTACAAACGTAAACTAGAATTCTCAACGATTCTTAATTGAAAACTCTTTTGCTGTTTTCTACGACATGATCTGTGTAAATTAAAGCATATGTGTAAATAAAAGATAAAAAAATGTTAAGAAAAGTTTAAGTTTTACGCTTACTTGCCTATAAAGAAAAAAAAAACCCTATAAAACTTAATTTGTATAAATCGTTTTGTTTTAAAAATTTTCATTTTACCTCCCACCCCTGTTTTTTTTTCATTTATTCACACATTTTACCGCTGATGTCATCAGCCGTACCTTTATCTTAAATAAAAGAAAAAAATTTGTTTTTTTTTTTTTTTAAATGTAGCAAATATTGTTTTCTTATTTGTACAAAGGCATAAAAAAAAGCTCAAACAAGCATACACATATACCCACACACACACACACACGCACACAAGAGCTAATATAATAAACTTTGTGTTTTTTTTTGCATCCATGCCGCTAAAATACTACAAAATATGTGCGTATGTGTGTGCGCATATAAAGATGCGAGTATATGTTTTTGTTTGGTTGGACTTTGGACCCGTTGGTATTTCATTTAAGAGTTGTTGTGCCGCAAAATAATTTGTATTATTGCTGCTGTTATTACCCCCTGTGTTGGTTGGCTAGTGCTGCTCTGGTTGCCATGCTACGGTCCTATTATTCAAGCGTTACTGATGGTGACGTTATTGTTGTTGTTGTTGTATTTATTTCTCTTTTTTTTTTTCTTATTATTTCTTATTTGTTTATACACATATCATTATGGCTGTTCCTTTGCAGGCTACAGCGCTGCTGTTATTAATTGCTTCTGCATATAATTTTGATAATCTAAAAAATATTGAGCTTTATATTCATACATGGGCTTTACATTTTAAATTTGTGTAAACCTGAATGTTTGCGAATTATCGTACACTAAAAGTTTAACATTTATTTTTCACTTTTCATACGATCACCTTAAAGCTCAATACTTTTAGTTAAGTTTAAAGTATATTAACAAAGTATTACATAATAAAATAACAAAAAAAGCAGTTAGGCCGCTTTTCTTAGCACTAAAGAGAACAAGAAAAAACAAATCATCAACAACAATAACACAATCATAACAAAGCATAAACATTTTACGTAATGAAAAGAAATACAAATGCTTCGGATTAAGAGCATTTTTTAATTATGGCGAACTTAAGTTTTTATTTATTCTATAAATTTTTTATAATCACTGCCGAAGAAAAAGGCTAAACTAAATTTTTATTCTTTTGGGTCAGGTACGAACAAACAGGTCTCATTATATTGTTTAAAATTATTTATTAAGGGGAAAATCAAATTATGGTTAATTTTTTCTTTCCGATAATTTGCGCTTGCGCACCCATTTGCGATATCTCATGCTAATAAATGTTACTGCTATTGAAACGCTTAATATTTTTTAGACAGCACAATATCTATATGCATGTATATGTACATATATATATAGATACGCATATATATATATATATATATATATATATATATATATATTGATCAATTGGAAACTTGAAAAATATATATTTTTTTGAATATGAAGTTTCACACGCTATGTCGATCCGTCCGTCCATTTATTGACTTGCCGTCTTTTAATTACATTCTCTTTCTTTTCTTTTTTTATATTTAAAAAATTGTATTGACTTTACATTTTGTGTTTATATTAATTATTTATAGAAAACATGCTCAGTAAGTATTCACTAGAAATCAAGGGTTCACCACCAAGGTCTCGAGTGGGGAAAACATCCACCAAAGCCCAAGACTCACTCGATACTAACAAAACCGTTACATGTAAGTGACGTCGAGCTGTGCTAAGGAGCGACTATATCACAAGTATAAGACGATTTAAGACGAGACTTATGTACAGCAAGTTGTGAAATTCAGTAATGATTATTTATTATCTAAGATTTAAAGGTCCTTCACGATTGATTAAAAAAAAAAACATTGCCGAGACAAACTACTATCATATTGATGATGACGATTAATGAAGCGATCGAAGCGACCTGGGTACTTTAGCAAGTTACGAAGTTCGTAAACAGTGCGTTCGTTGTTCGGCTTATATAGCGACAGGAGGTAAATTAAAATTTTCATGATAACGGTTCTACTTTAAGTGGATTAAAATCGTTTACTGTTTACTGTTTAATGAATTTATTCTTCTGAGTATTTTGAGGTCCTAGCGGGTACAAGAAGAAGAGCCGGATTGTCTCCATTTCGCTCTAAATAGCGTAGAGGTTCTTGTTGTTTCTATAAGTAAAGCGGTTTTGATCTGAAGTGCATATATACTCAAGACAACAAGACATCATTTTTCTAAGGTATATGTCGCCGATTTTTAAAGAAATACATTCTTAGTCAAGTTGAACCATTCGTTGATATGATCTAAACGTTTTTCTTGATCTCCGAAACGTCAACGATTAAAGTCCATTTGATCCCAAAGAGGACTTACTTCGCCGTAACTAGAATCTTGATAGAACGAAAAAATTTGCATTTACTTGAAATACTTCCACAATTGTATATGAATTGAATTCAACTTTCTATTCTTTTTAATTTTTTTTGTTCTGCTTTTCGGGCTAAATCTTTTTATTTGATTTTCATTTATTTATTTGTTTGTATATGAACGCGAACTGGTTATTATCTGTAATCGTAATCCTTGAGCTGAGGGTTATGCAAATCAAAATATCTTAATATTTATTACCACATTTATAATAAGCATTTAAATAAACACTAAAAGCAAGAAGAGCTTTAATCGCCTTAGGGCAAAATCTTCGATAACCATCAGCAAAAGTAAATGTGTGAACAATATGTGATACTCTGTTTGTTAATTATCGATGTTAGTGTATTCGATACATTGTTGTTTTCAATTTTTAAATAATTCTGGTAAACATTTGTAGTCAATTTTCAGCCCAAGTATATATATATTTTTTATAGAAATAGTTACAAAATTTCTTAAAAATTTTGAAGGTTTTTCAGTTATTGGGGGCGAAATTTCGAAATTTTCTTGAAATGATCGTATCGCTATTTTTAGTATTCTCTTCGTCATTCACTCACTCACTCATTCGTCTTCAGTTTCACTCCGGAAAAACAAACCCAAGGGCGCAATCAAATTCATCGCAATTCCTTATAAAGTAAATGATATGTCACTTATGTTAGGTCATTCGACTTGTCCGGGCTACAAGCATACCTATTAACTTTGTTTCTTAAGCACCTAACATTCGTAAGTGTAAACATCTCAATCTAGTCACAAACATACCGTCACACCGTCGCGAACCTTCCACTCCTAACGTGATGTCGCAATGAAAACTAACCAATGAAAGCAAACCGCAAGACATCACCAACGAGACAGGCGGGATGTATCGATAAATTGTAACTGAATTTTAACTAAACTTTAATAAAATTTAAAGTAAATATTCCTTGCTATCGAATCGAATTTATGGACAGACGGACTTTACGGTATCTTTGCTGCATATCTTTTCTGTGCATGCATTAACTTGACTTTAAAAAGATTTATTTCATCGCATTTTATTAAACATAAGCGTAAGCTATAAAGCGTCAGACCAATGGCCAGTACATTCAACTACCCCTTCTACCTCGGAACGATAGGGATGTTAACCACTCTCTATGTGCAGGTTTGTGCGCCTTCGAAAAGACATTAATAAAGTGAAGACATTTTCATATCCTTGAAGGGATAATTTATGTAATAGTTCTCAATAGTTGCCCATATTTTACCTGAACGTAGCGGATAATAATAATAATAAACAACGTGTAAGTACTTCGATATATTAAAGGTAATAAAATTTGTTTATTAGAACTTTAAAAAAAAAAAAATAATTAAAATAAAAAATAAATTTATAGTTTTGTTTACTCTGGCATACGAATTGAATGCGAAAATTTATGGTGAACCTTAAATTATATCATTTCTATTTAGCACATTTACAGGATTGTTGCTATTGTTGCCTCTGGTGCTATGGCATCGTTATTTTGTTCACTTGAAAAAATGCTGAAATTCTGCTTATTGTGTAAAAATAATATAATAGGCCTTTGCCAAACACATACATGCATATACATTAGTATGCAGTTAAGGCAGCATGATTGCCTACCAAAAAAAAAAAGATCCTCAATAATAATACAAAATTTGCAAAATCTATTCTTATATACAATTTATGGTTAGATTGCATGTATGTATGTATATTCACGCCAACAAATATAGTAACAAAATTTAAATTTATGTTTATTCATATATACATATATATATATGTGTGTGGAAATATGTTTCAATCGCGTTTGTTCTCTTTTTTCACTTTTTACTACCAGCAATAGCTGAGTTGAAATGCAAGCCAACCAAACTGCGAGAAAAAAAAACGCAAAAAGCAACAAAGTATATACAGTTCGTAGCTACCGTTCAAATTATAATGTTATGCATTCGCTTTAATAAACATTAACATAAATATACGACATTCGTCTATACATTATGTTCGCAATAGTGTTGATATTAGTATTCGGTTCTGGTAAAGTTGTAGGTGAACATTTTTTTTTTTTACTGATGATATGCATGCATAGCAATGTTCATGTAGGAATGTGGGCGAAAAAAGAAAAGTGCACTCAGTTCACGTTGTATTGCGACGGTGGTATAAGTATAATGTCAAGTTTTCCACATCCGTCGCTTATTTTTAACTTTTTATTTTTCTTAAAAAAGCACTAGCAACACCGGTCGTATAAGTAACATAAAAAGAGAAAACTACGATACGCGCCAGAAAATTGTGTTATTTATACCTGTCACTAGCGAAGACATAAACCCAACTATATTTATGTATGACGCCAATGCAAGGAAATGGATGATAATTGTATTCATTCGGAGCTTACATGAAAAGAAACCTTACATAGAATCAAAGCTGCAGGCATTTTGTTCGCTCACCTACTCTAGATTTTGCAAAAAAAAATTTCCCAAAGTGAAAGCGTAGCAGAAAAAGAAAAGCAAATAAGAAACATTTTCTTGGAACATTTTCACTTTCTTTTTTTTTTTCTAGTGAACTGCCACTTAGGGGATATTTTCCATTGAGGCAAGCACGTCGATGGTCAAGAAAGATTAGCTATAGAAAGGGGGAAAGGGTGAGTAATCTCAAAGGTGAAAGATGGCTTTTACGAGTAGATTGTTCCACCAATGCATGGTCGCGTTACCAAGTCACACAATACACCAGCAACTCCATAACGCTAAGAAAGCCGACTAATCTTTTCAAGGTAATTTATCAGTGAGCAAATCCCGGACAACTCTGCGACAATCCTGGTAATACAGAAGGACTTTGACAAGTTTAATGGGTCAGATTTCAATAAATTCAAAAAACTACTTGGGGATGAGTTGGAAGACGGACTTTTTTATTCTAAACCTGATTCAAAAATATATGCTGTATAAAAAATACCCGGAATGGTTGTAAATTAAGAAATAGCGTTCTTCAAAATTTATTTCGAGGCCTTAACAGTATTTTCTATATATTATTTATAAACCATTTGAGAGATGTGGCCTTCAGTTTCTTAGGGAGCCAACATGCTTACTGGAGATATGCTCCCCGCAAGAGAATTTTCAATATAGGAAAAGTGAAAAGTAAGAGTAACAACCTCGATATGCCTCGATTAGTTAGTTGACTGAGAGTTATTAAGTCTGTTAACGATGTTGAATAAAATTAAACTCTTTTTTAATCAGTCATAACTATGATCCTTAAATGATCCTATGATGATTAAAATAGCAGCCAGCACGTAATGAACGAACCTAACAGATACGCTCACTTCATTACCTTACTCGCATTACTCGCATTTCTAAATTAATTACTAGAGACAACCTGTGGGTTTTACTAAGAGAGAGAGAGAGAGAGAAAGAAATATATAAGCTATATGCACGTAGACACTCTTCGATGGATAAGGGATGGATAAGCCCAAGAATAAGAACCGAGCCGAACCAAACATGAATGTGAACCGATGTGGACTTTTTTATGAACAAGCGTATAGCGATTGAATTGCAAGTTGAGTTAGCTTTCTTATCTTTGAATGAAGAAAAGAGCTCAGCGTCTTTCTCCGTAATTTAAAATAACAATTAACTTAAATTTTTTGTATTGAAATTGACCTCAAAATGAAAATGAAAATGAAATGAAAAATATTATTAATGATAATCAGCTTCCAACGACATATTTTAAAAGAAAAATTTCTCATATTTGTTTTCATAATGAATAGTAAATTTTGTCGTAAATAATGTCATAAAGTTTCAACTTTTCTTTCGCGTGTCTTTATAAAAGAAATGCATGACACAGTTTTTGATATTTTATAATGAACATACGAATGTCTCAGTGTAGGTAAGGGCGAAGTAAAAATAAAAAAAAATAATAACAAACCTATAAAGACATTTTACGACTTGCACGATTTTTACTGAAATATTTTTCAAATAATATTTAGCATGAAAGAATTGCCGGTGAAAAAGAGAACGAAAGACGAGAAAGAAAGAGTCAAACCCCTTTTTTTTTTGAACACTTAGTTATACATCATAAAAGCTTTTAATAATATATCTGTTCGGTAAATATTGTTCCTATCTACTAACCAAACATCATCAGGTAAGCAAGAAATAGGCAAAGAACTAAAACTTCCACATATGCTTTCAGCTCAAGTCTATCAGAGAAAACAGAGATCAGAGGTACTTTATTTCTAATTGATACGTTAAAAAGCTACAACTAACATTTAAAGACTATTTAGAGGTGGGATAACGTTAGGCCAACCAGCTAACTATATAACCAATTTTTGCTTTTTGTTTAGTTCCGAGTACATCACGTGTTTTAAAACCTTCAAGTATCTTCTCTTCTCTTATTTCCATTAGACTGATCGAAAACCTGAAATAATCGTTATCATCTGTTCGTCTTTCTGTCTCTGATAGTTTCCATTAGATTGCTACGCTAGAAAGGTCTGCAGGTCTACCTAGCACTCATTATATGGATAATGTTTCATTCATATTATTATTATTATAATTAATTTAGAGCAATGCATTTTAAGACTAAAGTCCTAAAGCACTAGCATATACGTCTTTGGGCTTTTTTGAAAACTCTAGTGCATGATAATTGAGTTTTTAGTCGAGATTGTTTGCCTATTCGCCCACCCAGGCTGATAAATTTTTAAAGTAAAAAGATTTTTCTCAAGTCAAATTTTCTTCAGAACTTGAATTTTGTAAAACGTACAGCCGCTTAAAAAACTTAATCGCAGTTGAATAAACGTAGTGAGTGTAGTAGAAATGCTTAAAAGAAAGCTTCTCTTTGGGTGGACTAAGTCAATCACATAGAAATATGAAAATGAAAAAAAGTGCGTCTTCCAAGGGAATAATAATAAAAAATATTTTATTCAAAGTGTTGCTCCATTGTTAGCAGCATATTATGTGATAGCAAATTAAAATAAAGTTATTAGAATTTTCAAGCAACTAAAGATTTATGTTAGGAGCCTTCGTCTGAGGTAAGTGAAGAAGGAAAAGGTCATCGAAAACCTGCCCATTTCGCTTCACAGTCATTATGCGGACTACCGGACAGCTGAGTAGACTAGGGGAGAGTTCTGGCTACCATATCATTATCCACGTGTTCAAATCTCACCCTTACATGGTCCTAGCTACAGCGAAAGCTACTTAGCCGGTATCGACGCACCCACTTTCCATCTCTTTCTGTCTTTTCTCACCTCTTTTTGACCATCCCCATGTTACACGACGCCGGGATATGCCCCAAGTGATTAATCATATTAGAAAAGAACACAAAAAAATGATGTGAACCTAACAAAGTAAGAAAAACAGATTAGATCCCTTACTGATCGCTTCTTGTGTATGTATATATACAAATATATATGCATAGCAAGTTGCCAAATAGCAAAGTCCCTATAATTGCGAAAAGAACATACCTACAGGGTTAAAGAACGTGGTCCATTGCCATACTCTTTTCTACCGATACGCTATTCTTAACTTTTACACAAAAAAACCAGAATTAGTACTAAATTAAATTAAACTAAATTTTATTACATTTAAATAAAAGGCTTTAATAATCAAGGGAGCATTATTAAGTCCGAATATTCGAAAACTGTAGTTTCTACATTAATATATACGCTTGCCTCTACATACGGCTTATTCTTTAGTATATATTTTTGTTAAAATTTTTGTATTTCGCACGTTTACTATAAATCTTTCGGATTTTCTGCATTTGGTCGTATTATAAATACAATTAAAATTTTTGCTTAATATTTATAAATAATCCTCTTGTTGTTGTTGTTGTTGTTGTTAAATAAAAATAAATGAATAAATATGGGACAGGTTTGCTTACATAATTATATATATATATATATATATGTAGACTCCACATCTCATTACACGACCACGTGTACAGTGAATGACGTACAGTGCTCTTAAGTTAATGTCAATAAATTAAAAGTTGAAAATAAAAAAAAAAAACGAAATAAATTTGAAATAAATTCTGCGGATATGTGCATGTGTGGGACAAAACAAAGTCCTTACATTTGAGCGTTAAATTAATGATTCCGAATTCGTTTGGTTATCAAATTTTTAAACACCGCTATGCTGAAACTACTGTACGTGCATTGCCGGGTCATTCAAGTGTTACAAAAAACACATATATTTATTTTATTAATAAATGCTCTGCGAAATGTTGTGCTAAACAGTTTTAGTTTAATTTTCAAAATTTAATGAAATATAAACAAAATTGTATTTTTTTTTTTTTTTGGACTTAATTCTAAGCCCTAATCCGCATGTAAATAAATTATATTTAATTTCAAATATTTTTTTAAAAACAAACCGCATAAATTATGAACAAGGGCTTAAACGCGCGGTTTGTTTGTGAAATTTCACACATCGTTCTTTAAACATACAAGTAAAACATTAAAATGTTGAAAAAATCGGTCACTAAATCCCTTGCAAGGGAAGCAAAGACACCTACCAACTTGCAACTAATAGATATCTGCCAAGTACTTGGGATTAATATATGGTTGGATTTGGAAGGCTTCTCCGTTCAATTTAGATAAAGCAAAATATTTTTTTATGAAAATATCTTCCAAACAAACTAAACAAATACCAAATCCTGAATTTCCGGAACTATTTTTACCAAATTTTTGAAATTTTGGTTTGTTAGCATAAACCGATTAACGTAGCACTATCAAATTCGAGAGTCTGGTGCGTCCAACACACGAGTGAACGATATTCACATCGAATCACACGAATCTATAGTCGGCTTTGATAGCATAACAAACTTCAAAAATTTGGCAAATACGGTTTCGAAAAGCAAACCTTGATATCGTTTAGCCCGTTTGAAAGGTACGTTCATATAGATTCATGATGTGTCCATAAAAATATTTTACGTCGTCTAGTTTGGAGGGATTGAGCAGAGCTTCCAAGTCCAACCATATCTTAATCCTAACTATCGAACAAAGCTCCATTATAGCGCTACACAACTACACAGCACAGTCTTGACAGATATCTCTGCTAGTTCCCTTCGCTTTTATCTTTACACCCTTTTACTTTACTTTAGCACTTCTCGCTTAAACAACTTTTGATTTGATTCATTGGAAAATACCAAAAATCATACTCCGTCGTCATGCAAAGGTCTACTTTTCAAGGGGGTCTTCTAAGAGAAGAAGCCTGAAGCGTGATCCACCCCAATAAAGTAAATTTTTATGTTAAAGAATTTATTATTCTTTAGTTGTTTTTGTCATAAAATGACGAAAGTTAAACGTTCTTGTCATACAAAGACTTAATTTTTTATAAGAAAACTTTATGGGCAAACATTCAGGAAATAGAACTAAGTCGGTCATGCCTAACACAATAAATTTATACATCAAATTATTTTGATGGAGCAATTTTCTGATCTGAAATTTCGACACTTTTGCCATTAGAAAGCTCAGTTTCGTTGAAACCCTTTAGGTAGGGTGAGTACAAAAACTACTTTTCATTATAAAATATTAAGACTTCGATCTTTTTGCCATATAAAGCCTTACTTTTCGTAGGAAAGGTTATGTGGGAGGGGTTTCAGAAAATGGATTCAGCCAATCAAGAGTTCCCCATGGATCAGAGCAAATGGATTCAATCCAATTCGTCCTTGGGAGCATATAAAAATATGTAGACCGACCCCACGACGACGAAGGGAAATAAAGACTTAAAATGATTCAACGAGGATTTTGATTCGATTAGCACCATCGGTGATGGGCCTATCTTATACGTCCTTCCGGCTGCTATGCAAACAGACAGGCAAACTTAACATACCCTTCTATCTCAAGTTGTTGACATTGGACATAAATAGATGCAATTCTCTCATAAAAGTTAAAAAGCAGAGGAAAAAAGACTTCAAAATATGATCCACTTAAAGTACGATTTGCAACTACATCCGGGATCAAAAATTCGATACAGAGGGAGGTTTACCACGAAATCGATCTTAATCAACTGACTAAAGTCTTTGCTATTTCTGAAGCGACAAAGCGTTTAAGATTCTTCTTAAGTCCTTTAACGTTTTTGGTTTGTTATTAACAAGAGCAATTTAGCATTCAGTTAGCTCTGGCATTGAAATTGAATTTTGTGTAAAAAGAAATTTATGTTTGCTGGAAAGACTCATTTGGTCAACCGATTCATTGTTTACTGATTTAATTAATTCGTCCAATATTATGCAATTATTGCTTTTGCAAATGACTAGAGATGACTCACAATAGAAATTTAATTATTATACTTTGCAAAGCATCTTCAATGGAAATAACTAAATAAATAAAATGAAAATGGAAATGCAAATGCAAATTGAGCTCAAATTTTATGTAGATTTGTTAAACAAAAACTTTGCAAAACTTTGCTTTGTATTTGTATATACATCTGTATGCATATATATATATATGTGTGTGTAATTATAATGACACCTGATACCAAATAATTAAATTTCCTTTTACTTAAAATCTTAAACTCGTGTTCTATGGCTTTCACAATACGATTGCTTTTACGGCTTCTGATTTCAATAAAACGCTTCATTTCACTCTTAGATGCTTGCACTTATATCGGAATGAAGTTTAACTTATAAAAGCATCTACTTAACTCTACTGCTTACATTTAAATAGGAATAAAGCTTGAGCTTTAGAAGCCTTATTCCACAATCCCATCGTAAGCATATATATATTGATCATAATAGCGACAATATTGTGTTATTAAAGTTTATCATAATGTTTTCAACTAATGTCTCTTAAAAAGAAAATATAAAACAAGTGAAAACATCATAGTCGGGCTAGGCCGACTACTACTATATACCCTGCATCACATTGTCTAACACAGAACACAAAAATTATGCCCTGGTTTTATATCAACTTATTATCACAGAACTGTGTATAGCCAAATAACAGAGGTCTTGGCAAATAAAAGCTTACCTTCCTTGTGATACGTGCCCAAAATTCAGCAGAGTTCACCTTTATATAAAACTACTATTACGGATCAATTTTCATAATAAAACATTACAACTATGACTTTTCTACCCTAGAATGCAAAAATTTTCGTGCAAATCCTTATGTAGGGTAGGAGCCACAAATAGACGTACATCGCCCAAACTTGGTTGGAGTTAATTTTTATATCAAATTACTATATCGTTAAAATTTAAACTCTTCTGCCCTCAAAAACAAAAATTTTCGTAAAAAATGCTTATATACGATAGTATCCAAAAAATAGTCCAAGACGGTTCAAACTTGGTATAGTTAATGGTTTTATCTCAAGTTACTATTATGATCTGATTTTCACCATCAAGCATTGAAAATTAAACCTTTTTGTCATATGAACTTCAGTTTTCGTTACAGGAGAGGAAAGTCAAAAAATTGCCACAGTTGGTCCGAAGTTTTCTTACCAATTTGCAATGCCCAATTACTACTACTTAGTCACTTTTGTTGAGAAATTTTGAAAATTGCAACTTTTTCCATGTAACGGCTTTTCAAAATAGGGTGTTATATGGAGAATGGTCGAAAATGTTAATCGATCCAAACCATTGTCGATAGCGTTCGTCCTAGGTGAGGTTAGTGCACTTGTAGCTTGAACACAATTTACATGGACAGACAGACAGACAAACGGCCAGATACGTTTAGATTGGTTCAGAAACTGATTCTGTATCGATCGGTATAATAAAAGGTGAGTCTATCTTAAGAATTTCTGCGTGTTACATACGTCCGCATAAATGGTGTGGTACTCTGTATCCCAAGTGGGGTAGGGTATAAATATACTTAATGTGAGATTTAGCTGCTAATGTGAAAATTAAAACTTACGTTCGTCAAAAGGCTTTATAAGATGTTAAGTGCTCTCTCTCTCTTTTCCTAATTTAATTCTTTGTGGCATAAACATTTATTTTAATGTATCACTGGACGGTTAACATTATCGCCCACGTGGATATCTTCTTTATGGAGTTTGTGAATATTTTGGGTGATTTCAAAACAAATTTCGTTTTTTTGTTGGCCAAAACAAAACCCGGTTTTTCTGTACCGTATAAATAGTTTATCAAGAAGAAGAAGAAGAATTTAATAGATTTAAGCTGTTAGTGATGACTCGAGTTGTCATTCATCAGTTTGCTTCAATTAACCACTTCATTCTGTCTTTATTAGTTCCAAGTGGCCTTCCAGAATGCGATCCAAAAGCGCTGAAGTAATGTTTTGCAAATCAATTTTGGCACTGCGGTTTTGTACATTCATGGTTTCGATATGCGTGCAATACTTTTTTTCTTGTTCAAACGTTCTTTTTATCTTTTCGTCAATAATTGAAGTAAAGTAGCAGCGAAAACGCTGCTTCCGACTTTCCACATTTAATAAGACACCAAACGAAAACTTTAGCGCAGAATCTAACAAAATTGTTCCCATAAAAACATTAGGAAGGCAGTGCCCCTTCAATGTGAACTTGCCTGTGAAAAAATGCACTTAAATCCACTATTGGGAAAAAAGCGAAATAACTTTCCCAAAAACCTAATATGTTAGGTGTTGCTTGCCCTTGTTTTCAAATTTCATCGTAAAAACGTCCGCACACATTTATTGCCCATCGCTAGGGCCTACACCTGTCACATCTTTCAGAACTAATATGAATTCCAATCGAAAAGAATAACTGATCTCTTAAGGCTATTGACAAAGTGATACAGAATGGAAGCGCATTTCGAGCAAATGGCTTGTCTAACATTTTCATAACTCTTGTAGAAAACAGTTTGTTGAGACTTTCGCAAAACACTTCATTTTCTGCAATGATTTCATCACCCGGTTCATAGCTTTTCTCAGCGAACCGGTTTTGAGATTTGCAAAGAACTAATAGTCGCTAGAGTATAAATACGGGACATAACTCGAGTTGTGGCAATAAAGCGAACTTATATTCATGCTGTTTTGCTTTTGTAGCCACCAACTAGTGACGCGATGCGTTTGTTTCAATTTGAGTAAACGCTTTGCTTATTTGGAAGATAGCTTCTTCAAGCCCACATGTTTCCCATATTTTCAGAGCGTCATTTATCCCTTGCTATTTCACTTTTTGAGTATTGAGAATAATTATCAGGACTTCTCTGAACTTGTCCAACCATCATAAATTCGTTACTTTCAACGGGGAAAAGCTATGGTAACACTTTCAAGAGAACAATTTTCAGCACTTTTTTGTCTTTATTCACTAAAAATTTATTGTTTGCAAACAAGAAAAAGCTACGACAGCACTTTCCAAGACAAGGTCAAGATTGAATGGTATTTTTCCCCATTAAAGTTCATTGCTCAACCAATACACACCAAATTTGGATTTTCCCGTTGTTTCGAAACGAGCAAAAGTAGACCTGTTAACGTCATTATTACTAAGTAAAGTCATAAACAATGATTGCAACGACTTGAAACTCTGACAAACATCGTTTAAATATTGACGCTTGACCATGCTGGGCACACATAGTGGGCGACAGTGAATGGTTCGTCGGTAAAGCCGGCCACTAAACTGCGGCCACGCCCTATCGATTTTTTCACTTCTTTCTGACCGTCAAATTGTTAGGCGAACAGGAAACACCTCCGAAATGATTGGTTACATCAAAGTCTCCTTTCCCTCTCCCATTCTTTGTGACCATCATCCTGTTAGGTCTATAGAAGACATTCATCCCTGAGCGATGGATCATATTCGAAAAAAAAAGGAAAAGAAAACGACTTATGTGCATTAGTCCTTTCAATTATTCAACTATATCTTCTTTTCTTCAAGCGAAGGCGATAGATGTATCCAAGTGTCTTTGCCAAGTGTAAAAATCTTGGCAAATAATATACAAATGTTTTAAACAAAAAAAAAAAATTTCTCTCAAAAAGAAATTAAACTGAACTGTTTAGCATTTTGGGTGAATTCTTTTTAGTAAAACATAACACTTCAACAGAGGATTCCACCAACATTGTCAGGCGAGTATTGCTGAGTGAATTTCATAATTGAACGCTAATCAACGCAAAAATAGGGTTTCATATCAACTATAAATAGATTTTTGTAAAAATTATATAAACGCAAGCATTTTTCTTCTCCTCTTTTTTTTCGTGGCGCCTTTATTTCTAAGCAAAGCTGCTAATGATGATAAGTGAAAAAAATCTAGTTTCCTCGTAGAGAAATATGAAGGCATACAACTATTGTATGTAAGTATGCATATGTGAATACATGTATATATATATATATGTAAATATATGTATATGTATGCACAACTATTAATTCTTATTACAATAAATTTCTTTACATTTATAACAATTAAATGAGAAAAATTGATGCACTAAAATGCCTTTGTTGCTAAGTTGCTATATGATAAAAGAAAAAAATAATTATATAGTTTTCACTTTTGTTTCCAACGGCACAACGACAAATTCAATTAAAATTCTATATGAAACTGAAAAGTGCATAAATCACAATGCTGTACACACACGTACGTATGAAACAAATAAGAAAGGTATACAGCCTTAAGGATGAATCTTGAATGCTTTTTATACTGCAGCAGACCGTCTCGTCAGGGGCAGAGCTACGAGGTAGCGACAGTTGGGAGAAATCTCCTGAAATTATTTTAAGTTATTAGTTATTCAGGGTCAGTTACGCCCATTTTTAAGCAAGGCTTCACAAAATTGATTTAAGAGCGTATATGCCGCAACGGTGAACTTTTCATTTACAGGCAGAAAACGAGAAGACGGATAGACAGTTACGTCTCTCCACATTGCAGTTCTCCCAGACGATCCCTCACAAGGAGCTGTAGTGTGATTTCGAGTTTCAATGCTTTCATCTTGATAACTAAGAACGGCAACACAGGCAAATACTCAAAAGTTGTTAGATGATCTTCAAATCTTATGCAAATCAGGCAGAGACCCTTCGGAGTTTATATAATATATATATGTATGTGTCTGTGCACTTCTTAAGAAGCTAAGTCTACCACTTAGTGAAGCATAAAGAGGATAAGCAGAGAATAGCCTATAGGGGACTCGAATTCCGAATAACTTGATATATTAGGGCGCTGTCTAAGTAAGTTGATATATTACATCAACTTGAAGACATGTTCCGGTTCTCTATGCTAATTTTTTTTTTTTTGTTGACTTTTGATCGATAATTTGACCGACGGACGGACGGACGGATGTACATGATAAAATCTACCCTTAATCAAAAGTTTGTATTTACAGTTTATTAGCTAAACAAACGGCATGATAAACTTAGCATATCCCACCAAGTTTCAGGCACTGAGTATAAAGATTGCTTGAACTTACGGCTGCATAGGAATGACGATGAATTGCTGTGTAGATAAGCATTAGCATACGTAAATTTGTGCATAAACAATATACATATATACATACAAAAAAAAAAAAAAAAAATAAAAAAAAAGAATAGTTTTTTTTATAGTAAATTAAAAATGTTATCAATTGATTCTCGCTTGCTGCAGGGATTGCCAAGCAAACCTTTTGAATATTAAAAATAATTATATTGAGATTGTGAAGCGATATAAATTTCAAATCAATTGAGTGATTGACATTTTCTTTGTAACGTTATCGCAATTAAGTGAATATTTAGTTGATTGTGTTATCTGTTATATTTAATAGAAATTTTTCTATTAATAACTTTTTTCTATTTACATATTCAAGCAAATATTTAAATAACAGATTTTAAGTGTTATTTATACAAATAGTTGTAAGGAAAAAAAAATATTTTTTTTTTATCTTTTTCCCTTCAAGTTTTTCTTTTATTTTTAGTTTAGTTTAGTTAATAGCAAAACTCTCATATACACACACACATATATATATATACACATATATGCGCGTTCATAATTAATTGCACTTTTCATGTGGGCGGTTTAGCAGTGGCATAGGTGTGCACTTATACCGCATAGGTAGGTGAATGCTTCGTTAAAGACATCTACATCGTTTTTTTTATAGCGTGACATAAATCCATTAAAATAAGTTTCAAAAACCTATGCAATGTACGTTCATATCGTCGTCGTTGTTGAATATGCATTAATGTGAACATTTTTTTTTTTTTTTTGTTTATTTTTGCTTAACACAGGATACTCATAGTTGACTGCGTATGCATATACGACTGGCCTGGTATTTTAAATTGATTCTACGGTGGCAAGCTTTTACAAATGACTTTCATTAAAAATTTAACTGAGTACTTTTCTTTTTCAACGTTTGTTTTTGCCTTTTTGTTTTTTTTTTTCCTTTTGCTTTCATTTGAATAGAATTTTAATTGTATTGTAAAAGTTCCTTTTACACTGAATAACGCTAGTTTGGCCAAAGTATTTTAATTTCAAGTGAGCGGTTGTAACTAATATGATATGAAGGATAAAAACAAGTAAAAACACCACAAAGTCGACCACGGTTCACTATTAAACACTCTACACTACCTTATAGTTATTCAGATAAAGATTTTGCAAAATAAGGCATTATACGAAAAATAGTCAAATAGTGGTGAGATCCAAATCTTTTGCAATCATGTTGTGCCTCGGTGTGGAACACCCCAGTGTACCAAATTTCATCGAAATATCTCAAAAATTACCGCCTATAGCTTGAACACAAGGAAATAAGACGGACGGACGGATTGAGAGAGAAGTTTAGATTGATTCAAAAAGTGTTTCTAAATCGATCATATAATAAAAAATGTGTTGAGCACAAAAGATAATGCAGACAGACGGACAGACAAGATTCCGAAAGTGATTCTGAATCATTCGCTATAGTAAAAGGTGGATCTATTTCAAGCCCTTCCGGGTATTGCCTACATCCGCACGCCACAAATGCTAGAAAAAAAAACACGATAGTCTTACTTCCTAGTGCTCATCTTACTTTTAGTCCTAGATATTATTTTTTGGTTCAAATAGATTACAATAATAATAATTAATGATAGAATTTAAAAACTAATTTTAAAGGATATTTAATAAAAATAAAAAGCGTTTGTATACGTTGGCGCCTTCTCATTTTAGCATGCAACATTTTCTACCATCAGCGGTTCAAGAAATTCCCGCTCACTAACAAATACTGTTTCACAAATACCGACTAGAGGCTTCATAAGACATAACTACTTGGTAAGGGATTTAGTCATGTTCGATCGTTTTTAAATCAGATGCCATTGCACCCAGCAAAAAATCCCAGTACCAAAAATTGAAATAGAAATCTAAAATTCAGTCTAGCTTTTTTTTCGTTTCTTCTTTCGCCCAATCCCCTCGGCAATTTCGTTTGTACGTGTAACATGGTGATGATCAGATAGAAGTGGGGAAAGAAAAGGACATAGGGAGTGGCCGAAGTCTAAAAGATCTGCGCTTAGTAAGTAACTGTATTGCCTTTGCCGATATGATTTCAGCTTACCTCAGCACCGTTGATTTAAAAATATATATGTATATACTTAGATAGCTCTTAGATAGCTCCCCGCAAAACTTTGGGGCAACCACAGCCACCACGAATACTCCCCGAAGGTCCGTACCCAGCAGTCAGGCGAGAAGGCATTCGTCCGGCATTCCGATGGGTAGTGTTCCTGCCGAATCAATCCTACTTTGGGCAAACTGACCCCCGTGGACACCCCTTAACTTCTTGATTTATCGTTTAAGTAAGAACTTACACCAAGCTATACAGCTTTGGCTGATCTCATAATGTACGCATAAAGCACTTGCCTTTGGACTATCCAAACGTCCCGCAAGGCCGATCCTTCACTATACTTTCTCAAGGAAAATAATGCTATTATCTACAGTATAGGTAACCAGGATGTCGTATTAAGTAGCCTCCCTTTTTATAGCAGTAGAATACAGGAGTAATAAGGATATCGTATTATGTAGCCTCTCTTTCTACAATAGGAACAATAAGGATGTCATGTTAAACAAGCTCGCTTTCTACAACAGCAGAGTGTAGGGTATTAAATTTTTGAGGCTTAACTGCTCAAGCAATTCTCTTTTATTATATTCTTTTCGAACTGTAGAGAAAGTATTTCAAGTGTTAATTTCTATAACAACGAGAAAAAGTAAGGTAGAAATGAGAAAAACACAAGGAAAAAGTCGTGTTTCTCTAAATTTTTTAAAATTAAAAGATGAAAAAAAGAATTTATTCTTCTCGATAAGAAAACACAAAATCTTCGAGACTCGACATTGCTTAGAGTGAGTGAGGGAGTGAGTAAGTGAGTGGCTGTAAAGGCTGTGCAAGGCAAACTAATAATTTTGTAATTTTTAAATTTATTGAATGTTTAATGAAATTTAACCCCCATTTTTTTTTTTTTTTTTTTTTTATTTCACAGAAGCCTTTAATCCGTCTAAAGTAGATTTTATTAATAAACCTTTGCTAAGATAAAATCAATAAATCATGCAGTGAACTTTTGCACAGTTTGACCATAAAAACCTTTAATCTATTGTCCTATTATTAATAATATCATTAATCTGTAATATTAAATTAATAAAAATTTTCTACGCAGCTTAAATTAACTATAAATAGACAATAGACAATAATAAGCAATAAGTAAGTAAGTAAGTAATAAGTAATAATAATAAACAAATTTATTGATGTCGATTAATTAAGAGGTGATAAACGAAATTTATACCTTACACCATTTGTCACATGGGGGTATATTAAGTTTGTGCGGATGCGTGTAACATCGAGATCTGTTTTAGATATTCTCACTCGTTATTATAACAATTGTGTTAATGGTAGTATTGTCTGAATTACTTTCCGAATTCTATTGCCTATTTGACGGTCCATCCGTCTCTTTATTTTTATTATATTTCGTATTTATATTCCAATTTCTTGTGTAATATAATTTTATTTCCATTTACAACTCTACCGAAAAAATTGAGCTTTCTATGGCGGCTTACAATCTCTTTTTTATTATTTCCGTAAAAGGCCTGCGATTATAACTAGATATATCCGCCTGAGTGGCCGAGTAGGCAGGAGTCTCGATTAGCAGTTCAATGGTCGTGGGTTCAAATCGCAATTGCGCTAGAGTTTTTAATAATAATAATAATATTAATAAAAATAAAGCTGAAAGCCTTTGATGCTAGTGCTTTTAGACTTTTAGTGTTAGAATTTATTCTCTGGCTAAATTGATATAATAATAATAATAAATGACAATAAACAAGTTAACAACATTTAATTAATTAAATTTGAATACGATAATTATAAATCAGTTATACGTACAATATACACTACGATAATTCAATAAATAAATCAATTATGTGAACTGCAAATAATGAGCTTATTATTACGCCTTCAACATATCAGACATGCTTTGCGATGTGCACTTTCGAATTCAAGGTAAGAATTACTTGATAATTTTTCTATGAATGTTTTTAAAGCGAAAAAGCGGATGTATTTCCATTTTCTGAAACAAATATTAAAATTAGTTTTTGTGGTTTTTTTCTGATTTTTCAAGATTTTTAATTATTTAATTTTCATTTATTACACTTTACATCACTTGTGGTACAAGGGTAAATTAAGTTTGCGCGAATGTATGCAACACCCACAAGAACTTGAGATAGGCCAACTTTTCCGTGAAACGCGATGAACACTATGGTCTTTTCACTTGTTATACCCTACATCACATGTGCTACGAGGGTATATTAAGTTTGTGTGGACGCATCAAACACACAGAAGGGCTTAGGATAGACGCAACTTTTATCACACCAATCTATCCAGGATCATTTTCAGAATCTGTCCCTCTGTCCATGAGTGTTATTTGCGTTCAACGTAAAGTCTTCTTTCTTTCTTAGGTGAAATAATGATTCTAACTTATCCACTTAACTAATTTCATTCGGAGACTGAATCTTCGAAGAAACGGTTATGTATTAAGCATACTTCTCCAGCATAGAGTGAAAATTCATTTCCAAAATGTCTTGGATACGAGATTGTTGAAAAATCAAAAAAGGGCGAGATATATATTTTATATGGAAATGTTTATTCAAAAGTGAAGAGAAATAATATTTTAGAACTTGACAAAGCGTAACTTGTTAAACAAGTACTTAATTTGCTAACATGCTAATAAACGCCGCCTCAGATTAAGTTATTTATACAATATTATGATAGCTTTAAAAATTTTAAATTCATCGTTTTGCAACAACTTATATTTTTTCTCTGCTATATCTGCTATATTTTCATTGGTTGAAAGGTAATGTAAAGTGATCTCATTTGACTTTATTTTATCTTTTATGTAATAGAAACGAATGTCCATGTGTTTCATCGTTAACTGACTTTTCGCCAAATACTGAACACCTTGATTGATTCATCTTCTGAAGTCCAATTTTATTTAATAAAATCCGATGAAAAGCAATATCGTTGGTACTTTGACATCTTACGGTGTATTCTGATTGACTCCTCCCGAAGTACAAAATCAAACTACTGAGCGACTTGCGATTAATTCGAGTGCTCGAGCCCCAATCGGTATTTGCATAACAAAGCAATATATGCGAAAGGTGTTTCCATCGCTGCTTTTAACGTAAGGCAATCCTTGTTTGGCTGCTTTAACATGCTCTTCGTGTTAATGCGAGTTGAACTGACTTAAAAGAGGTATAGTATGAGATATATCAGGCCTTGAAATATTGTCGACAAATGCATAAGACTTGTATGAAAGATTGATATTTCTTGACATCCTCATAGCAGGTTTACCAACTTGCACAATATTATATTACATATATAGATATATGAACTTGTAGTTTAACGTGAGTACCTGTCGGGTGAAGCTTACCTCACTATGCTCGCTGACATTTGGGTTAATCGCGCGTAACCGACGCCCTCCAGAGAGTTAGGCAATCCCTATGGACTAGTGACCACAACTACAGCGGGAGTACCAAATTTATTTAGTGCGTTTGACCAATAAACTCACTCTGGGGAGTGTTGTGGCACACCATTACCTCTAATTAATCGCTTTAAGAATGATGAAAACAACAGCCACCGCGATACTCCCCAAAGGGCTGCACTTAGGACTCACTAGCATAACTGCCAGATTCCATTCCTAAGAGCTCCCCCTACTAGAAAGTAGGCAGCAAGTGCGCCCCTGATCCCCGTGGAGCTTAAAGTTAGACTATATCTTCGCATTATATTTATCGAAGTCATGAGACATAAACACAATGATCTGTTTGGAAAGATTTGAAATCCAAATTCTTATACATATAGATATAAGATTTAATTGTTCTTCTTTAGTTCCAATCCTTTGTTTTGCTTTATATAACATTTTCTGATACGCTTATCGTTTACCTCGTTAAAACCTTTCTATCATCTGTCGTTGCATGTTTGCATGTGTCGTCGTTTAGAGTGAGAGCATAATCTCTGCGTAAATTAATTTACTCAGTTTTGATGATAACCTTGGTTCGGATACTCTTTATATCTTACACGTGTGTAATTGAATTCATTATCATTTTTTATAATCATATCTTCAATACCGCTTTTTCTGCAGTACGAATGATAGACTGTTTCTAGGAAGAGGCATCGTACGCGCCAGCTTCAGTTGTAATGTTGTTCGCCTTTTTATTAAGATTGATCCACAAGCAACTTTTCGTCTTCTTGTGCCCGAAATCCGTCGTGTCGCTTTAAAAAATTTCGAAGAAGGTTGTGTTTTTTTTCTTTTGAGCTTCGAAATTGAATTCATTGTATTCGATACAAATTATCCGTGCAATTTGGAAAATTGAATCAAGTGTGATCAGTGGTATCAGTCAAATATAAGCTTGGGGTTATGTGAATTTTTCATCGAATTGAAATTTTGAAAAAACTTTATACAAGAAAGAGTTTAACATGAAACCAATGCGTGGTTATGTGGATTTTTGGGTCAAAAAAGGTTAGGTCAAGTTATTTTTGAACTAAATTTAAACATTCGTAGCAAGCTAAGCAATTTTCGGAGTCCTTCAAGCTATTTCTAAATTCTAATTTGCATGCGCTTTTCAATCACGTACAACTGCTCTTCTAAGTCTACGAATTTTCAAACCTGTTTGATCGAATGTGAACAAGATTGTGTTAAGTCAAGCAGAAATGTATTGCTAATCGTAGATAGGATTCCAAAACTTATGCGAGACTACGTATCTGCTGAGAATTTTTGAGCAATGCTCCAGAACATTGCTAGGACGGTTAGATAAACTTCAATTTTCGCCAGAGAGTGAAGACATCTTCGTACTAATTGCAACTGAAGACGATGAGTATTAACAAGACTACATTCATGTGATTTTTGTATCGTGGATGTTCAACTTGAAAGAACAAAGAAAAAAAAAGCGAAAAGAGTCATTTGCACAGACCTATAAGTAAAATATCGCAAGCCGACAGCAAATCATCTTACACCATATTTGCTTTGCAGAAAATTTTCCTTAAATCTGTCACTTAACCCCTAACTTCATAACTTGGTGTAGATCATCATCGTATATACATCATAACAAACTTTGTAGAGTGTTGCCAATTTTACTTTATTATTATTTTTTTTTTTTTGTAAACAACAATTTTTTTTTGTAAACTTAAACTTTACAATTGTCTCTAATACGCATACAATATACTTATGTTGATAGTTTGTAGAGCCTTCAAAGCTACGTTACGATAAGATAGCGAGAAAGCAAAGTTCTCTTTCTGTTCTCATTACCGAACAATCCATTTACGACATACCTTTTGTGACGCCCACGAATACAGCATAAACACAAACGTGTCTAAATCGGTTCAAAAACTTGTAATGATTGAAAACATATGCGCGCATATATCATAAGGTCTTTGAATTAATAAAAAATGTTCGAAAAATAAAAACCACAAGTACTGTGATGTTAGAAACGTGCAACTTGGGCGTTTGTGTCTATGAAAATTATTAGAAAGGTAAGAAAAGAGAACTTTATTTCATTAGCCGGACGTAGGAAAGTTTATTTTATTTCATAATTCGCCATAATATCTACTATTTGTTTTTATTATCTAACTGTAATGAGAAAGTATTTAAGTTATTGTGCGCCCACTAACTAAGACAAAGCAACGACAACATATGGTTTTCTAGGATTAAACAAAAGACAGAAACAAATTTCAACTTTTCCTGAAATATTTTCAAGAACAGCAGCATGGATGGATAGACAAACGAAGCTAAATTAGTTCTACCTTTTGGAAAAGAAATATCTTTTAATTAAGAGAATTAGGAAAAGCAAACATGTTCTTGTTTGCTCTCAAGAAGCGCTTATTTGCTTAAAGAAACCAATAGTTAGTTCGATTACCACGAGTCACGAGTGCCACAGAACTATAAATTTGGCAGAAACGTCGAAGAATTAAAAAGCATATCAATCGTCCTATCGGTCCTATTGGTTTGCGCAAGAACAAAAAAAAGAGTCGGGAAACGTGCACAGCGCTCCCACGTAAGGAATAACCGGACATATGTATCTACAAAGAGGTTACGCGCATAGATACGATGTAGTAAAGTCTTTTGAAACGATGGAAAGATAAAGTGATTAAAGTACAACAATGATAATAACGCGAAAACAATAGCAATTAAAAAATCAACTCACGTATACACAATGAATTTATATAATAATATGCTCATCGGTCTACTATTACTCCCTACCTTTACATTTTTGCTGGTTTGCCTTAAGCTTATCAGTTGAATGTACTTTAAACTGATTGAGGTAAGTTTATAAATAAATGTGTTTGCTTATATATATATATATGTACGTGCATACACATACATGCATTGGTAGATAGATGTGTGAACGAAATGTATATTTAACTAAATGTAGTAAAAAAATTAAAGTTTTTACAACCGCAACGAAGCATTAAAAAGGAAACCAATTGAAAACAACTCGCTAATCAATCCATCCATCAAAACACACAGTATACACTTGAACTTTGATCGGAATAAAACTCAAGAAGTCACAATCTTTTCCCCCCCCCATATAAACTTGGTGTAGTGGTTAGAGACCAAAAGGAGGAAAGAAAAACAAAAAAAAGAAAAGAGAAAGAAATAAAGTGAGAGGGTGCCCGGAACGAAAAAGAGAGAGAGAGAGAGAGAGAGAGAGAGAGAGAGGGAGAAAGAAAGAGTTAATGAAGACAAGAAATATAAGGAGATATTTCCTTTTTCTTTTTGTTTACGTGTTTGATGCTTGTTTGGCTTTTCTTTTTTTCCAAAACTAGATAAAAGGAATGTTAACAAGGCATACCTTCTCCAAGCATTCTTGGCCGATGGCTTTGGGATCCAATTTGACCGCTTGTTGAGTACCGTTGGGTAAATTCACAATGCACCACATTTTCTTTTCTTTTTCTTTTACTTTTATTGCTTATTGTTTATACTAAAGGGAATGTTTTATTTTTATATTTTTTTCGTTCTCCTTTACTTTTTAAATTTTATTTATATATTAATAAGTTTGACTAGAGAGATTTTTCTTGTTGTTGTTGTTAATACGTTAAAATATATTTTAGAATGTTGCGTAGATAAAGATTTTGATTTGATTTACCGTTGCTTCTGTTAAGGTTATTATTATTACTATTACTGGTTGTTGTTGTTGTTGTTGTATTAGCAAATGCTACAGGTTGTTTTATAGATTTATATTTTGTGTCTTTGGTTTGCTTTTCAGTAACTTTTTCAAGCTATACTTGCGTCGCGAAGTTTAAGTTTCTTTTACACAGTTTGTGAATACAATTTTGTTTTTCTTTTTTTTTATAGTAAATTTCTCTTTTAAATTAAATGTAACCAAATTTTAAACAGTTTTTAATGAAACAGATTTTTATAAAAAATATTAGATATTTTTGTTGTTGTTGTTGTTTTAAAGCAACATTTATTAATATTCGTTGCATTTCAAACCAAGGATTCTCACAATAAATATTTTAGGAAAAAATTTCTTATTATTTCATATCATTTATTAATTTTTTTTCTTTTTTTTTTTCAAAAAATGTCAACGACACTTTTGATAATTTCCGTCGAGCACGTTGAGCTGCGAATTTTGTTTATAATTTATAACTTTATTTATAATTGATAAATTCTTTTTTTGTTCCCGCAATTCCTTAATGAAATTGATTTTGAATGAAAAAAAATGCACGAAAATTATTTTTCAAAAAGAAGCACACAATTTCCATCAAATTTCCCGACGTTGTTTTCGTTTGCTTTTTTGCTTTGAAAATAAGCAAAACTCAGCAAACGTTTTGTGTTTTTGTAGCAAAAAACCAAAGCAAAAACAAAGCGAAAAAACAAAAAAACACAAAGCGAAGCAAATTTCACTCTTAAGCAAACAGCCATAACAATATATAGCAAAGCAAAATTTTACTCTCAAAAAGACATTTTTACTCTCAAAACGACTTTTTTACTCTCAAAAACCAATTTCACAGCAAAGGAAATTTTACTGTCAAAAAGCAACATAACCGGCAATCTCTGTTAAAAATAGTCAGACAAACGGACAATCTCTGTTAAAAAGCATCAGAAAAACGGGCAAGGTCTGTTACAAATAACCAGACAAATTTAAAGGAATTGTACTCAACTCGAAAAAAAATGCAAATTTTTCAATGAAAAGAATATCTTACACTTAAATGTTGTCTAACCTGTAATGCAATTTAATAAAGACGTTGTGTGGATGTGTGTTTTAATTACTGCCAATTTTATTTTTTTAACATATGGTTTATTTCGTTTGCAATAACACGGAATGAAATTTGATTAAAAAAAAATACGATTTCTCTCTTCTCTCGTTTCTCTATTTATTACACACAACCTCTTACCTATACTAAGCTAGATTCTCTCTTTAATTCGTAATGAGTGCCATTGCAAATTGATTATCTACATATATACGGGCTTGCTTAAGAGTACAGAGCATGTTTGTTGTTTATATTTCAGCGCTTTCTCATACACTCTTTTAATCATTTTACTAAGCTTCTCTTTCCCAATAAGAAATATTTGTTTTATGCGTGAAGCTTATTTCACAAATCTGTTCATTTGTTTTGTTTTCTTGACTTTTATGAAAGGCAAGAGAACATTTTTACTTTAGGCCTGCTTTGCAAGACCATTAAGCCGACCATAAAATGGTCAACATTGTTCAACTTTATTTTTCTTTCTTGTTACACTCTGTTTTCTTAAGTTAATTTTCGAATCAATAGATCAACATGTGAGTATCTCATATCAAGTGTAGAATTATATTTTAACTTATAACACGAAATTATTTATCGTTTATAAAAATCATAATGAAATCGGCTTTATTTCATTATCAGAGATTTTGATAAACTCAAGTATGTAAACAATAAAGAAATTATGCTCAGCTTAAATCCATTCGTTTTATATGTTCACTACTTGTTTTTAATGAATTTAAAAAAAAAAAAAAAAGAAAGTTATTTGATCTTTTAAGGGCATTAAGGAAACTAAAAACTAAATTAATACCTAATAATGTATAGCATAGCAATACTAGGGAGCAAATAATTCATTTACAAATTTTTATACAGAAAATCCTTAAATTATAAATAATCTTGATCAGGCTAAAATATCAAGTCCCCTTGATCATGTCCGTCCGTCCGATCGACTGCCCGCGTTTAATGACGATTATGTTTTTTCAATTCAACTTAATCTTTAGTTTGCTAATTAGAATGTCTCTCTCTCTCTCTCTCTCTCTCTAAAAAGTATTAAACCTATTCATAACAACTGTTTTCGGGCTGACTAGTTTCAAAGGCCATTGTATTTTATGGAAACCAATTTTGAGTCAATGCGCAGCACTAAAAGGTGTGTGGACGTAATTTCTTTTGTTGTTACAATTGAAAAGTTAATTCAATAAAACAAGTAAAAAGACTACAATGAGACGGGGCTCTCAACTGAATACCCTGCACCACGTCGCTTGATGCACTTGTTCACATAAAGACTTTTCGAAATAAAGTGTTAGGTGCACCATATGTAGTGACTCTCATGATAGTAAACCCTCTATGACGACACAGCCTAATCTCTTTGGTTTGTTATGCCAGAAGCAACTAATTAATAATAAAATCTTTGACAAGTAAACCAAATTTGCTAAATTTAAACCACGTTGACCACGTTGAGTACCTTCCAATATGGGGGCTTTTATGAAAATTTTGGATTTATGTAAACATTTGGTATGTTATTAAGAAAATGAGTGAACGACTGTGGTAGGCGAAGTGATGTAGGCTATCTAATGGTCAACCTTACCCGACCATGGCATTTCTAAACTTTTTTTTTGATATGATCAATCACTCAGGGGATGCCACCTATTCGCGTAACGCGACGACAATCAGAAAGAAGTAAGGAAAGAGAGAGAAAAAAAGAAATAGCGAGATGGAAGCCGTATCCTAGTGGATGTGCGGTCAAGCGATAAATATTATGCCTTTACCTACTGCCCACCCACTGTAGCTGCAGCCGAAGTAAAGTTTACCGCACTTGAGACTTGAACCCTCGAAGACTCTGACCTTATGGTCGCGATTCTCACCTACTTGGTTATTGATGCTTGTTTTTAACTTACAAGAACTTAGTTTTTGCACACGAGTTTTTATGTGTGCTCTTGATTAACGCGCCGTGAATTGAATCAACTCAACAATTTGAAGGGCTTGCAGTGCAATGATTAATTTTAAGCGATTGATTGATATTATTGCAGACATTATTGTTGATATTATTGTTGTTGTTCTCCTATTTTTCCAGTTGTTCGCATTAACTTTTATGAACTTTACAGCAAATTAATTTATTTGCACGTAAATAATTACATTCTTAGTCTTAAAATGCGTTTCATTATTTATATTTTTTACAGTCCGCTTCAACGGAGCAGGGCCCGTTTTGTTTATGTGAAGGCAAAAAAAAAAAGAAAACAAAAAAAGTAAACAAATAAATTGACTTTCAAATCGCCTTTTGGCTTTCCATGCCGCTATAAATTTTTATTTATTTATTTTTTTTTTTAAATTTAAAGAAATAAAACCATGAAATATTCACATTCGTGGTCATTAAACTCACGTCTGCCGTGTTCCTTCATATCAAGCTTGAAACCATTTGAATAAGATAGAAAGAGAGAGAGAGAGAGAGAGAGAGACAGAGAGAGAGAGAGGGAGAAACATTATCTTAGTTATGGAAAATAAAAATGCTGGACTCAGTTGATTAATTAATTTTTAGAAAAACATAATAAACATAACAGAGCAGGGCACGCGTACATTTATTAAATCAAAGCCGTGCTTGAAATACACAGCAAAAATATTTACTTCCGGAGATAGATTCCTATCAAGTGCAATAAACAAAATAAATGCGCTGCGAACTTACCATTGAACTTCGAATTCATGTGAACTGATATTCAGGCCTTTCGATCCTCTATCACCAAAAATTCTTCGCGATATATTGTCAATAAGTCCAACTTGTAGTAATTAGTAATTAACGAAAGTGCGCACGGAAAGTTCGCATACGAGTTTCATTCTGCAAAAATGGTGCAGAAATATTACAGAAATTTATTGATATACGTCTGGCAGTAGCAAAAGCTGTTTTTTGATTTCTGCAATGCCACTTCATAAGGTATTTAAAGAAATGCCTTTAAAACTTAGCAAAAAATAAGATAATTAATTAACTCCACCGCAGAAGGATGGGGGTGCACTTGTTTTGTCAAAACATTTGCAACATCAAGGAATAAGCTACAGAGATTGTACAAAATATACATATTCTCCATCGGTATCGAATTGCGAACTGATCTACAAAGTGCTGTCCACCTGTCACCTACGTAGGTAAATATCTAGTAAGCATTTCCTTCCGGTTTGAAAAAACTAAGATATTAAGTGCAAATTTCTCAAAAAAGCATATACGACTTGCAACAGGGTTGGTATTGAAAATGAACCAAATCGGTCAAAAACACAAGCCTATAATCCGATTTAAGCTAACAGCAAAAAAAAAAAAAATTTATTTTGCTCATTACTTACAGAGATGAACCAGAACTGACACATGTTTCTTATATATTCGATGATTGACCCTAAAAAATCAATCGTATAAATTGTTCCCGCCCACTCAATATTATGAAGTAATTAGTTTTCATTTCTGTTTTATTTTTTTGAGTTTTTAAACCAATCGCCGAAGGATGAGTTGTACGTTTGCAATATCCAGAAAGATACTCCAGAGACCCCACAAAGTGTATACATTCTTGATCAGCATCATGTTCTGAATCGATTTAAACATGTCCGTCCTTCGCATTTTCTGTTGTAAACATTCTCCTGGCCCCAAAAATGAAGCAATCGGCTTCAAATTTCGCAAAAACATTGGAAGATCTTGCACACAGGTTGTTGTTTAATATGGACTAAATCAGTCGAAGTACACACCTACAATACTACGTCAACTGAGAACACCTCTGTTTTTTAAAAAGAATAAAAACTTGTTTTTTCCTCATTACCACATAAACTACGTCAGATACAAATGAAATCAATACAGCAGAGAAATCCACAAAAATTTGAAAGTATGTTCTACCGGTGACGCTGTAGCACCTGTACATAAATTGTCCAAATTAACCATGCCCAGCCAATATTACAGTGTATGAAAATTTAATCTTTTTTCCATGCGTCCATAGCGTCGAAACATGTCCGTCTGCTCATACGTCTATCTATACTTCTGTTAGTCGGTCCATTTACCCGTCTATCAAACTGTGCAGTTCCACATTCGGTATAGAAAATACATCCCCCAGAGGTGTCAAGCAGGCAACGGTCGGGATTCAAATCTCAAGCACGGTAGAGCTCTAAGTAAATCCGAGCCTTACATGGTAGTGCTTTAAGACTTTCGTCTTGGAATTTATTTCTCTGGCTAAAACCTACAAATTTTAAAATTTTCCATACCTTTTCGATTTGATAGGATTTTCAAAATTAAGTAATTAACTTTTAAAATAAATGAGCGATTTTCCACTCGAAAAGTAAATAACGCTTTTTGCCAAAAAAAAAAAGAGATGACGAACGACGAAGATGAGAGATCCGCAAAAATGCAAAGAGAAGCAAATACTAACTGTATGTAGACTTTCGCGGGAGAGTGTAAATTACTCTCATCTGCTCTGATTTTTTTCCCTTCTTTTTGATTCAATTGCTTTTCCCACGCGTAAGAAAGACTCTTTGTTTTTAAACTTTTTTTTAAAACATCTTTTATTTTTATTTATATTTTTGTGTTCTCGCTCACCGTGCACATCCACCAATCCATTTAATGAGCTTTACTTTACTTCACTAACCGGTTTGTTTGTTTATATGTAACACAATAATAAATTGAAATTTCGAACCCGTATATAGAACGTGTTAATAATTTATTTAATACCAAAAAAAAAAAAAAAAAAAACACATAACCATCCGATGTGTACGTTCACACATGTTCCTTGTTCATATAGTTGCGCCCGTGCCCATATACACGTATATATTTATACCTTTTAGCTCTAATCCGAACATCAAGGCCATATATACAAGGGTTCAAATAATTTCTTTGCAATTTTTATAACAATCGATCCAAAATTTTTTTCGTTTTTTTTAAGCATTGAAATTTGTTAGCACTACCTTATCTTTGTATTGCATTTTTGATGTTCGCTAATATATGTGAGAACAAGAACAACACTTAACCTATATTTACTTAAGTAAGGGTCAAAAGATTAATATGTGTATTTACATGCATTGTAATCGCTTCATGGTCGTTTGCATGAAGTTTTACATTTTCTTTATTCTTTTGTAAGCGTCGCTGTACAACACCTGGAAATAAAGTGAGAACAAAAAAATATTTTGACTACAGTCTTGCTTGTATCCGGGATGTACATATAGAACGTTGTGCAGAAATTTTATTCAAGGGCAAATATCCTTCAAGAATATCTGTGACAACACTAAATTTTGTCTTGTCAGGCTGCAAGTGCGAGACAATGCTTACACACCTCACAGCACCAGAGCACACTTTTTTCTCCTCAATATTAATGCGTATGCATAAAGATTCCAAGCTGTACTCATAGTTGTATACGTTTTAATTAATGCAACGGGACTACTTTAGATGGCCCTCTGCTCCCTTGAGGGGGTTGTCTCTAGCATATTTCATTCAGCATTGCTTGTCGATCCACTTGCTGGAAACCAAATCATCTTCCACTAAACTTATCACTTCACGTTGCCCCATGCAGCTTAAACGATGCCTCTAAGGGAAGAGAAGAATATTATAATCACCCTGGACAATTAATTCATTAATGTCCATTTCTCCACTTATCTTTACCATCTGCCCTTCTACCCCCCTAGGAACAAGAAGTGCTGTTATATGCGGCTTAGACCAAATATCTAAAATATGCTCAGCTGCGTTATTTGTAATATTTACTTACGAGGTAGAAAGCAGTTCCAATCACTTGAAATTTCGAGCATATATTGTGTGTACTTTTCAACGCTTCTTTTTCATATTTGAGTCAACCAAGGTCCTTCTGCAGACATGGTGCCTGATTTACCAGATATGTACGTATAAAAAATATTTTACTCAAAGTACAATCCGTTGCCAGCCAGACATTTTTACCATATGTCCGACAACTTGTGAATGCCATGCCAATGGGATGTTCTTCTGAGGCAGATCAGTCATTCAACCATTTCCATACATTTTCCTAAACACTGTTCGACAAATGCGTGCCCCATCGATGCACACCAGTGACAGTCACGATGAATGGAGTTTGACGAGTTAGCTGCAATTGGTTGCTTTGAAAGCATTACGAACCGGTTTTGCTGTACGGAGCAGATGTCATGTAATCAATGATCTTGCATTAACTTCGTCGCTAAGGAGTTCGTTGTTTGAAGAGTGAACGGTTAAAAATGATTAATTATTGTTGGTAGTGTTCTTGTTTCACCAAACAAAGAATGCCCAAACGATTCGGTCCCGTAATCGATTTGGATGGTATGCCTGGACTTACTCATGGATTTTTACGCGTAGGTTTCTTAAAATAGATGGACTATTCATCCCCATCTACGATACGATGTAAAAACGACTTTCTTTTGCATTGTTTTTCGGGCAGAGAAAAAATGCTATCGGTAAACGCTCTTTATTTGACACAAAAGTTGACATTTTCGCTATTAAAAAAAAGTATTTTTGCGTTGCGATATGATCTTGCATTACGAACGCCTTTTATTGCCTGATGTCCAAACTATTAAAAAAAACTCAATCGTTAAGTGAATTCCGGTTTCATATTTACCTACGGTCTACTTCGTACATTTTTGCATTGATTCGATTCTTGTGCAAGATACGCAGAAAACATGAAGAGTTGTGTATTTTATAAATATTCCTGTTCGATAATTGCGTATGAAGTCTTGTGTCGATTTTCGAAATTAAAAAAAAAAAAATTTTACAGCTTTTTCGAAAGTCTCAACAAAAAGCTTAATTTTGAAAGACATGGGTTCTTTAATAAAAGCAGACTTTGGACGAATCTTCTAAAGTTTCGAAAAATTTCAATTTCGATACTCTGCAAAATTGGATCAAGTGTGTGCGGTTTTGTACCGAACAATATTTCTGCTTTGGAAAACAGATTTCTTCCAAGTTACGCAGAGATGTCTTTTGACTGATTTATCCCCTTTTGAATTAAGCTAAGTAGATGAACTTTCGCTTTTCAAAAATTTTAAACCGACTTTTTAATTTTTGCTAACATCAGACAGGCAGGCACACGGGCATTCTAAGATACTCTATAAGGTCTCTCAAGGTTACTTCTAGATGTTACAAACTGAATCGCATAAAAATTTAAAACAAATACCTTTTTCTAGACAAAGTTTCGATATTGCAATCGCATTTTATATAAATAAGCCTTTAGATAGACAAACATTTGTAAATCGTTTCCGATCACTCCGGTCGAGACTGGATTCTTACGCATATTTTTAAGCAGTAAAAACTTATGGTAAATGCCATACACAGCGTGTTATGGATGTAAAAATTTTATTAAACGAATATTTTGAAATATTTTGCCCATACACACTAAGAACGGTCCTCACTACATTTCGTTTTCAAATAAGATGAACTTTACCGGATGCTAACTACACTACACGCCATTTCCTTGAAAGAAACACGGACGTGAAAGTCGAAATCTTCCCATTCATTTTAGTTAGCTTCTTTTTAGAGCACTGGTGCCCTGTCTATGCAAAAACATTATGGAGGATAATCTACATTAGGCTGGTCCATCAATGGTTGTTACACGTGCTCGATATCGTACTGTGACCACTTGAACGACATTTGAACGACATGTTCAATTCAATTACTTCGTGGAACATTCCCTGGCGTCACGTTCGATAAAAGAATCAGCAAGGCCGTGGAGGCTATTTGCCCAATGTGCTATTCCATGCATAACCCTATTCTTGGTTGCAACTCACGTAACGTGAATTGAAAGATCTTTGCCGTACGGATGGGTGTGTACAAAATTCTCCATGAATGTAATATGATTTTTTTTCTACTTGCACAAGATAAATGCAAGCTTAGCTAATCAACGAGCAATGCGATTACTTAAGCTATGCAAGGAAATCATTTTCCCTCGTCTTCGTCATTTAATTAATCAAGAAATAATGCCTGCTTTAAAAGGTCTTTTATAACCAAACTAACGTCAGTCAATGTGACACTGACCAACTGTAGGTCATGTGTACACACATGCTTGCTTGTGTAACAAACGCACAGGCTAAACCTTGATAATCTCCTTTCTTAGTATTATTCAACTATAACGTGCAACCACAAGAACTTTACAAAAACAATTAACTGTTAACCCATACATTAAGTATTGCTTGCTGTTTAATCGTTTGATTTTACATGAGCTTAAAGCTCTAATGAAATCCATTTTAATGAAAGCAAATTTTAAAATTTGCACATCGCACGTACACTGAAAATTCAACCGTCTATTGTGAAAAATTCTCAAAAAACCCGTGCAAGTGGTCTTTGAAGAGAAGAACAATTTATTTTTAGAAATTGAAAAAATACTTATATATGCGTGCGTGTGCGAAACACTTAAGGCTGCCAAAGTTCGTTTTAAGCTAAACTTTCTCGTTTAATTTCTCACATCTTTCTTTGCCTGCAATCACCACCTCATACATCATTTGTCAATTATCCAATTCATGCATGAACATGTGCACCGTGTATGCAAATTGCTTGCAGCACTTGGATACAAGCAAGGCAAACCAATCGATAAAATTCTTTTTTTCTTTCACAATTGAACTTTGTATGGGTTTGATTCGCTTAAGTTCGTTCGTATTCGAACCAATGCAGGGTGACGGCACAATTACAAATACTGGGATCTCTCTGGGCATGTATTGTGACCATAATAAGATTACCTTCACTTTCTTTATAACATTTTATTAATATCGATTATTTTCTTTTATTTCACTTTGCATTGTTATGATGGAAAAGTCTCTAAATATATGTAGCAAACAATACAACCTGTAGGTTAAAGAAGAGAAAAACAACAGTTTTCTAGCTAACGCGAGAATATCGAATGCGTAAACATGTAGGCCGAATAGTTTCTAACCTTGAAAATATTGTGGCATTGAAACATAAAAGTTGTTCATGCAATCATTTTACCACCGAGAAATACATCTAGTAACCATCTTAAGTCGATAGCAAACGATTTATATCCAAATTACTGCTGTTGCAGGTAAGGGAAAGAATGCTTCACAAAATTCCTAAAATCCCTTTTTTATTTTAATTAATAAAGTTTATAAAGTTCATTGGCCTTCTAATCCGATCAGCTCGGATCAGTCAGATGTTAGGCGAAAGTACAACTACTTGACTAGATTTCGCGTAAACCTAAAGGAGAGAAAGACAAACTGATTATTTTAGTTATTGCTATGTAAAGGCGTGATCAACTCAACCAAAGGTTATAAAATTGAAAATTATTGTAAGCGAACTTTTTCTTACAGTGTTTTCAATAAAAAAAAGCTTCCATAGAGATTTTGAATACAATAATGAAGAGAATTAATTCAAGAAGATATGCCATTAAAAAGCTGTATGCCTTCAAAAATAAACGCGAATGCGATGTTGTTAACACTAGAAGGCATTTAATTCTACACTCTTTCGAAAGCATTTGCCTTAAGTTTTATCATTTTTGTATAGATTTTGCAAGTGTATATTGTTGAAAATGGTTTGAAAAAATTATGAAAGTCGCACTCGGTTCTGTCGCACTCTATATAGAGTTCGTAGTAGAAAAGCAATTTTTTATACAAAAATAATTCATTTTTGTATAGAATTTCTTCAATTCTTTGTATTGATTATGTATCTTTTCGATAACTAGCTTTCGCTTCGACGACGTATCTTGAAAGCCATTTAATTTTGAATTATATATGGCTTTCGTTTTTCGATGTTATCACTAATTACCATAAAGGGAAAATAAGAGCAAATTTGACGTCTATTTGTTTACAACAAACGAACGTTTAATACGGAAAATTCGAAAACGATGAAAAAAAACATATCTACAAGAGTAAGCGAGCGGACGAAGGATCGCCATTAACAACTCAGTGGTCGCGAGTTCAAATCTCAATTGCGGTAGAGTTTTCAATACAGGCGAGCATAAGGTCGAAGTAGAAATAGCAAATAGATAAAAAAATGAAAACACGTGAACATATAACACATAAATAATAATAAAACATTAATTTAAATAAAGGTAAGAAATCGGGCATTATCCCTGTTTTAAAGAATATTTATTCTAAATATAAAAGTTGTTTAACTAATTTATGATTTATATGCCGTACACCACTTGTTTTGTTATATATGCCAACGCGATATTTGATTTGATTTAAGCAAAGTTTCAAGTAAAGTAACATCAACTAATCTATGTATCAATTTGCAAGTATTTTTTTAGTTACGTAAATTCATTTCAGCCATCGTCAGTTGTACTAATAGATCGGTTACAAACTAGCAAATGCGACTAACGTAAATCCGTACAATAGCAAAAACTTCAATAAGTAATGTTTGTATTCGCCTTTTTAGAAAGTTTTATTTTTCTAACAACTACTCTTGTTCTTGTCCTTGTGCAGTTCGTACTGGTAGGGGTGTATTTGGAGAACTTCTTTTTTAGGATTTCGCAAATATTGCTTTTTCGAACAATAAATTTTCTATTTTATGAAAATTTCGGAAAGACTACCTATACCAAAGTCTTCCTTGGTAAAAAGAAATAAAAATTTTCCTCAGCGCATCATTTTAAAGATATGCACATGCACATGCAGTGTTTTTGAAAATGTCATTCTGGGTGCTCTTCCCCTTTCCTCATTATATACATTTCAATAGTTTTCCCACACTTTCCTTGCACGAAGAAGATCCTAATACCAAGTTGAAGTAGAAGTGGTCTATGGCCACGTCCTTTTCTGCTACTCCAACATGGGCATCGATTTATTGATATTTCCAGTGGCTGTGAATCTTCAAACACGTTGCCTGTTAACTAATCATTTGCACGTTGACTGCTAATTCTTTCGCAGCTCAGTATCTCAGTGCCTAAATGCAAAAGCGGATTATCATTTTCTTCACAATACCTAATCTAGCTCTTCACTAAGAATGGTTTCGTGCATTTTTCAAGCTATTCATAATTCATTTCCTGTTTTTGAAACAGCGACACAACCCTAGTTTTTTTTTTTCGATGACCAGTCAGTCAGGATTCAGGAAAGGGTTACAAGAAGAATAGGATCGAGAAAGGTAGTAGTATTTCTGTGCGTTATGAGACAACTTTAAGCTTTGGTGGCGTTAAAGCTTACTCATAAAGCTTAACTTGATATTTTTATGAGGCCCCGATTTAGTGTGCCATTCCTCATGCAGCGTTTGTTCTGCATCTCTCTACAGCACGATCTCCTACTGAAGGAAACCGCGCGATAAGCTTAAACGTTATAATTGGGTAATGTTTGCAGTTAAGTACTCTATACTCCATAGTCTATACTCTACACTCTATACTCTATACTCCATACTGTATTCTTCAGCATAGCTTTTCCTATAATACACCAAAATTAGAGCTTGGCGCCACATAGAAGCTTATAAATTTACATAACAAATTGCCGATAAGAATTGCGACTACCAAGTCAGTTGTCGCGGGTTCAAAGGCGACAAAGTTTACTTTGGTCGCAACTGTGGTGACTAGGGCGCAGTTACTAAGGGCGCAGGGTTTGTGAAGTTTCGATATTATGAGGAATATTATTAATCCGTACGCAGGTGTAAATATTATACTGCCATGGAAATTGAATCGAGGCGGTGTGGACATTAGAGTACGGGATATTTAAAGCTTTTCCATAACGTCGCCGCCAATCTGTTCCTTTTCATGAAATTTGTTGTATTGATGCTTTTTTTGCCGACGATTACCCCCTGCCCGCTTTTCCTCTAACGTCTAATTTGAAAAAGTCGTTACATTGCTTCACTCAAAATTAATACGACCCGACTCGACTAGAGTCCAGAACACCACACGACCTAAATGGGATCGACAGCGCTTGACTTCGTACTGCGCGTACTAATATTCTAACAATGTGATGTCGAAAAATGGCGAAAAATTGTATAAAACAAATATTATAAAAACGAGTCTAATGATTTACTACCTCCTGCCGGACTAGAAAGACACAACAGTGTATTTGAGAAAATAAACAATCAGGCCTATATGATGCGTGAAGAACTACACCTGAATACCTCTGATGGCTTAAAGAAAACAGACACACTTGCGCTCGAAAGTGATGATGCGCAAGTGGCCCTTGCTTATCAAAACTTTAATAATTTAGGCACTTACGGATTGCAATCCTTCTCCTGCCTTCTCCTATCATATTTCTACTTCTTTCTTCCTCTATTGTGAAACCTATTTTTGCACCCATCACAGGAGAATTCATTTTGTCAAAACGCTTGCAACGCCGGGAAGCACACTTCAGAGACCCCATAAAATCTACACATTCTTGATCAGCATCAACTGCTCGTTACTCGTAAACCACAAAAGGAACACGATATAAATTCCCACTTTTATATTGAATGTAGAAAAAATCAGTCGCGCCCATCGAACTTTATAAAGTATGAAAATTTAGGTCTTTTTTTATTTTAATCTTTTTTAGAATAGTGATGATGGGTATAAAAGATTCGGTCACGACTGAATATAATTTTCTTATTTGTTAAACCCACCACTGAATATTAGAAGTATATTCATAAAAAGGAAGCTTTAGAGACCCTGTTGAGTGTATACACTCTTGGTCAGCGTGAAATTCTGAATTGATTTAGCCATGTCTGTCCGTCTGAGTGGTGTTTGTTGTTGGTACTCTCCTCTTCGCAAAAATGAAGCTATTGACTTCAAATTCTATAGAAACATCGGAAGTTGTTACATGCAGCTTGGTATTGAAAATGGGCCAAATTGGTCGGAGCAGAAACATGCAGTGGAGCGTAAACTGAACGCAACATCATTTTTCTCAACAAAAATTTGTGGTTTTTTGGTCTTTACGCGGAAATTATTAAAGTCAAAAGAGTGAAATCGTCCACATTTACTTTGTGGAACACTTTACCCTCTATGTGCAAAAAATGGAGAAAATCGCCTACGTCCACACAAACTTACAAGTAATTAAATTTTATTTTTTTTCACTTTTTTGAAGTTTCATTCTTATTTATCATAACGCCAACAAGACAGAATGTTTAAACCTGTTTTCTACATTCGTCAAATGAAGATGTATTATCTGCCTAAAAATGGGGTAATTCTAAGATGAATATGGTAGACGCTACAACCTGGTGGTTTAATTTTTTCTTAATAATACCAGAGATATGGATGTCAAATAAATGAGCTTGGAGAGTAGAATGAGAAAAGCATAGCGATGTGCATGCGAGATTTGTCCCCATCAAATATAACTTTCTTACTTGTTTTTTATACCCAACGCCGAAGGATGAGGGGCATATTCACTTTATCAGAGCGTGTACAACGCCCAGAAGGAAGCATCAGAGACCCAACAAAGTATATATATTTTTGATCAGCACCAAATTCTAAGATTTAAGCATGTCTGTCCGTCCATCAGTATAATAATGTCTGTTGTAAACATTCGCCTGTCCGTAAAAGCCAAGCTATCGCCTTCAAATTAGGCAGAAACATTGGAATTTCTTGCACGCAAATTGGTATAGAAAATGGGCCAAATCGGACGAAGAGCACGCCCATAGCACCACGTAAAATGAGAACGCCTGTTATAAGCTATATAAACAAGCTTCAAACCCCCTATAAAGTATATAAATTCTTGGCCAGTCAAATTTGGACTGAACCTAAACATGTCCGCCTATTCGTCTGTACATCTGTCTGTTTGCGCAATCTTCTAGTGTTTGGGGTAAACATTCTCCCATTAGCGAAAGTGAAGACATCGCCTAAAAATTGGAAAAGAATTGACCTAAACTTTTCAAAGGACACGCCCACAACACCCACATGCTTACATAAAAAAAAATTTTATTTTGAAAATAGAAAAAATCAGCCGCACCTACTGCATTTTATAAAGCATGAAAATTTTGTTCGATGATGAGTATATAAGATCCGTCCCGACCGAGTTTAATTTTCTTACTTGTTCTTTTTTATTGTACTTATTAAAATTTGTCCTCCCTTAATAAAATATGCTCAAATGGTGGAATATTCGCTATAGGTGAAATATGCGCTAAATATTAAATATTTGGAAAAAAAACAAGAATTCGAAATTTTCGTTTCCAGGAATCGAATTGAATTGAAAAAATTGATTCCTAGTCAGCTCCGTAAACGCATTAAAAACTAATGCATGTTATAACTTCCTCAGCAAAGCAATGCAAACAGTTTAAGAATCCCTGACTTGAAAGCATTGGACATCTGGTATTGTAAACAGAACATAGGTCGTTAATAAGCAATTAGTAAGTAAGCGCCGTTGCAATAAAATAAAAATATTTTTTTTCCTCTATTTTTTTAAAATCATTTATGCTTCGCAATCTTTTATTAAGTCCTCTTCTTATTTTCTTTTTTATACGTTTTGTGTTTTTTTCTTTCTTTTAATGCCCAAACTTAGGGAAAGACTTAAAAATATATATCGGGATTGACTACTTTAATAGGTTATGATATGCGACAAGACGAGATAAGAACTTGCTATCGCATAGAAAGAGACATGCAGACCTAAATATAATCAGACTATATATATATATATATATATATATATATATATATATATGCATATAGTGCTATTTGCTTTTTCTTTTTTTGTTTGATGCGACCCCAAACTGTTTAATCAGACTGATGCAGATAATAAGCACAACAAATACATCGGTTGTCTATAGGAAAACAATGAACGAGAATAAATTTAATGTGTTAGGTTATATTTAAAATAAAGCAGACAACATTTAGACTATAAATAGCCAGCAAATACTTTATTTATAGAGATTTGTACTTAACACATATATTACACTTAAGAAAATTTCTTCACAAACTGTTAAGGTATGCAAAAGCGATAACATTCGTTAATGTATGAATCACTCCACCACGTTTCGCGAAAGGATTTTTGTCTCGCTAACGATGTTGATGGTTAAACTATCTTTTGCTTTCATAAATTTGCCGCAGTCTTTCACTCATGAGTTCTCGCTTGATCATCTACTTCTTACTAAGCTCAGGTGATATCCATTTCTTTGACTTTTGTATGCTCGGCATAGCTTTTAAACATTCACTGATGTTCTGGCGTATCATTTTCTTCCACACCAATGGCGTCACAAATTTAATTCGACTGTGATCGGCACTGGACGCTGTATGGGATCTGAAAAAACATTTACTATTACCTTATAAAAGTTACAAATCGGTTTCAAAAAAAGTCGTGATTTCTCCACTATTGTCGACTTACAAAGAGAATGAATAATAATAGAGCCTGCACTCGTTACTTAGACTAGTGAGACAAGAAAGTGTTCGCAATACGGGGAACAACCGATATTGAAGCAACACTTCACCTGTTTTTGTTATTATTGGTTTTTTTCTAGAGTGCTTTCTAAGAGATGCAAGAAGTCATCTTGACCAAGGAGTAGTAAACTTTTAACAGATGCAAAAATCCACTTTAAGCTCTAACTTTCTGGAAGATGTTAGAATCTATCGTAGATGTTGCGCTGTTCTAAACCCATTAGAATCCACCGTTGCCTCCACAGCTTTGAGATGCAATCTTCTGAAAGGTGCTAGAAAATCAACCTTTACTCTCGATTTCTCCTGCGTGATATCTGCGTAATCCTCTATGAACTGTGACCTTTGAGATTGCAACTTTCTATGAGTTTGCAGAATTTATTTGTAATAAGTTTGTACTTCTTCTGCGAGGTCTTGAAACGCATCGTTACCTCTGAACAGTTCCAAACTTCGAACAGGGGGTTGGAGGACTTAGAATCTCTTATTAATTTTGAATAGTTACTTTCTGGTCACAACTGGTTAAACGAAATTGGAATCCACCGTTGCTTGTGATCTGTCATTTTTAAGTTTCAACCTTTTAAGGGAGAATAGAGTCCACCTTTCCTCTTGGATTCTTCTGCGCGATATCAGAATTCATCGTTACTCGTCGGCTGTCACCTTTCAGTTGCAATCTTTTTATGAGATAGTGGAATCTAACTTTAGTTTCTAGTTCTTCTTCGAAGTATCGGAATTCACCGCGATCTCTGCATTGTTGCCCTTAAGTCGTAAGCGAATTGTTACTCTACTCATATTAGAATAAGATGAAGTCGTTTAGGATATACAATCCTAAATGCCAATTTTCCGACTCCATGGGCCCAATGCATGCCAAACTATAACCTGATCATTGCCCTGCTCGCCCTAAGCCGTAATTTGGTACAAGAACGTTAAGGAAGTTAAGACAAGGAAAACACGATTCTAAGTCATTCCACTAAGAATTGGGCGTTTTCCTTGTTCCTCCGGGAAATTGGTGTTTATAGATGGTATTGTAAACAAGAAGGATTTTTTAAGGATATGGAAGGAAAATTTGAAAAATCGTGTGGGCAAAGTTGGTGTTTTGGAACATTCAAACTCTACCAAAATGACGACCCCAGCGCGTAAATATCTCGCTTAATTCAACAATGGCTCTTCGATAACTGCCCGAAAGTGCTTCAAGGTTTTCCACAAATCACCAGGCATGAACCCCATCAAAAATATGTGGGATGAATTGGATCGCCATGTGTGAAAACACTCAATCCCTTCCGTGCAAGATCTCAAAGGTAGACTATAAGAAAATTTCCTGCACAAGAAAAATACACAAAATATGTCAAAACCTTTAAAGGATTCTAAAAGAAAAGGCAAAAAGGATAGTCCACAAAGTGTATTAATTTTAATAATATACTGCTTTTTCCTTCATATCCTTCCTTATATGAAAAAAACCTAATTTTAATGGCGCCATGTTTTTGAAGTTGTTGAAGTTATTTAAGTTTCGTGTTTACTGGAATAATAATTTTCTGTGTTTTTTTTTTTATTATTTTGATGTGTGTTCCCTAGTAGTCCAAAATAGTAAAAAAACAAGAAGCGTTTATTTCTTGTCGAGCGAAGAAACCCAATATTAATAAGACTCACTGTATGTGTACAGTGCTTGTAGCGGTACATATAACAGTGTCTTCTCTAACTAGTAACAATAACGAGTGCAAACTCTATTGTTACTCTTTTTTTTTTTTTTTTTTGTTTCTTTGAATGTGGTTGGCACCACCACACATTTCTGAATTCCGAGTAATTTGTAAATTTTCCTGCGAGACAAACTTCTTCTGGAACATATATATAAATAAATATACAATTATTTGAACTTCTGCGATGCTTTGTGTAAAAAATTAGAAATGAATCCGAAGCGAATTTAATTTTTAAATTTGTTACTGAGAAAAGGTTAATTTAATTTATTTTATTTTAAGTGAAAATATTTTGCAATCAACCACAATGTAAACCTAATGTAGTGAAAGAAAACAATATTAATTTAATTAGGGTTAATTACAGTTGACATACACCTGATAATCGATGAAACACCTATTAAATAATCAAACAGATATTTTTATATATATTAGGTAACGTAAAAAATATCAGGTTATTTTGAAAGTCCGACGCCTTATCATTTCAATACATTTTGCTTCAAGTTTAATAAATTTCTGCCAGCGATCCTTTAGTTTTTTTATTCTCCCTCAGAAGTTATTTCCCTTAGTGGTATTCATCTGCTGCTCTGTCATTTGTAGCAATATGCTTGATATAATTAGCTTTGGTAGTGGATACTTCCATAAATCACAAGGCAGTGGCTTCACTAAGACGACTAGAGAGAAGCCTAAAAAATTTGCTTGCTAAACCCAGTTTTTCCCCATTAGCCTTCGCAACCAGTTTAACGTTACAAAAGCTTGTCACGTTATTATTTAATAAATTAAGAAAATGCTCGTTTGGTCTAACAACCATTAGAGGTGTGAACTTCGTCAGGGTTTTCAGCAAACTCGCTTTTAATGACTGCAGAGATAAGACATAGTCTCAAACCCTGATAGCCAAGTAGTTAAGAAACATGACTGTCAACTCGGCATACCCCGGTTCAAGCCCGGCAGACGGAGCTTTAACTATGATTGTAGCTATAGTGAGGCCAGTTACCGATCGGCCAACAAAACCGCAACTGCGACCATTCCCTATGTCTATCCCCATTTCTTTTTAATCATAAGCGCATTATATTCATTTGGGACATACTCTGAGTGATTGGTCATTCCTTGTTTCGGAATAGTTTCAATAGTCTCGACGCATTTTACATCTGAAATTCCAAGTCTTTTCTGAAGGCTACGACCAACGAAGAGTTTAGGTGCTCGAACGTATGTACGGCTCAGTGACGAAAGTGTGTCCAAAACTTTGAACATAAACATAATAGGCATTGAGCTCTTTTTATATACACACAGCTATTCCCCGGCAAGTGTACCGTAGTAAGAGAAAAGACCGTCCGAACTATCTTTAGTGGAACTGCCAGATTATTCTAACGTTGGCACCTTGCTAATTTTTCGATCGCGCTGCTAATCTTTGCAGCAGCTTAGAGTAGAGGTCTTTCTCGCTCTTGCTGATGTCTCTTACCTTGAAAGTGAAGGTCGACAAATCCTACTCTCCTTTTACTTCTTTATTTCTAATTTTTCCTAATCACCATCATAAAACCCGCCGACACCGTTCTAAAATTTGGCCATGAATTTGTTTTTCGAACGTTAGAAAACAGCATTGGACACAAAAGGAAAGTTTGCGGCGGATTGATTCATCATTGTTCCGTAATTATCCAAGATCCTTTTTTGTATCCATCACCGAAAAGTGACACCGCACAAAGTATATATATACCGATTTAAGCATGTCCGTCTGTCTGTCTACGTAATTACTATGATATTTTCCTGGTCGCAGAAATGCAGCAATCGACTTCAAATTTGCCACAAAGGTTGACAGTTTTTGCACGTAAGTTGCTATTAAAATTGGGCCAAATCGGTTTGCGGGCAAGACCACAGTGCAACATGACTTTAGATCACCTCTGTTTTCCAAATTTGAAAAAATTTGATTGTTTGCCCGCCACTTATAAACCACATCAGATACAGCAGTGAAAATTTGTGTTTATCTTCTAAGGATCCTCGTGCAGCATTTGTAAAAATACGAAAAAAATCGGCCACGCCTGCTCGATATTATATATATATATAGTGTAATGGAATTGGATTCTTTTGTCGAAACGTTTGCAGCAGTCAGAAAAAAGCTTCAGAGAGCATGTAAAATCTACATATCATTGATCAGTATTGAATGGTGATGGCTCGTCTGAAAGATTCGGTCGCGTCCGAATATAATTTTCGTAGTTGTTGTTGTTGTTGTTGTTGTTGTTGTTGTTGTTGCTTTTGATTTAGAAATAGGATCCCACAGTTGCCGGAAATAGCATTGACACTGACTGTACACACTATGTGTACATTATATATAAATATTCATTATCAAGTATATATGTGCATATATGTAACGAACTTATTCATGAATCTATTGCATGCACATATAGATGCGATCGTATTTAGACAGCCATGTGTAAGCTTTGATTAATGATTCGCATCGTCATGAATGAATGAAAAGGCGCATAATTTAATTTAAAATCACGAAGCATTTGCATACGTATATGCGTATCATAAAAAATGTTATGCAAATTATTTGCCGCCAGCGCCTTATATCGCCAACAATGCGTTTGAACATGTTTTTTTTTTTTTTTTTTTTTTAAATTGTAAAATGTAATTGTAAATAATAAACAAGCACGTAAGTAAATATTTGATTTTCTACGCTGCACATGGTAAATATTTTTGTTAGGTGAAAATTTTTTTTTTTTTTCATAAACAACACACAAAATAGTAAACAAATTACGGATAATTTTGCAGAATTCTCGACGTATTACCACTCATCGCATTATTTAAACAACAATTACATGGTTTTAAGTAATTATTTATAAATCAGAATTTATATAGAAATTCTCTATATTACATCAAAATTAATAACGATGAGAAAAAAACAGAAAAAAACGAATATGAATGAGTGGTCGTCGCCGATTATGTAAAACTATTGCATAAAAAAGTAAAAAACCTATGGTGGGACAAGGTCGACCATTAAACTCCCTACATCACTTTGCCTATTACAAGTCCTTGTTTAGTTTTGTGCTAGAATACTAAATATTAGAACTTGTTTCGATGGAAAGACTGACTCTTCATAAAAGTCCTTATACGGAATACAGTTCAAAACAAAATCCTAAATCTTCTAAGTTTACTTTTATCCGTACAAAGGCTTATTTATAGTAAAAACGATTGTACAGGACTGGTTCAAAAAATCAACCTACTTCGTCCAAATACGATACACTCATTATTTATGTCAAATTTCTTTCCGAAAATACTAAAAAGTAAACCGTTTTGCTGGGTTTCAAAAGATGATCCCTTCCGATCCAAATTTTTCATATTAAATTTTAAAAGCTGCGCATTGTTTTCATACAACTAGTTTTTTAAAATTAGATGCTGTATGCGGAGTTGTCGCCAAAGTGATCTCATCTAACAAATTTTCCATAGTGTTCTAGGACCAAAGCATGCCAAGATGCCAAACTTTATCAAAACATCTCAAAAATGAATACAAGATAGACGGACAGACGTACGGACAAGCTTAACTCGATTCAAAAAATAAAGTTTAATTGATTTGTCTAGAAAAATTTTTCTGTGTCTCAAGTCATTTTTGTCGTTATAATCATTCGCATAAGCTAAATATAAGCTCTTCTACATTTGGTGTAGGGTACAAATATGTAAAATATTTCTTTGTAATGCAGATGTAGCAGCTAGACGCTTAAGCTTGTATTCAGAAACATGCCAACAACAAAAGACAGAGAGAGGAAATTTAATCGACTCAGAATCTTGGACTAATCCAGATTATCCATAGCCGAAAGGGTTATATGACGCGTGTTGCGTATCCAAAGGCAAATCTATTACATTGCCATACTTTAGTGATAGTCATAAAAATTTATTAAAATGTTTCCAAAATTTATTTCGTCATATAAAAGTTACTTACGTAAACATTTATTCGTTGTGTGTAGTTACCGCTGAAAAGAAACGTGCATTGCACTCACATCGGTCTTTATTTACTTGTATTCCGTTGTATTCAATTAAAGTGCGTTCCAAATTTTTTTTTTTTTGTTTTCAACTCATGTAGCGGATTTAACTTGTCTGGAGACGAATATTGGATACCCTCCACATAAGTTATATATATATATATAACTTCTTTTTTAAATAGCAAGCCACTCGAGGGGCTTGTGCCCTGTGCAGGTTCGACTTAGAAATAATAACATAAGAAACGACCGGACCTTTGTCTTATTGTTAAGGTAGTTAGTCACTCTGAAAGTGTTCCTTATAGATGGTGGCTTAAGTTTCATCACGAAATATTGCGGGCGGAGTAATGCGGAAAGAAATAGTTGTAATTGTATACTTCCACAGTGAAAGGTTGGATGTCCGCTAAATATGTAAACACGCTGATCAACAAATTATGGATGAAAAGAATGAGGGAGAACTGTTCGTGGATGATCGAGAGAGACGGACGGATAATATGAGATGCGAAGAGTGAAAAGAGGAAAACAGTGACTGCGAGACAGACAGTAAGAGATACTGAGACACTTAGGGAGGAAGAGACAAAAAGAGAGAGAGAGCAAAGAGAGAGATATGGCAAAAAGAATGCAAGAACGAGAGAGACGCAGACTTAAACATAAGAATATTAGAGGAGAGTATTTTGTTTTTAACATAACGAGCATCGCAATGAAAGTCTCCTGCGCCAGTAAGGATGTTAGATAGAGGAGGCGGGAAGGAGAGAATGCAAAGAATAATGGGATTTTTTTTAATAATACATGAACGCAAAAAAGATGGTTTCATTTGCCTAACGATTATCATAAACAACACAAAATGTACAAATTTAAATATTTAGTTGCAATTTTGCAACAGAGGTTGGCAGGGGTTATCTCCATCAAACTTGCGTACATTTTCCACAGTTTTTGTGAAACCATTTCATATTTGAGGTAAGGTGAGGTGAGGAGAATTTTCCGATACTTTTTCCTAAAAATGACCTTCAGGCCTTAAACCAAGGTGTCTATCTTTTTTCGGAGAAAAATTGTAGTCCTCGAGGCTACACTCGCCAAATGCCAAGATATATTTTCGCTTGCAATTTCAATTTCGAGTATTTTGAAAAGAAAAGGGCATTTTTTAGGTGGAACCAGATATGCATGTCGTGTTAAACGTATAAATATTTTGATCACATTTTCTGAACTGAATATCATAAGAGACTGAACCTCTTTCTCGACCATGTATATAGGAATTAAACAAGTTACCTTGCCTGCAAGTGTACCGGCTCCTAACCTAGTAATATAAACGAAAATTAGAAAATTGAAAATTTATTGAACATTATGTGCACAATAAAGGATCGCTTAGACAGGTCAGGTCGCAAAGCCCCCAATTTTCTTCAGGAGCTAATATTGCATAATATGCTTATCTATCGAATTGGTGGGAAACACAACGACAAGTTATGGTAGGCATGAAAAGAGCCCTATCCAAAAAGCATGAACCTGTTTCTATCGCTCTCTTCTAAAATTTTTAGTGCCGGTACAGAGAACGCAGAGCCCTCCACGCATGTACGCAACGTATAGCTACAAGTATATAGATTAATCTTAAATTAGTCCCTTTGGAAGTCAAGTATTAGTGTAATATTTGTACTGCAGACTAATTGTGGAAATTATATTTGACTTCTTTTGTAACGTTTTTAATTTTGCATCTGATAAAATCTCAAATGTAGTGTTGTGTAATGTTCTCTTAAAAAATTCCATATTCGATTTACGAACTCTCTCTCTCTCTCTTTTCTTTTTCTCTCTCTCTCTCTTTCTCTCTCGTTCTTGCTCTCTCTCCCTCTCACTCTTTTTCTCTTTCTCTCTCTTTCTCTCTCTCTCTCTCTCTCTCTCGCTCTCTCTCTCCCCATGGGATAACTATTTTATTTTAAGGACCATAAAACCATAATTATTCCTTAAAAAGTATCAAATTATAATTGGAAGATGTATGTATGTATGTATTCATGACAGAAGCAACTTACATAGCTTTAGTGCTCCTTAAATCAACGTTGATAAGATAGCAAATAGTTTTGTGAAAGAAAATTTTTAAAAAAATTTCACACTTTTTTTTAGAGTTGGTTTCTTTTTTCAAGTTGCTTAGAACATAGCAACATAGCATCTGAACTTTTCCGACGATCCAAATATCATATTTATTTTAGATTAATGTAAATTCAGTTTAATATTCAATTATTATAGTTTTAATTCATGAAATTTTTAATCAAAATATCAATCATTCATTACTCTTATCTCTAAGGCAAAGAGTTACGTTCAGCTCAGGTCGAACCATAAGACCCTTTCGCATATCTCTGCATACTGCCCACTCAATAAAACTTGTGCATGTTTTCAATACAGGTAAGATAGTTATATATACCTTGACACGAATCTTGGATACCCATCTGTTGAGAACATATTACCCGAACATATTACCCTAGGAGGCTTTTACGAATTCGTATAAAAGTTTTTAAAATAACATATTCGTTAGTTAGTGTTATTTCGGGAAACGTGAGATCAAAATTATTGATAAGACTTTCAAACGAAATAAACGTAAAATAGTAAACAAAATATTTAAATTAAATAATTAATATATTTTCGATAAGGTATTGCATTAATGTGAACACATTCTTGATTCCTTAACGATCAATTCCGTAAATAATTGCATCAGAAAATCCAAAGGGAGGGGAAATCAAAATTCGTCATACAAGCTTACCTAATATGAAAATGCTCTCTAAAGTTCTAATTAGAAAATCAAAACATGCAAAAAGAGAGTAAAAGGGAGGCATTTACCTGCCTATATGGCTAAGAGAGAGTAGAAGAAAAGCATATTTGTATATGTTTAAATAAAGAGAGGGGGATGGACGCAGTGAGCGAAAAAGAAAGATGAAGAATAAAAAAACAGATAGAAATTGAAAGAAAAGAGTGAGAGAGATGTTTATTGGGTTGAATGTTGCACGTGTGTGATCTAAATAATTTTTCGTCAATGCTCGAACTACTCATTGAATCTCAAAAATAAGTTTCCGTCAATGGCTGAAAGGGTCAATGAGCTCAATTTCAATTATTCATAGATCGAAACCATATTTAATCAGCGTTTATTTAAACTGCGTACTTGTAATTAACCATTTTTAAGAGCTTAAGTTAAAATTTTCCGTTTCATAATCAGCTTTTCCATGAAAAGAGAAATGGATGCAAATTGAACTCGATGTAAAAACGGAATTGAAAGCTTTCCAGCAACGACAGGACCTATGGTAGAACATTTTGAAGCAAACCGTATTTGTTACTCTGATAAGTCTAGTCTGTGGATCGGTTTAGCACATCTTCGTTCGGAGACTTAAGTAAACAGTTATATGGATGACGTTCTTTGGAACGAAAATTATTCCTCTTCTTCACATAGAGCTCTTATAACCAGTTACACTATCTACACTAATTCTTTAAAAAAAACAAAAATCTTAAAATAAAAAATAAACATTAAAAATGTTTTATTAAATTAAAACTCGGATGCTGATCATAAACTAGATATAAATATGAACAAAAGCATAAAAAAAAAAATTAATTTAAACGCTAATCAAGACTTATACGAAAATACAGATAAATAAGTAAATAAATTAGAAAATTTAAAAATTTTTGATATTTATTTTTATTATACATTACTCAGACTAAAGAATTAGGTTCTAGAACTGAAAGTAGGATGAGCGTTAGCAGCTAAGACATGGTTAGCCTCATCGTACTTCAAGCACTTCTAAGATGTTCACACGGTTAGGCGTTCCGAGAACGAGTTTGCATTCGCACGCAACGAGTTCGCACTCACGAAGTCAACAATTGCAAATTGAAAGAGAAGATTTTTTTGAAGAGCCATTGGTACGTTGTAATATCAGGACCAAGAGAGGTCGAAGGCAAACATTTTGATCTTGATTTTCGCGGCGTAGTTTATATATAGAGGTAGAGAGAGAGGGACTAAGATACCCCACACCACTTCGCCTAGTACAATTACTCATGCGCTTTGGTAATAATACACCAAAAATTACATAGAATTTTTTTTATGCAAAAAACCCATATATTGGAGGATGCCCAAAACGCCACATGATGTGATCCAAATTTAGCAAATCTAATTTGCTTCCAAAAAATTTAATTATTGTTCTGTTTCCGTCACAAAAATTGAAAAGCGCACATTTTCTCCATATAAGGACTTATTTTTCCCGGCAACTCCTATATAAGTTAGGCTCTGAAAAATAGACGTGTCTAACGCAAATTTCTTACGGTTAATTTCTTTGCTAAATTGCAATATTAAAAATTAAACCCGTCTTCTAAATGGCTTCGCATTCATGAGAAATCTTATATCGAGTGTGGTCCAAGATATAGACTCATGCACTTCAAATATGGTCCCTTTAATTTTTCTGTTAAATTACTATACTGAAGAAATTTTCATCATACCCCATTAATAATGAGGACTTTTGCTATGTACATTTGCCAAGAATCTTCATATGCGATGGTCCAAGATCGGTAAGGATGATCTCTTTGTCAATTTACTGCTACAAACTAATTTTCGACATGAGATATCGAATACTACATTTTTTTGTCATATAAAGATTTAGTTTTCGTAGGAACGGTTATATGAGAGGATGTTCAAAATGTTGTCGCAGCCGAACCACCAATTATACCAATTTACCTCCAAGACTTATTTTAAAAAGTCGTTATACGGAGAGTGGTCGAAAAAATGGGCCGATCGAAACCACTCTCATTAGCGGTCGTCCTTTGTCAAAGCACGCCAGTGTGGCAAATTTCATCAAAATATCTCAAAATTACGACTGTAGGTTGAACACAAGAATAACGGAACACACATCAGACGGACAGATGGACGGACAGACAAGCACCCAGAAACTGATTCTAAATCGATCAGTATAATAAAAGGTGTGCCTATCTTAAGACATTATGGGTGTTACCTGCGTCCACACAACCACACAAGTGGTACATGGATACGGATAATACGTAGCGTACGTCCACGGGAAGTTGCTTCGAACGAAGAAATTCCGTACCTTTTCTTATTTTTATAGGAAAACCTTCAACACGTCAACATGCCACATCCGTTATAAGAACTAATAGCTATAGTGAAACATCCAAATAACGATTTACCCGAAAAACCGTTTAATGAAGCAATTAAACCACTAAGACCGTAGTGAATCAAATTAAAGAAAACGATTCGTGTTTTGTGTAAATCAAATTCTAAATGGGTGGAGCTTGAAAAGCTATTACTCCTTTATAATAATTATGCTGACTCCACCCGATTTCTAAACCTTTACGCCAACACCGAATACTCCTAATAGCGAAGTAAATAAATTAAAGCACATTTTCTTATCTCTCTCTCTCTCTCTCTGTATATTTTCTATTCTCTCTTTCTCATATCTCTCGCTCTCTTTCAAACTCAATTCGGTATTTAATCGAAATAATCTTTAAGTAATTTTATCACACGTTCTCAATTCCTTGTACCGATTACACAAGCTATGGAAAAAAGAACAAAAAGAAATCTAATATCATCGTGAGATGTGAGTAAATCGTAAATATATGAATGAAATAAGAGAATAATACTCGTGTTTACAATTCGTCGTATGACACGATCATCTTTAGCATTTCAATAAATAAAAGCAGAAAGAGATGATAATTTCAATCCAAGTAATTAAATTGCATTGACTGTGTGTCGTTTACGTAGATAATATATATATAAAATATTACTCGTCTTTCGGATTTTCAGTTTTCAAATAAACATTCTTTACGCATTAAAGGCTTCTACTAACGGTACGCAAAAAGAAATTGTTTTAATAAAGTCTTGTGTTTTTTTTTTTTTTTGTTTTTTTTTTAATTAAAATTGAAATACAAGATAAACTTAAAAAAACTAAACTGCACAATAACCGAAAAAAAAAGAGAAAAGTATTTAACTAAAAGACATTGAAGTACTTACGCGTTTAGTATCGAAATAAAAGAATTGTAACAAAAAAAATAATAAAAAAAAAAAGAATAATTTTTATAATTTAAAAAAAGGAAAAATGTTTAAAAAGGTGAGCTTGTGAGATAAACAAAAAAAAAAAAAAAATTTGAATTTATGGTTTTCAAGCTTACGCAAAATCTGTGTTGAAAATATTTCGATCACAAAAAAAAAACGCATAAAAATGCAACGAAACGCTACTAAACGATTTGAAAATTGAAAAAATTTCCATAGAAACTCGAACCCTAAGGTGGAGCCAAACTACTTACACGTTCTATAGACTTGTCAAAGACGACATATGGCACAAGGGTATATTAAGTTTATGAGGGTGTGTGCAAAACCTAAAAGGACTTGAAGCAGACCTACCTGTCGATCGTTGCAGAATCACTTTCTGATTTGATTTAAGCATGTCTATCCGTCTTGTTTCCTGTTTCGAATCGAACTACTTGCCATGGAGCGGCTTGCTTTGAAAAGTCGTTATATAAATCTCTGCAGGATGGTATTTTATAATTTTTGCCAATCATAATCGAACTCGTTGAAGAAATCAAGAAACAATTAACAGCAATTTGGATTTTTATTTTGCTTTTCTTTTTTTTTTGGGCCCAAGAAATACTTCCCTTTGCAGCGATTTATCAATTGACTCATCAAATCTCATCAACTGCTTTGGTCAAACTGAAAACTAGAGTTGATCTAAATTTTGATCTACACGAAATCAAAATTATGAGAATAGAAACTGTGCCTAGCTGAACCGGGTTAAATTGAAAATGTTACTAAATCGATTTATTGGTTCTGCTATATAATCATCTTATTCGGTTTGCAGATCCTTTATGTACATAATTTAAAAATCAAAATTTTGTGTTTTTTATTGTTTTCAAAATACAGACAAAATACTCATTTTGGTCATCGAAATAAAATGTAACTTCTTTGATAAAAAAAAAAGAAGAAAAATATATAAAATATATATACCGCAGATATAGCAAGTGTCAAATTGTTATCTTGAACGGATCGTGATGATCAATGTTAATATTTCCGGAATTATTTTTTTGCACACACACACACACACACGTTCACAATAGTTTGACGACCAATTTTTATTTCAAGAAATTCAACCAAGCAATCGGACATAAAGTTCACTCCCACTTTCCAACTTCGTAACTGCTGTGACTATCTGGTCAATGCACCAACGGAAAATGGATTAGACCGGACTATTTTTACAACCAATCATATATAAAAGTTGTGTTATAAAACAAGTCTTCGCGCAATAGTACACACAGGACTTGTCTTTTCCAAACATTTTTTTATCCAATTCGAGCAGGATCATATTCTCAAACTCTAATATTCGCCATCGATTTGTAAACGTACTTACGGATGCATGACTCAGCCTTAATGGTCTGTGAACTCAAGCTAACGCCTTGATGTGTGTGGATTCAAGTTGAAAACCTACATCCTTCGTCTTAGTCTTCACTTTCAAATTTTGTTATCCTGTTCGGCTGAACATCATTAGTGTATGTGAACTTTTAAAGATATCTGCAAACAATTTCTAGTTATATTGCGAAAAGGTGTGACTACATACTTAATAAATCCTCATCAGACGAAGGTATAGAACAAGGGATGACATCATTGCGTAGACGGGCAGCAAAAGAGATGGGAAGAAAGACTGATTTTTACTTGAATGAACAGACAAATTTAGAAATAAACGGGACGGAAAGGCTGCCTAACAGAAGAACCTATTAATGGAGGACAAAAAAAATACCAATTGGGGGAAAGAACGCATTAGCTGAGAGATAAGCTCGCGAGTTATCTTGTAAGCAAAACGAATTTTTGGGCGGGGGAAAGAAACATTCAATTAGACAAAAAGGTAAACAGAAGGATAAACAAATAAGCAGAAAACGGCATAGAACGGTTAACAAAATAGAACCGAACACAACGAAAAGGCAAATGAATGGGCAGAATTTGCCTGCAAGCAAATAAAGGAATGGTCAAACGAAAATTCATTCATATAAGTAGATGACCAACATGTCTTGCAATCGAAGAAATAAACAGAATAACTAACAAAGCAGAATAAATAGCGTAGTTAATAAACATAATGTATATGCAAAAAGATAGATGGACAGAACAATGCCTAGTCAGACAAGGGGAGGATCAAGCAGATAAACAGACAAAGGGCCAGCCAAAATAACTAACAGAACAAAAGGGCAGTTGCAAATGAAAAAGATATAGCAAGCAAAAACAGGACAGACGGACTAGAAAAACCAACCAGCAGGCCAGTTACTAAACAGAACGCAGATAGGTAGATAAAGAGTAGGACGAAAAGACACTCAGTTAGATCAGAAGAGTGATCGATGAACAAACAGCAAGAGACTGAACGGAGGGAATACCGGCTACCGACTGCCGGGTAGACAGAGAATCCTCCATAATTAAATCTTCATTAAATCAATTTACAGTTTTCAGTCATAACATTTTTAATACCTCATCCTATTGGCGGTGGGAAAAACAAGTTTTTAAACCCACCACAATAAGATGGGGGTACACTTATTTTGTTTTTTTTTTTCATAATATAAGTAACACCCTAAAGGAAGCTTACGAGAGAGAGAGAGTTGATTTAGCCATGTCTGTCCGTCTATGTGTCTGTATAGAGCTTGTTGTTGCCGCTCTTCCTGGTCACAAAAATCAATATGTCGACTTCAAATTTGGTAAAAAAGTTTTTGCATGCAGGTTGGTATTGAAAATGGACCAAATTGGTGAGAGCAGAAGCCGGCAGTGGACCATAAACTGAGCGCAACTCCATTTTGTTAACAAAAATTTGTGGGTTTTGATCGTTACTCGGAAATTATTAAAGTTAGAAGACTGAAATCTCCCACATTTACTTTGTGGAACACCATACCCTTTATGTGCAAAAGATGGAAAAAATCGCCTACGTCCACACAAACTTACAAGTGATTAAATTATCTTTTTTCACATTTCCGAGGTTTTATGCTTATTTGTCATAACGCAAACTGGACAAGATGTTTAAAAGTATTTTGTACGTTCCTCAAATGAAGATGTGGTAGTATTTGCCTAAAAATGGGTTAATTGTAAGGTGAATACGGTAAACACCGCGATTACTTCGTCTTTAATAATACCAACGATGTGGGTATCAAATAAAAGGACTTGGAGAGTAGAATGCGAAGAGCGAGATTCGGCCCCCGTCGAATATAAGTTTTTTACTAGCCTTACTTGTTGTTTTTTTTTTAATTATGGAACAAAACCTTATGGTAGAAAACGTATTTGCACGAGCTTACGATTTTGTCCGCTGATAAGTTCAATCTTTAATGCTTATTATTGCACTGGGAGATAAAAGAAATATCCCCGACGGCTTTCAATTGCGTGCTATTGTGCGCGTGTATATGTGAGATGCACATAAACTTTTCATTTTTTAAGCACAGCCGGACAGCACAATGACGAATTCACGAAAGCGAAGCTCGCGAAATTAATTGAGAACTTCGAGGGACAATCAAATGCTATTCAGGACAGCCTCTTGATTTGATTGACACACAAAAAGCTTCGACTTTTCTTACAAATGTATTTTCATTATGAAAGATCGGTCCCGGTAAAAGTAAATCGAAGAAAAATGGAAATTCATGAACCACTGTGGGAAATCGTTCTCGCTCTTCTTTCCTTTCTCTTTTACAAGTCGTTAATGAGACAATTGAAAATGCAATTCCTTTCTACATAGCTACATAGTAGCATTGAGAAAGAGTTGTTTTTTTTTAAGCTAGAATTTCATTCCTTCCCATTTTGTCTTTCTTTGCAGATTTCTATCGCTTCTTATCTTTTCGTATTATTCTTCATCTGCCAGGCGCTAAACAAGACTTTCATAGAAAGCAAACCAATGGATATAAGTGTTCTACCTGAGGCTAATATTCAAAGCGAAGACAGCTACGATCGCAGCCAGTATAACAGTAATTTGGATGAGAAGACGATACAACAAGTGAGGAAATGCGAAATGGATCAAAATGCTATGGAATTGTGCATGCGATGCGCGAAAGTTACAAAATCAGTTATTGTATATCCTTTATGCTGCGGCGACGAGGAAAATGTGCAACAATGGTGTCACGATTATATATTCTTTGGGAAACCGAATGAGTACTAGGACTTCTGGATCATAATCTCATGCTCATTTTTACTAAACTTAGCATTGCTTCCATTTAAAAAAAAAAAAAAACAAAAAACAAAAAACAAAAAAAATCATGGGTCTGACTTAATATTTTTATTTTTAAGAAAAAGAAAAATCTTTAGAAAATTTTTTTTTACTTAATTTTAAATTAGGCGATTGGCTGGCTGTGAATGAAGAAAAAATTATTAAAAAGTATGTATTATTAAGAAGCATTTAGTATATTTTTATACCCTACACCGTGTCTTAGAAAAGAAGCATTAAATTTGTACGCGCGTTAAAAACAGCCCTGATGGATCCATACTTTATTATGCCTATCGATTCAGAGTGATTTTTCCTCGATCGATAAAGACATGCGTGCCCGCCTAAGTATGAACTCTGGCATTCGTTATCTGCAGATGACAATGCTTGAGATATTTTCATAAAATTTTGTAAACTGACATGTTTTGGCTCAGTCACAAAAGTTAATGATAATGAATTGGATCCGATCAGGTTTATAATCGTTCTCTTTATAAGGATTTACTTTGGCGAAGTGGAGATGTGAAAAAAATTTGGAAAATTTCAAAAATCGTTGCCTAATAAAATTTCGGGTTAATAAATTCATGTAAAAAGTTTGGACCGATTTTTTCTGAACTCCCATTTATATAATGGATCTTAGCAAAAGTAAACTTTTGTATCGCAAGAACGCCTCAAGTTTTAGTATTTTAAGGCGATAGTAGATCAATAGAATATCTATTCAAAGAATATTCAGACCGCGTTAGTTCACACTTTGGACCCTCCGTCATATAAGGGCTTTGGTAAAAGTGAAAGATTCCGTTTTCGATAGTTTACCATGCAAACAATTGAAGAAATGAAGAATTGTATTAGACAAAGTGGTGTAGAAAAAGGGTACTTTATGGTCGACCTTGTTCGACTATGAATTTTTTTTTATTTTCTTAGCATATAAGTTTTTAAATTACTATTGAAATTTAAAATAGAAAATAAATTGTATGTCTATACTTGATAAACTAAAATTTCCAATATGTGAATTAAATAAGAGATTAAGTGAACGTCTACTACTTCTTAAGAAAGTACATAGTCCACGCTACTTGGTTGCCAGGCTATTGTTAAATGAAGGAAAAATTCCGGAAAATTTTAAAATACAATTTCTTTTCATCAAAATTCAATTACACACTTATTCACTAACATTTCATACCTAGATAACTCGAATGGCGACTGGATAAAATTAAAAAAAAAAACTCACAGTGACTTTTTTTTCTCGAAAATTATTTCTTTATTCATCAATGTCTATTTTGTGCCCTTGGAAGTAGTCCCCCCTTGCGCCGACGCTTTTTCTAATTCCGGAAACACTTCTGATGTGCGCTTTACGCTATGGCCGTGGTCTTCTTCAGCTACGAGACGTTCCCTCCTCCTCCTTGATTCTGACAAAACTCCGTCCTTTCATCGGTCTTTTTAATTTTGGGAATAGGAAAATATTGCAAGAGGCCAAGTGCGGCGAATACTGTGACCAAACAATTACGAACAAGCAATGAAGTCTGGCCTGGCACATTATACCTGGCCCAAGAAGTTACCTATTCTTTTAACTTCCCTAATATAATTGAGGTGTCCTCGATGCATCTAAAGGCAATGCACTATAAGTTGTTTAGATGATGGGTTGAGGCTTTTGGTCTACAACAACGAGAGAGACACGTAGCCGAACACTACAAATATTCCACGAGTTTTTTCGACACATAACTTCTTTAAGCTAAGTATTAATTTACAAATTGTCGTTGATACAACAAGTCATTTTTACTCGTTGAGTACTTGAGTACAACCATCTTAAAGGTATCGGCTGCCCCAAACGTCGTTTATTACTTCACAATTCCTTTCGTGCCACCAAAGTATACATGCCGCAAGAAGCATACAATACAAGTACAGTGCAAGTTCGAATACGCGATTGAACGGCTGAATGGCTCGGCCTGCGACTGACAGTCTTGCTTGCTATAGCGGGAGATAGCGTGTATGTCAAGGGCTTGATAGTACAATAATTTTCGTACGCGACTTTGCCTGTGGACTTAAATAATAAACGAAAATGAAGATGGATTTATGAAAAGCGACAATGAGAAGCCAATTTATTCGAAACATCATGATTAGATTGCATCAGAGAATTCGGTTCATTTAAATCCTGATGATTGATTGTAAGCAATCTAGTCCAGAGACACAGAAGCCAGAAGAAATAGTAAGAAATGCGACTTGTGAAGGCCACTTTGCTTTAAAAAAAATACTGCATCAGAAAGAGATTTTCTCGTGCTTGCAAAAGAGTTGAAGAAAGTTTCTCCCTCTCTAAAGAAAAAGAACACTAACAATTTTTCCATTGAGTAAGTCACTTTGTCTTACATTCTGCACAAGAAATATGAAACCTGGATGAGGCTTTTCCTAAGTTAAGTCTATCTCTAAGAGAGAGAGTCGCACCTCCCTTCCGATACACATGCATATCTTACCAGCGAATTCATGGTCAATTATAACTTAAGCCTATCTCTTAGATTGAGCGTAGCTCTTCCCTTCCCGATACGCTTGTTCCTTCTTTCCAGCGAATTCATAGTCAATTTCGGAGAAAGTTTCCTTATTAAGATTAAGTATTAACCCCGTGAAAAATATGAAAATTTACTGATGTATTTCAAGTGCTTTACCTACTTGAGATACTTCAGCTGGTCCAGCCCCAGTTCCCTACCAAAAAAGTTACACTTTCTGCTTAAATCTATTAACAAAATAAAATTTCCTAGCTTTCAAACAATAGTTAGCTGAAGAGGTGCTTTGAAGGGCTGACATGGCTATCCGCCATGGTGCATTACACTAATGGTGCACAACAAGGGGGATAATTGGGCGCCACTTGATGCTCCCACAAACGATTAATCTTGAGCACCACATTGAAAATATGCCTTCCGCCTTAGCCTTTTCGCATAGCTCCGTTCTTCTGCAAGCTCATTCATCTGTTGCAGCTCAACTCCACACATGACTAAATAAGACCCGATCACTAAATAAACAAAGCGCAAATGAAGGCAATTTAGGCTATCTCTGTGGAAATACTGTTCACACTGAGTGAAGAGTGCAGAGGGATCGCTCGCAAATACCTACATTTTGAAAAGAATGCCAAAAGTGGAATACATATGTTTTATATCCTACACTACTTATTGTACAAAGGTATATTAGCACATTACCCTCCGCTAATGTTTGCAACGAAAAGTTCCTATGATGCCGAATGAAACTCGGAATAAATACAGAGAACTGAATAATCAGAGTGCTTGGTACGTTATTTTCGTTTAATACTTTTGGAAGCATTCTCTCTTATATTATGTGGAGTTTGTTAGCATTATCGTTAAAAGCTTTTACTCATATTGTTTGATAGAACCAGGCAATCGTGCTTGTGGATCGAACCGGGATATTCTTGTAAAAGAGACACTAGTTTTCACATCTTTGTCTGAGTAGGAGTTCCTAAGACACAGCCATCACTCAAACATTGAAATATATCCTAACGCACCACACATGTATATACGCGAGACTATACACAAAGAATGATTAGACTAAACAAGAATTTACAAACGAAATCCTCTAAAATTTTGAAGTTCAACGAAATGCTCACGTTTGCGCAAATTGGATTTCCATGAAGTTGATCGTAATAAACAAATGTGTGCACACGATAGGCAATGTGTTAAGTTCGTTCCGATGTCTGCAACACTCAGAAGGTCTTCAGATCAACCCACCTTTTATTTTACCGATTGATTCAGAAAGTCATTCTAGAACCGATCCAAGTTTCTCTGTCCTTCTTATTTCTTGTATGTAATCTTTTTCGGCCCAACAACGAAAGCTATCGGACCACTTTTTCGAACACTTCCAGTATGGGCCCATATTTTAAAAAATCGTGTCATGAATAACTGTATTAAGCGAAGTGGTATAGGGTGTTTGATAGTGGACAGTGTCTCCCCTACTTGTTATATTTATAATGCTGTAGTCCAACCATCTTGCGAGAGCCGGTTCGTCGCAACCCTGTCTGTTATATCAGAGAGCTAAACTTATTGCAAGCGAAATAAAAAATTTACTGGTGCTAGTATGTCATATCCAGTAGTTAACATTTATTTATTTGCTATTCCAAGAGTTCATAATCAAACTTCCTTTAAACTTACTTACGTGCTTCGCTTTTAGAATCGAAAACGGCCATCAATGTCAAGTTAATAGGTTTCTAGCGCATTTATATTATTATAATTGGCTGCCGCCCGCCTCTCGTCCTTCCTCCTCTTATTCAAACTCTATCTTCTAGTTTATTCAGTTCATTGATTGTCATTAAAACAAGCGCTACGTTACAATAAATGTTGGTTGACTTAAGTTTCTACGTAGACAAATGTCGAGCCTACGCACTAAAGCCTGGCTATCCTGACTATCGCACATGCAAAAAAAAAAAAACCAAACACCAAATCTCTTGTTTTTTCATGTATATTTTATTTGATTTCATTTTTTTTTTAATTTCATGTATAAAAATGTTTTTTTTCTTTTTCTTAGTAAATGATTTATGTGTGAATAACTATTTTTTCTTAACAACATTATAATCGCAAAGTAAATGAAAAAAAAAAACTCTAATGGTATATATATGTGTATCGTGTGATGTGATGTCGTTTTGGAAAACCAATCATTATTATAAGTTTTTGACTTGAAAATTTCAATTTTTAATTTTTGGACTTTTTTGAAGGAAGATTTGCTTTGGATATTTGGATGGGTGGCAGAAGAGAAAGAAAAAAGAAAGATAAAGTTATTTCTAGTATTGTTATAAAATCAGGCCTTTAGCAGTTAAGTTATAAAAAATATCCAAAAAAAAAAAAGAAAAACTAAATAATAAAAATGTTTAAAAACTAAGAAATTTTTCAAGTAAGTTAGAACTAATAAATAATAAGGTTGGAAATTACTGGCACTTTTGTTTTTTTGAAAGTGTTGATAAGTATTACAAAAAAAAAAAAACTGCACATACACATTCAGATTTAAATAAAATATAGTTATATTCACATGGAAATAATTGTAAGAAATATGGAAACAGCAAACCTTTGAAAATAAAACTAAAAAAAAAAAGAAGAAATTATAAACAAAGAAAAAATTAAATAATGTTTGCCATTTAAAATAATATCAACGGAGTAGATGGCTACTACAAAAGACACTGATTTTATATACACAATTTCTAGGTTAAAGATACGATGGAAAAACACACAGGTTCACAGGCAGTTTATAATAATATTAGGTTTTATTCTTCTTTTTTTTTGTCATTATTTATATATATATTTTTTTATACCTTTAGGACTATGTATGTGGTTTCTCTTTTGTATTGGTTCGGTTAATAAAGTACAATGGTGGTTTATTAACTTACCCAATAGTGGCCGATCGTCATAATGGATTATCTGACAATCTTTTGAGGTTCTCGAAATGAAACGGATTTCAAAGACCCGCAGTTTATAGGAAAACTTCACTCTTTCCGAAAGTTTTCTGTCAAATGCACATACGAACAATTTTTATCTTCGCAATGACCCATCAAATCGTAAGGACACAGCACGCCTTGAGGATCCAAATCGCTAGAATGATTCATGATAATAAACGAATCACAAAACCATAGGAAAAGCAGTAAAAGCACACTTTTGTACCCATTATCTGAGGATAAAGATGTTCTAATCTATATGTAATGTACAAAACGTCGATACTTAATTATGTTATAGAACTTTAGTCAGCCTGTCTAACTTGAAGCTAGATCCAAATGTTAGTTTAATTAGTATAATTGGTTTAAATCAGTTCACGCCTCCTTTTTTTTTTGTTTAAAATAAGCGCAAAACATAATAGCACCATTAAATACCGTACACCAGCTTCGCTTAATGCAATTATTCACATAAAGAGTTTGATCGAAAGAGGAGTTCGATCCGAACTCAATAGCCTTCGTCAAGTTTCATCTAAACCTCATCACAAATTCCGATCTATAGGTTGAATAAAGGAATACGAGACGAACAGGCTGACAGACGCTCGGACACACTTGGACGGATTCCGAAGTTCTTCTGGGCTTATCCTAAGTCTTTGTGGTTATTGTACATATCCGCCCAAATTTAATATACCTTTATATAACAGATAGCGTAAACTTAAAGATTAACCCGTAATACCTGCAAATACACCTTCAATTGTATGAAAATTTTTATTAAGGCTCTCTTAGGTTCAAAAACAAAGCTTAGTATTAGTAGAACTTCGCCTAAGATGATGGGTGTTGAACGATCGCCCGAAGCCGAACAAAACCCAGCAAGTTATATATTTTGGAATCAAAAATATTATAAAAATATGAAATATTTCTGGAATATTTTTCATAATACGCACCTGTTCCCACTATTTAAATTATTTAAAGGAGATACGTAATAATTTGCCGCCAGCGATTTTTTCTCCTCATGATCAAATATCTCAACTTCTTCTTGTATGTTATCGTTCTTTTGCGGTAAACTTTCATCCTGCAACTAACTCCAAAAAAATAAATTAACAATATTTACCAGTAATTGAATGTAAGAAATTATTTCAAATAACTATTTTTTGCTTTTTCTCAATCAAGGTTTAGATTGTACATATGTAAATAATTCTTCTCTTCAACGCACTTCTCTATTATCGCCTTTTTGGAATGTTGTAGTTGAAACTTGTAGACTTTGCTCTTCATCGTTATTAGTTGGCGGTGAAGGTTCTTCTTTATTATCCTCATTGTTCTTTGTACCTTCCGTAGGCTCTATGAACTTTTCAATGTTTTGTAATTTGAGTGAATTAACCAATTTGATTTCCTCAGCCAATTGTTTGCTCTTTTCTATTATATTCTGTTTTAAATCATTATTTAATCTGTTTTTGTATACAAATATAAAATTAATATTTGAACAATTTTTTTTTTTTTAAATTATTGCAAACAAAAGTAGGCAAATTGAAGTTCAACCTTAATAATTTGGAAAATGCTAGATTGTCGTCTACGACGTACCTAAAATATGTAGAATATGGGGCATACGCATAACATTTACGTAATTTTATTAGCTTTTTGCTACAGAAAGCGACATTCTTACTTAATTTGATCAAAAAACGAACTAGAATTTCCTAAAACAACCATTTATTTATTTTATTTCCAATAACAAACATTTAGGAAAAGCGTCTGCTGCTGTTTCTTCAAACACGCTATCCTATTGCCCCTTCCTTTTTACATTTGCTAGATGTTACTGCATTAGGTTTCGCGCACTTCACCGAATGTGCGGAAGGTGCTATCGGTATGCAAACGATTAACTCAGTGTTTGTTATATAACGAATCAATTCGATATATCTTGTCCATCATTACGCCAAATATGACATTGGACAAGCTAACTATTTGGGTTTGGCGTATAAAATATCTCTTTCATTTTTCAAAACATATTAATATAAAGCAGCAGAATTTATGCATTTTCGTTCGGCTCGTTTTTCATCACGACCCCCAACAGAGAACTAAATTGACAAATAAACCAATAGTGCCTTTTCTTTATATGCTGATCCGAGCATGAGCGAAAGCATATTTAATTCCTATTTAAATTAATTTCAAATTTGCCCACTTTAACGCATAAAATTATTAGTTGGTGTTCGTACCTGTAATCTTGTCCTTTCAAGCTTTTTCCTAAATTCACAGCCAATTTAAAAATTTTCGAACGTTTCTGTTTTAAAGTCATTATCACATCGTTTGTTTTACAAATATTTGGATATATACTAGATATTTTGTGTTGCTCTTCTCTATGTTGGGTTTGCACTAAATCAATTTCAGCCTTTAAGACTTTTAAACGCTTTTCTAAGCGTAATTTTGACAATTTGGCGTTTTTAGCTTCTTCAAGTAAATTTAAAGATTTGTCCAAATTTGTTATGATGCCAGTCCTAAACAATGAAACGGAAAAAAAGGGATTTCTTCAAACTCCGTCCGTTCTTTATGGAAACGCGTTACAGAGCTTACCCGATTTTCGCGAACGTATTTTCATAGGAAGATAAGACCATAGATCTGGAAGGTTTTTCAGTATCACTGGGGGACGATTTTGTATTGCTATTGGCATTCTTTATCAGAACCTGTTTGCATAAATTGTTTTGACCTAAGGATGCTGAAGTTGCAGTTGAAGCAGATGAATTGGGAACAATACTTAAGTCATCATCTTTCGACGTAAATAAATCACTAGTTTCCGTATCGGTAGTTAAAGTTTTTCTCTGTGCTTCCAGTAGCTTCATTCTATGCACCAAACGTCGATATTCTTCTTGAGCAGCGGCGGGCAAATGGCGGACGGCCTTTAAATCATAAAGGATTGAAAAAACTTAATAACCGCGTTTCGAAAACGCAAAATCCAGTTAAATCGCTTACCACGGGTGTATTATTGTTGTTGGCCTTCGTTGCTTGATTTCCCATTACTCTCTCTGCTTGTGGTGTTTTTTGCAAAGATATCACTTGTTCTTGAACTTTGGAACGTACCGATTTCAGAAAGCTATCCAATTTCTCTTCAAATTGTTGCTGATTCTTTTCGGGGCATTTTCCAGTGGGAGAATTCGACCTGTTGGGTGTATGACTGCGAGGACTTTCCATTATTAGACTGATCGGACTTGCATTGTCATTATAATCTTCAGCAGGCCTGCATAGGTAATCATGATCGTCACCGATATAATTTTCAGCTTCGCTAGCACTTGTCTCTGTTGAGGAGGAAGATCGTTGTAAGTTTATCACAAGTTTTGGTACCTGGCACATGCTCTTTACTTGCTCTTTGGAAGTAATTAAACGCGTCTGTTTTACTTGGGAGGCGGTGGGCGAAGTGCAAATGTCACTTTTAATTTCCATTAGATTTTGTATATTATTTTGTATAGGTTTCATATCAACATTTTTATTAATTACTTTATTGGGCTTAACAATTTTTGTGGTTTTCAAAACAGAATACGTAGGTAAAATATTACTCTGTTGTTTTCTTAAAGCCGTCGCCGTAGACGTTATTTTATTTACAACTTTTAATTTATTTTGATATTTTTTTGCTAAATTTTTGTGTATTACTTTTGCAGATGCTTGGTTAGATTTGAGTTCCTTGCTTACAGCTTTCGTTTCTTGATTTGCTTTACTTGAAACTTTAGCAAAAGCACTTGTTGTTATTGCAGAGTTTAATGTGTCTTTTTTCACCATGCTGGCATCTTCCTCTTGAAAGTGCTCTTGTTTAGAAATTTTATTCTTTGGTTCTCTATCGGAAGGATCATTGGTGTTCATAACCGAACGCATAAATTCATTCGTATTTACTTCACTTTCGCCGAAAGAAGGATTGAAGGGGATATCCACTACCGCTGGTTTCTCCAAGCTTTTGCTTTCTATTGGATATTCTTCCGACGGAGGGACGTGGGTTTCACTAATAGGAGAATTTTTCTCCTCCGAACGCGTTCTGTTTACTGGCAAATACGTTTTGGTTGTTTGATCAAAGTTTTTCTCTTGAATACCGGTGCAATTCAAAGATTCTTCACTTTTATTGCTAGCACAATTTTTTTCCTCCCAAGTTTCTTTATTTGCCTTCACAGGATGTACCTCTAAACTTTTGGTTACAATCAGATCTACATTAGTATCCTTCGTTTCAAAAAGTTTTTCATTCAACGCATTTAGCAAATGGTCGCCTGCGTTTTGTGGCAATTTTGTAAAAGAGTCCCTTCTCCCACTTTCTTCACGTCTTGTACACTCCTCACTGTATGGTTTACCAACATTTCCTGTGGAATATTTATTTCTAATCAAATCCATAACTTCATCTATGGGCGGGTGGATTGTTTGCAGATTTGTAAACGCAGATGCCTCTTCAACTGCACCGCTAGCCTTGGATGTTTCTTTCCTTTCTTCGTTATCACCAGATTTTGAAAAACTATGCATTTCTCTTGATGTGTTATGCTTTGGCAATGTCCATTTCTGAGGAATTTCATTTTCTGTTAATTTGGAATTAGCTACGTCGTCACTAAAACTAAAGCTTTCAACAACCACTTCCTTCTCCTCCTCTTCTGCTTCTTTGTATTGCATTTGTACAAGTTCCGGACTGCTTTGCACTATTACCGAATTTTCCTTAAATGGCGAATTCTTACTATCGACCGTGTCTTTATTTAAATGTTTATTCAACTTAAAACGTCTTACCGCTTCTTTGAGTATCCATTCACTAGAAATATTTGTTTTTAAAATCTCATTCGTTTCATTTTTAGAGTTTACATTCGCCGTATCTTTAGATTCCGCATCCAGCTTGCGCTTTTTATTGCGTGGAGATTGAAATTTAGCCAATAACAGAGCTCTTAAAGCCAACTCTTCTTCTTCTTCACAAGATGATAATTCTTTTACTTCGAGGGTCTTCTGTTCAATTATTGTAGGATTTTTATTATTCTTTGCGCTGCTTTCGTCTTCAGGATTTTCTTGATTTTCTACTTCCATCTCTTGAACGCCAAGATTTTCTTGATGAAATGGTGGTGGCGGGGGGACAATTTCCTCATAATATTCTACCCCCGGCGGTAGCGGCTCTACCTTCAAGCCAGATACATATAAACTAAATGCATAATCTTGGTGTTGTATTCCGAATGGTAACTCGTTTGATGAGAGTGACAATGTGGACAAAGATGACGGTTGCTGCTGTTGCTGTTGTACTACGGGACGAAATTCATTAAACACTTCCACCTGCTCGCTATCGCTACTGGCAATATCCATGTCAACGGGTTTCGTATCTACCATTTGTTGCTGACTGTCTTCCCCATCATCTATGTATTGTGGACTCAGTAGCAGTTTGGGCGACGCCAAAGGACTCGATATTAGCTCTGGTGTCTGAGAATCTTCGCCTTCCAAGTCTACTTCAATATCACTTTTAATATCATTCTCTAAGACACCAAACTTAAGCATATCATCGAAATCGGTGGGAGAGTAGGCCAATTCGGCATTGCGTTTTTTACGTTCCATATGTTTCTTTAAAACAGCCGATTTTAAAGCAATCAAACGAAGTTCCTTTTCTTCCAGAGAATCAGATGAATCCTCTTCAATAGTCTGAATCTGAGGATCATCATCATTTTCGACGATAATTATGTCTTCATCGTCGGAGTTTCCCTTTTTGGGTTGTTCTAGGAGACGTTTACTTAAACTACCCATCGTGTCTTCTTTTAATTGAGAATTGTGTATAGATCTGGCTACAGCAAAACGCAAACTGTCCCTATCAATTTGATTTGGCCCGTCAATTGTTCCCTCATTTACATATGTTACCGAATGTAAAGAATTTGAACTTTCTGTATGCAAATCTATAGCCTCCATTGAATAATTAAATTCTCGACGATGTTTATGTCGGCCACTTTCATTACTACATGTATGACGACAACGACGTTTGCGGCGCTTACTATGATTTCTACAATGATTATGGTGATTGGGCTTCCTTTTACCATCCCTACTTCTGCGACGTTTACTAGATCTGCGGGAAACTTCGTATTCAATAGATGAAATTGAGGACACATCTTTAGGTACACGTGCCGCGATATCGTGTTTGCTTTTACGCCAATAATCCTTATTTAACTGATTATAACTGCAAGACTGTATTTTTGCATAATCTGCAAACAGGAGTTGAGATATTTGGAAATGAAAAGTTTTTCTAAGCTTGAAAACCGTACAAACAAAATCAATAAAGGAGGGGAAGAGATTATTTTAAAAGCATTCGTGCTAGAAATCCGTCAGAGGTTAATATTAACAAAATCGACTCCACATGGCACTATTTCTTTTACAAACTTACGGTATTCACTTGGATAACTTCTGGATATTACAGCAATTTTTTCAATTTCTTTATTCTTGGCTTCCAACTCCTCGATGCGCTGCCTCATTACAAACTCTTCATCGGACGATATCAATTCATAATTATCTACAATTTCACCCTCTTCTGGCTCGTTTTCAATATCACCATTATAATCTGTACAGGTCTTAACATTCTTGTCTCGCTGTCGTATATTACCAAGCATTTTTAAGTTACAAAATTGCATAGAATAAAATTCATAAAAATTTGTTCGATATTCTTCTTCTTATTCCTATTCACTTCAATTTGTGCACATAAAATATTAATAGGTTGACGATTTTCCTAAAGACATTTGCTTTTACCGTAATGGCAGACTTGCATTTTTACGTATTTTTGATTTATGAATAATAACGCTGTTAAAAATACCATAATTTTTGGTGGTATCTTGTTGTAAAACTGGTCCTGTGTATGATTGTTGTTGCAAATTCTAATTTCTATTTACATTCACCATTACAAATCAAAGGGTGGTATCGCGAATTCAAAAGGAGGCATACGAGGTATAGCGAATTCAAAGGGTGGTACAGCGCATTCAGGGAGGTACAGCGAATTCAGGGAAAAGAAAACATATGAAATTGTTTACAAATCAAACAGATGTATAGCGAATTCAAAAGAAAATATATGAAAAATTTTTCCTTCAAGATTTTTACCAAATTTTTTTAAAAAATGAAAAACTGAAAGTGAAGAAAAGGAAGATTAATTGAGATAAATAAATAAATAAATAAACTCACTGCAAGCGCATCATAGGCACATTAATCATATTGGCAGCAGATGGACAACTACTGGCGGACCACTAAGTGAGCTAAATAAGTATATAAGTGATAATCTTTACTTTACTAAGTAATAAACTTAACTTTACTACACAATTAAGTACAAAATAATAAAATAAAGAGTTGTAAAAAAACATTGAGAGAAAATAAATTTATTCGAAATTGATTTGCTTTGAATTTATTCGGCAATTTTGCGTTTTCGCTGCGCCTTTAATTAACTTACTTACTGATAATAATAATACTGTTAGGCTAATAATACTTACTGTTAAGTTGTAATGCCGTCGGCAAAATGACACTTACTGATAATAACTACTGTTAAGCTAATAATACTTACTGTTAAGTTGATAACAAAAAACAGCTGATATTCTCACATCGTTGAGAGAGAGAGAGAGAGAGAGAGAGAAAATGACAAAAATGGAAGTGCACCTATCCAATTTGTTCATAGTTAAGTATTACTACATATTTAGTGTGCAGGTAGACCATTGGCATCTAAAATTCACTCTCAAATGCATCCAACTTTCTCCTTTCAAGCTAGTGGTACAAAGCGATCTATTAGAGGATGTAAATTCTAAAAGAAACTTTAAATCATTAGTGAAATTATAGATTCTATGCGAAAATTCTGTAGCGAAAATCTTCTAGTGCAACTAGCAACAGACTTTTCTTTATGTTCATACTTAATGTCACTTCTTAGTACTTTAGAATTTGCTCCTTTCCTAAGTGGCACTTTGTAAAATTGCATCTGTGCAAGATTTCAATTCAGCCATACGAATTAAAATCTTAAAAAATTGTCCTAGATATACATCTCAGTTACTTCTCAAACTAACCATGGGATGGGAATGGACTTCATATCAACACATAATCGCTTACAGGTAAACGAGCAGTATATAAACCAATTTAGCACGAGAATGGCACGAATATTTCTGATGGTTATGATGCGCTACATCTTCAATTACATATATGTCTTTGGCACCCAAATATTGTGAAAGGTATGGTGTGCGGGCGGGATGTTTTTGTTGCGTTTTTTATCGAAAGTAAAATCTGCTGGATTTTGTTGCTTCTACTTTGGGAGCTCATAGACCTGGCAGCCCGAAGCAGTCAAAAAGAAAATAAACTAATACATCGTAGAAGTAAGAAATGAGCATAAAAATAAATTTATTCTTTTTTTTTCATGTAATTCTTCTTCGAAGAAGATTTGGAAAGAAAGTCCGAAACTGATTCGCAATTCAGTCAATTCTTCAACATCTTAATTTGCCATGCACGTGCTATTGTTTGCAGCAAAGTAAATTTTACGCTCAGAAACTGAATTTCTTATTCTCAGTATTTTTCATGGCATCCATAAGAAATGCACAGCAGATTTGTTGCTGTAAAAGTATTACCAATTATTATTTTGTTGTTGCAAAATGAATAACCAGTTAACCAGTTAAGTGCGTGGTGCGTATATGCGTCAATTTAAATATTATGCTTATTCCGCACCCAAGTTACGTGAAATAAGAAATTACTAGCCGATGTGAAAACTCGATGCTTAGTGAAATGTAATTTGAGACAGACAAGAGCTCTGAGGGATGCTTATTTCTAAGAAAGAGGAAATGGATCTTTTTATTTTTCAGCTTCAGTACCTTGACGATGGACGATCCAACCCACGCCGTAGATTTTCTCCTCTAATAATTGAGTTTGCTCTCTTAGTAGTTGTTGGACAGTCCGCTGGAAGCGTCTTTCATTATTGACTTGCTTCTGAAGCACTTAACTTATTTTCGTAAGGGATTTTGATAATTCACAGCCAATGCACATGTTTATTTGTTTACATTCTTTAGAAGAATTGTTGTTACTTCGTTTATTTATAAATAACTATGTAAAATATAAACGCAGGCAATGTAAGCTACGCAGTATTTGTTGAGCGAATTGCACCGTTACATCAATAATTCAAAATAAAAAACAATTAAACTAAAAAACTTACTTAATGATGACAATGACAATTATAATAATAATAAAAATAATAACGATATAAAAAATCAAAAAAAAAAGTATTAAAAATTAGTTTAAAAAAATCTTTCCTCTAAAGATTGACAATAAAATTTAAAAAAAAAAGAATTTTATCATTATCCATAATAAACACCAAAAATAATAATAATGAAAATAATCGCGGCGGACGCAAAGCTTGCAAAAACTGGAAACATTTACATTTATTTTTCGCTTCAAGTGGTAAAAAATAAAAAAACTTATTTAATGCGATATCAAGCTGACATGATGAATGAGCCATCAATGCAATCAAGTCATGGCGGAGAATAGCAAAGAATGACGAACATTTTTAGTTTTTATTTTTTTTTTTGGCAAATAAAAACGGTAACTTATTTGCATTAAATGACTATTTTATTCAAAAAGAGAAGATGTTAATCCACACTTAATGCATATAGCTGTCCCGTACCCTCTTTAAAATTTTTTTCAGTTGTGCATAATTACCCGTGGAATTGATCGAAATTGATCACATTACTTATGCCGACTTTACATTTCTCAATCAGACGGTGACAGTTCATCGATTGTTTTACTGTTATTGGTCACAGAAGATGACTTTATATTATCTATCTAACATCAAAATGCGCTTAGGATTGCGTAGCATAGTACAATCAACACATAATCCATAGTTCCACAATTGAAGCAAGCATCGCTTAGTTTTGGCATTTTCTGTTTTTTTGCGAGTTTCCGCCTGCTCATCTAATAGTATATCTTTTATAGCGTGTTTATAAGAGGGCATATGAACACTATCTGTTTGTCTGCCAGATCAGTGCGAATCGTAAATAGTTCACTTAAACCACTGAGGTCATGCAGCTGTTCTTCAACTCGGTCCCTTTCAGAGTCGTGTTTTTGTCATGTTTTATTTCTCAGCAATAATAAACACTTCGTTTTTTTTGTCTTCCGGCATAATCATTCATTTTTTTATTACATTCGCTACTGTCATCAATTTCCAGAATCTCTTATACTGCTTTAATAATGAATCTCAAGTTCATCGTAGACTCGTTTATGAATAAATTTTATTTCACCACAACTCCACAGATTTACTCTCATCTGCAGACTCCCTCTCCTTCATTAAGCGAATTTGTTCAGATTTTTCTTTTGAAGAGGCAGCTTTCAAGTTTTCTTCACCATGAGAATGAAACAATGGGGATACTTTGAATGCTTTAATCAATAATTTGGCAGTCGCTTTTATTTGCGCTCACTTGCATTTTTTTTTTAATGGACCAGGCCTCTAAATGAAATGCTTAAATATCCAGCAATTTATAAGCTATTGTTACAAAACCATCTTAGCAGTTTCAGAGTAATGTAATGAAAATGATAAGGAATGCCCATCACATGATGATTAAAAGTGATTTGATGATGATGAAGTGATGATTATCTATCTCGATTGGACGATGTTCCAATTGTAATAGTCAATTAAGTACCGGTTATTCTATATTTCTTTTTCTTTTATTATTTTCATTGACATTTTTATTCATAAATGCATATCTTAAGTAGGATAGTACCTTACAAGTACTATGTCAATACTTCAAAAATTGGCAACTCTGACGGAAATTAAAGTGATGCCTGAAACTATATAGTTTCGTCTCTGTCGCACTGATTTCCGCCCTTTTTCTTTTTCGCTAGCTAAGCAGAATGCAGCAGAAAGTAAGTTTTATTTTGGAATATTTTTGATGTGAAATATTTTTAATTAATGTATAATTGAATTGTTACAGCGCAGAGAACCTATACATGCTGTGCAAGTATTCGGTCGTAAAGTAAGTGAAATTATACTCGTAAGAAAGCGCACACACGTGTTTTTGCTTCCATTTACGTGAATTTTTAACAAACGTTTTGTTTTTCACTTAGAAAACCGCTACTGCCGTAGCCTACTGCAAACGTGGTCGTGGCTTGCTAAGAGTTAATGGCCGTCCTTTAGATCAAATTGAACCAAAGGTTTTGCAATATAAATTGCAAGAACCCTTATTGTTGCTTGGCAAGGTGAGTGGTGCGCATATAAGAACAAAAAAATGCGTTTATACTTTTAAATGATGATAAATCTTATCCCGAAATTGACGTAACCCATAATGAAAATGAAATTTTTTCTCTGAATTTTTATGTATATTGAAAAAAAATTTTTGTTTTTACAAAGGTCGCATGTTAAAATATATTAATTTTTTTAGGAAAAATTCGCTGGTGTGGATATACGCGTACGTGTTAATGGTGGCGGTCATGTGGCACAAATCTATGCCATACGCCAAGCTATCTCTAAGGCTCTAATAGCTTTCTATCAAAAATGTAAGTTTTTCTATAACATGATTTTAACTTTTGCAGCCTGCTTATACCAGATTTTCACTGGAATTTTGTTAAAATGAATTCCTTTGAAAGATACAAGTCAGGCAGATTAAAACAGGATTAAGCATTTACCAACCAATATAGTTTTATATCCATAACATATTGGGTGTTGCGTTAACCACAATTATTAGTTTTAGACAGAGCAATTGAAGTGTAGAAATGTTGGCTTGCGCTTATAACAATAGATATGCGCATCAGTGTCAACCGTAAAATATAGTTACTCTTCATAGAAGAAAGTTTTTAGGTCAACTTAGGAATGTCCACATATCGACGGTCATAGGTCAAATTTGCAAATGAGCCTAAACAGATCGAAGTTTAAACTTATAACAGATATTACCACTAGGGTTACATAGAAAAGATTGACATATTATTATACTCAAACTCAGACGTAAGGCTTTGCCATTTAAGGTGCCAAGAATATGCCAATAATTAGAAAAAGACTTTGCAATTTTGATTGAAATTACATTCGAGATGTCTTTGGTGTCGGTAAGGAACACAAGTATTGCAGATATTGAAATATAGTAACCGATATTAGTAAAGAGAAAGAATTGCTTTCCCAAAGACTGAATATCTTCCGTCATATATATAGATTTTTGACTGATGATATGTTTTGAAAACTTAAGCCCTGCTTTTACCAGA